>JBBBDQ010000663.1:7067500-7667500 GCA_037127315.1 Ascarosepion bandense | reverse complement strand
AAATAAACAGTATATTCTGCTTTGCTACAATTTTTTTCATCCTGAATTATGGAAGATTTCGGCCCTTTTCATTATCTATCCTTTAATGCAGAAGGCTCACAGAAATTTATTAAAAAATATATATAAAAAAAACAAAAAAACATCACTATACAAATGTTTTTTTAATCTATTATTATTTTCCTTTTTTTATGGCGTTAAATAAATTATAAATATTTAAGTCAGGTTACCCTGGGGGTGGTTATTGGTAAACGCTTCAACAAGAAGCATGATTGGAAGTGGCAAAAGAAAAACAAAATGACATGATACCTTTAAAAAATCTAAAAAAAAAAAAGATAAATTAAATCGACAGTTTGGTTTGTTGAATTATAAAAGTTTTTAGTTTGACTGATAACCGATAGATCCAATATAGTGAATGAATTGAAAGTGTTTACGAGTAGATCAATGAGACAAACTATTCAGAAAATGAACAGCTTAAAAGATGTGATAATGATTACGGCCTGTGATGAAAGACTTCGGTTCTTGGTATGTATATGTGTAGAGGGAAAAAAAAAAAAATAGTTGACCTACAACGTAGGAAAAACTAAGGAGTGGGGGATTCCCACGCCAGGGTAAAGAATAACGATACACGCATGTACGTCTTTTTAGTTAGAGGGTAGTTTTGGGGTTTGAGCGCCAAATAAGTTTCACCAATTATCGCGTAAATATATTTATAATAAACGAGTGATTCCTGATGGAATCTAGACATTTTGGAAAATATTGCGAAATTTATAAGATGTGTGTTGTAATGCTTTCTAAAAAAATGTTTAAAGCTTAGAATTCAATAACACCACGTGAGTGAATTCAAGTGGAAATCGCCAGTGTCCTCGCCAATGAAATAAATATCCTGACTGCAACAAAACTAACAAGGTGGACCAGATAAACATTTTTTTAAAAGAGAAGTTAGACCGAAGAGAAAAATCAAAACTTTAGCGAGAGGAAAAAAAAAAAAAGGAAAGTTGTTAAAGAAAAATGAATGCAGCAGCAGGCGGTAGCCATGAAGGAAATATGGCGAGGATTTAAGGAGAGACAGATAATTCATTTGGACGGACAAGACAAAATTTACTGACCAGAATGGAAAATTTAAAAACAACGCTATATAAAAATTATACAGAAAAAAACTATAGCTTTCAAAATTATTCAGAATCAATGTTTGAAAGAACAAGAAAAGTAGGGAAGTGTTAAAGGTCTCTACACAGAATGCTTCAAGTGATAGTCGATAATCATTTAAAACAATGTTCCTGATAATTCAATCAAAAAGTTTTTTTATTGGCCGTCTATGTAAATCGAAGAGATTTCATCGATACATGTGACAATAAATATGAGCTACAATTCAAATGCTCAAGCAAGAACATCACTCGAAGACAACCTACAGGTTGTGTGACGTTCGAATTGGTAAACTTCGTTAAAAGTTACGAATGCAACTTCCTTGCAAATATTAACCCGGAAAAAATAATAAAAATGAAGGCAAGCTATAAGGATTAGCAAATGGATTTTTTTTAAATTTTTTTTTTTTTAGTAAAACAAAAAATACATCCCAGCGAAAATTAGCGATTTAAAAATTAAAACCAAACGAGTTAGTAATTAATTTAATAATTTATCAGTTTTCAACAAGATATCTTTTAGAAAGAATCAATTACGATCAGCTAAAACGATGAATTAATTTAAGAAGCATGAAATAAAAAAAAACATCAAAGAATTAAAAAAAAAAAAAAAAAAAGAATTTTAAGAAATAGAAATAAAAAAATAAAATGCAAATAAGAACGTTAGCAAACCGATGATAAATTTAATTTTATTTATTTTAATATATAAAAGTATTATAGTAAATAAAGAAAGATCATTTTTTTTTAAATTTATTTTCCAGATAATCAGACGGATGGAGACTGATCTTACTATTTGCTTGGTTGGGCCAAGTATGATTAATCAAGTAGAGATCTTTGTTTCATTCCTTTATGGAGAAAAAACGTGGTAAACAGATTTCAGTTCGTAAAAAAAGCCAAAAGCATTAACAAACATGCTAATGTAAGGTTATAAAAAATTATATATAAGGAAAAGCGGAAAAAAAAAGAAAAAGGAAAAGGAAAAACGAAGAGAAAAAAAACTAAAGATTGCAAACAAAGAAGATCTATAAATCGGAAGTACTTGCTAGTCTTAAAGTAGTTAAGAAGAAAAAAAACGAGAGAAAGACAATTTAAGGACAAATTAAAAAACACTAACAGATTTTTCTTGTATAGATTCCTTTTAAAAACGTAACAAATATGCATACGCATTATACAGGAGAGTTTTAAAACAATAATCACACCGAAAACTTGGTACAAAGTTTATACTTTTATATTCTTTTTATTGAAGGGTTTAGATTTCATTTTTTTTAAATATTTAATAAGATATAATATGAAAATGCTTAAATCTATTCGTTTTTAAGATAAAAAAAAGTTTTCAATATCTAACAAACGAAGCAGCAGTGAAAATATAGCTATGGTTATTAAATAAATGTGAAGGCTACGCTTTAAAATGAATGGTGGTAGCAGTAATAATAGTATATACACTAGTGTCCCAAAATTACCTTACGATTTATTAAGGCTACAAGGTAATTTGTGATGAAGATTTTTGGGACATCATCGACTACCATACACACATTACTACAGTCCGTAAAGGTAACATTTTTAAACAATTCAACACCTTAGAGTCGACACTTCTATGCAGAGAGGGAGAATCTGGATTATTATTTTTTGTTGTTGTTGATTTTTTGTGGCAGGGGAGGGGGCTAATTACTTTACCAAGAGATTATAAAAAGAAAAAGAAAGAGGTTTTTCTTTTACTTTCTTCCTTTTGTTAACTGCTAGGCGACAGCGGAAAAAAAAGAGAGTCCGGCGTTGACTAATGCCGGGGAAAAGAGACCCGCACTCACCACACACCTAAAAAGATTTCATACACACCATACATTGATCCAAAGGGAGAAAGTGGATGAAACTGGACAAAGACGTCAGAAATTATCAATCAGTGCAATTTTTGACGATTTTACCTTCTTCTCATCAGGCATGATGTAGCAGCAGCAGCAAGTTTTTTCAGGTTCGGTTTCTACTTCAACCTCAACAGACAACGTATAAAAATGGCGCACTCTACCTAATGTTATTCCACTCGCCAAGAAAAGATGTAAGCCTAATACTGATTGGTCGACTGATGCGACCTTATGTTGACCTTTTGAAATAATTTTCAACTAAAAAATAATTAAACACTTGCATCGGATTACATTTCTTACTTTGAGAAAATAAAATCACACTGCAATTGAAAATGCATAATATTAATATTTTATTAAAATGTGTTCAAGTTGTTTATGCATTGAATATTTTGTCCAATCAGCAAAGCCGTTATAAATTTCATCTTTATTAGGAGCAAAATCATCAACGGGAAAAATGAAATTTAGGAAAAATATTTACTCTAAAAATAAAAATAATAACAATAAAAATAATAAGTTGTCTTCATATTGGAAATGGGTCATCTTTAATTAATTCTACCTTTTGTTGTTGAAGAATAATTACTTCCGATTGTGTACTTTTAAGAACGAGAAATCTGAGTTATATTATTTTTTTACAAAAATAATTTTATTTGGAGTATTCGAATTTTTTGTCTCTATTAAATATGCGAATGCAAAGGTCTTTAGCCGTTTTTATTTTCAGATGAAACGAAAATAAGATTTCGGGTTGGCCATAAGATCAATGTTTATATGAGGATCGTCGTTAAGTGGTAAAATTAAAAGATCACAGTAGCTTCCCTTGATAAAATAAGGTAAATTATACGGGAAATAAATGAAGAAAAATATAAAAGGAGAAGAAGGTAAGGTATTGTTGTGATTTTTGTATATAACAATAAAGATGTTTCTTGAATCAAATTGAAGAAATTACATATCTATTCATCAAATCTTTCATATTCCAAATGTTGTACTTGTAAAACCTGTAAAAAGTATATAGATAGATATCTTGTTTGCCTGAAAAAGATTTTTCTAAAACATTTTGGCTTTATTTTTTTTTTTATGAATTCAGTATAATAAAAAAAATAATTTTCTAAACTTTTTTCATAACACACACGCATTTGTAAAAGAAGTAATTTAGTTATATTAAAATTTTCATTTTCTTCAAAAGATATTTAAATTCTGTTTGATAGCCTTTGTATAATTCCTAAAGAAATCTTCACAAAAATTGTTTATTGGTAAAGAAATTTCTTAAACTTTAAAAAAGTTGTGAGTGTAAAAAAAATGTTGAATCATTTTTATTCAAATATTGTGCAGTGTAGATTTCAATAGGCATAATTATTAGTTTTACTTACATCAAAAGATTTGCAATTTCAGAAAAAATGATTTCTTGTAAGCTATTCAAACTGTGTATGTTGTGTGATTTCCAAATAGGCATCAGTTACTTAAAAGCATACTGATGTGCAAAATTCATGAGGCATTTGACAAACGAATTATCCTCCATACAAGAGTTTATGTTCCAGTATAGTTAACTGAAGTCAAATGGCTAAGTCTCAAAAGGAACAACTATTGCAGATGATTCAGCACAAATATTTTACATCTAGTCATGAAAACAAATCAACAGTTGAGCAGTATGACAGTGGCAAAATAGTCCTCACATCTCACCATTCTGACTCATTCGGTTACATTTAGCAAAATTTCTAAACTCTCAAATCATGCGCCATATTTACTGATAGATAATAAAAAAGATGTCCAGTTGGACACATATATTTCTGTTTTTTTCAAAATATCTCCACAACATGTTGCCCATACATCAATGCAACATGCAAACAAAACAGCAGAAACAAAAATACTGTCATTGTAGCCCCATCAAAGCCAAAGTTGCATCTGAAATAAATGGTTATACTATAAATAGGATACACAAACCATTAAAAAATGATCAATTTAAACAAGGCTATCACTACCAAACTCTACTAAACATAATTGCAAGTAGTGACTGGTTTTGCCAAAAATATCCCCATTTCATTAAAAATCCACCTGTTGCATGACAAAACGATACCACATATTGCTTGGGTGACTTATTAAAATCTCTTGCAACCAAGATATTATTTCTAATGTATTGTTGCACTGTTCATTTTATTCCAGTTCTTATATCAGCAGAATTTAATCATAATCTCTTATTTAAGATATAAGCATTAGAAGGATTAACTCACAGATTATGTAAAAGATATAAAGGTTACATTGAATTAGAGAAACCAATTTCCTGCAACTGAATGAACATGATATTTTTCATATTTTTCGCCTGCTGGTGGCCATTTGCAATGTGAAACATGCATTCTTAATAATACTATCACCTGATGAACATTCATGAGTTCAATGTGGATTTTAGGATTCACTTTTGTCTCCTTAGTTCTTGTTCTTTTATCATCCTCCTTAATAATGTTTTTTTCTCAGATTCTTTCACACTCAGTAACCCCTTTTCTCTTAGGGACTTTATCACCTTACTTGGAGTGAAATTGTTTAAAAATAAAATAACAGGCATCTGTTAAGTAAAGCTTGTCATTGTAATTGTCTGTAGTTTCAATCTTTGGTAGGTTGTGAATTCCATTATTTATAATGATGGAATTCCTTTTCTATCCTTTGTCTCATAGTTTCTCCTTGTGTTTGCATCAAAGAATCCGCCCACTCACAAGAACAAACTATTATGGCATGAATCTGACAGGAAATCCAACTTAAAGTTGCTTCCAGAATATGACAACTTGGCATGTATGGTAGAGTGGTTAGAAAAAGTACAGCTGGTGAATGAAGCAGGTTGAACTTTTCTTTCCCCTTCAACTGACAGGACAGTTGTTTGCAATTAAACCAGAAAGAAAAATACCAAAAAAATGGATTGAGAATAAAGATACTCTGTTTGTAACAGATTCCTTTATGGCATATGAACAGTTTGCTGCATATAATTTGATCCCGGCTAAAACAGTTGTCATTTACTTAGCAAAGTTGAGGATACTGGCAGCATTATTTGGAGGAATACTTGACCAGAATTTGGTATGTGCTCTTGTGGCACCTGTGTGCATCCTCCAACATGGATGCATACTATCACTCCACCAGATACACTAGTCTGAGTCTGGGTGACATGTCCTTCTGTTGGTTCATCTTTCATAAAAGATGAGCCAAAAGTAGAGAAACCAGTTATTGCAGCAGTATAACTAACCCAGCACATGGGTCTTCACTCTAGAATCTCTTGCCATAATTGAAATTGTCCAAACCATATAACAAAAGACAGAGTTTGTTTCCACCACCACAACATCAAGCAATAACTCAGAGAACAAGACATTGGGGCCACTTTCTTCCCCAGGAAAAATGGTATTGAGTTATCAGTTTATGTTGATGGTATACCATGTTTATTCCTCCTGAATTCAGGGTGCTCTTATTTCATACTGAGGGAAAAGCTGTATTGGCCTTGGTTCAAGAAAGATATGAAAGCAATCATAAAGAAACAAAGAAACATGAGCTTACTGCAGAGTAGGTATTGTTGGAATTTGTACAGAAACTGGCAACACTGCTCTGATATTGATGTGCTGGTAGCGCACAAAATGTCACTGGATTTTGATTTACAATTCAGAATCAATATCATTGAAGTGATTTGTAGAGTCCCCATCACACTCAGTGATGTAAAGTTCAAGGATAGAATACCCATCTACACAACACTCAGAGTTGGGGGTCAGATTTTCACACAGAATTCAATGAGCAACTTACGATTTGGACTGCAGTGTGAAAATAAACAAGGGATCAATGGCCCAAGAAATTGACAAGTAGGGTCCAGTTAAATGACAGTGATATACAAGAGCAAACTTCAAGTTGGCTCCTGCCATAGCCCAAGAAATAACTTGGTCCAGCCAAAAAGCTGTTAACAGCTGATGGCTGTAATGCAAGCAAACAAAAAGTAGGTATGTCCTGAAAGCGAATTTAAGAGGTAAATATGTATATCAATGCATTTAGATCCAAAGTGGACATCTGTGTAGGAAAATTAAATGATTAGAGACAAAGGATGAATATAGTCATGCTTGGTTTCATGAAAGTTGACCTGTATGGACATATTGAAAAATTCCCAATGCCATAGCAGACAGTTGGTTGTGGTTAAGGAGAAAATGTCTTGCTTCACAAGGCTTTGATTCAGCCTTAATGTGGCACCTTTAATATTAAGATCCCTGCTCAAAGCTTTAATGTCACAGGACAAGTTGATCTGGAAAGCAACATTAGGGTATATCAATGATATCTAAACTAATGGAGATATGGTGTTTACAACAATCACATGGAAATATCTGGTAAGATTTGGTCAGTCAAGTAAAAACTCTGAAAGAAATGAAACTTGAAGTTTGGTGGGAGCATTATAACAAAGAAGTGATATGGTGAACATTCTCAAGATCTTCATGTGAAAGTGTTTTTCCATATGTGATAAACTTGTAGGGTGCTTTCCTGTATATGGTTGGCTTTGCACACCAACATCAAACACTGAGCCACTTATTCTAGGATGATAAAATAAATGACATTTGATCTACAGGTACAGTGGCCACCCCAAAGTTTGGAGGGTGCATTATTTTGAAAGTCAAGTCAGTCTTTCTATATTTAAAGTGGAAGTGGGCGTCAGTAGTCTAGAACTGTGAGATATGCTAGTCTATAGATCTAGGCCCCTGCACAGTGGTGAAAAGGTAGTTTAGATGTGACTGAGACCCATTACAATGGCAAAGATTTCTTGATGTTGATCAACTGAGCCTACATGATTCTAAATCTGGTAACCACAGTTGCAGTAAGAAATTGTACATGTCATCTTACAGTTGGATTTCGTATTCTGTGTGCAAAAACTAGTCAAGATACTGATAATGATATGACCTTCTGCAGCCACTTTAAGCAATTTTTAGATGAATGAGGCATCAGGCTCAAGCTGTGATGTGCCCTAAGGAAACAATGCGATAGATTGTCCTAGAACTCTGAAAAAGACTACAACAAGAAAGCAGTGTACAATAATGGAGATGGTGCCATGCTACATCAAAGGACAGTACGTTGACTACAGTTGCAAACATAAACATGGTACACACCTATAGAGTTTGGCTGAAGAGGACTGACACCATGTTGCTGCCTTAATCAGAAGAGAAGATATGATCATACAGAGTCAGTCATGAAGACCTTGTTTTGAAATCTTTCCTTGTGTTTGCATCAGAGAATTGGCCTACTCATAAAAACATATTTCTTCTGTCTTCATTTTACCTTTATAGTAGGCTTTAGTAATCAACAGTATGCCATAGTATGCATGAATTTAGACGTATGTATGCAAAGATTGCTGTCAACACGTTCAGTCCAAATGACATTAATTTAAAACCTTAATGTTGTTTGCTTGCCTTTTCAACTTAACTAGAGTATATAACTTTTACATTATCTGTAGTGTAACTGGATTTTAGTCTTAGGTTTAATGTGTTTTTATTTTTAATTAGATATAATTATATGACAAAATGTGTATTTGAGTGGTAAAGAGTTTTATTGGTAGATGAGTTTGTCAGTTGGCCACTGATAAGATGTCTAATGAATTACTTATATTTCACCGAGAGAAACCTTTTTTTTTTTCATAGACTTTAACATAAATTGCAATCTTCCATTTTATCACCAAACTAGTGAAATAAGCCCCTCAAAATGAAAAAAATTATTTTTGTCATTTCAGCTAAGGAGATCACAGAATTAACATTGGTACTTTGCTATCTGTTCTGTTTCAATATCTCGTAAAGGACAATGTTATCAGAATGGCACTGCAAACATTGTTATATGCTTGATTAAATTACATAACTGCTTTTGTTTTGAGAAATAGTAAAAGACAAGTTTAATCATTTCACTCTAAGCAAGGCAATAAAGCACTAAGATATAAAGAGTTACTGAGTGTGAGAGAATTTGAGAATAAGAAAACATTTTTAAGGAGAGAGAACAATAAAATATGAACTCCTTCTAAAGATTGTATTGATTGATTTAAACATGCATTATCCCCAGTTATACTAATTAAAAATTGTTAAGTGACAAACGACCAGAATTAAATGAAGATGATATTGCGTCATAACTCATTACATCCTTCTTATATATATATATATATGTATATGATTTTATTCAACTCTCTTCAAATGTTATGTTTTATTCTATAAATTGTCATAGACAAAGAAAAGTAGATACTTTACAACAATGTAGAATGCAAGAAATTATGTGAATACCACAAATCACACCAATAGCTGGTCTTTATCCAAAGGTGATGTTGTGTATATGATTGAAAGGACATTCTCTTTTGTGAGTTCCTTCAGGAGAACCAAATGATTGATTCAAAAACAATACTTCCTATTAGATAACTGAAGGCAGAAACTGCTGAAAAGTATAAAAAAGAAGTAAGCAAAAATGTTTATCATTATTGTCTTTGGTGAGAAAGATGAAACACTCTGGGACAATGGCATTATGAAGTTGCCTGAAAGATGGCAGAGTGGAACATAATGGTAACTATGACAAAAAGAAATAGAAAAGTCAAAAATAGGATTTATTTTTACTTAAACTATTCAAATGAGCCACAAAAATGAATAGCTCAAAGCACTGAACTAACAGACTGTTTCATTTTCATGGAGTTCTTTCTTTATTTTGCTTTTATTTTCAAATGTAACATCTCTCTCAGAACAAATTTTATAAATTCAATGTAAAAATTATTATTGAAAATATAGAACAGTATTGTTTCTTTCCCCATAAACCTGCTATAATCTTATCTTAGCCAAATGAAGATAATAAATTCTTTACTTTTTGTATTGAGTAGATTATTGACAATCAGATTTAATAAGAAGAGTAGAGGAAACATGTGACATGGAAAGGTAAATAAATCAGGTCCTGGAGTGTACAGGTGTCAACACATTACCAAGTAAATGATATATCTTGTAAATTTAATTATCTTGTAATTTTGCCAGTTTAAAATAAATTATGACAACATGAGAGTATCGCTGGGAGTAATGCATATACCCAGCTGATTTAAAAATAAATTTTTTGGTATATTGGCAAGATGTTAGCAGGATTTTCTTATGATACGCTCAAAGCTCGATTGTTTTTTTGAAACACAGAATCAATTGGTTGATGTAGTTCTGTAGGTTGGTGCTGAATTTCTGAAGCATTTACCTACAATATATGTTCATTATTACTTTTACTTTAAGAAATCACAAAGTCTAGACAAATATTGATCATTTCTTTATTTTGAATTTTATACTTTAGTGCAAATTAATTGAAACAATTACTTTAGTTTTCTTTCTTTCACCATACAGTATACAATATTGTGTCATCTGTGATTTCACAGATTTTTATCACAGCTAGACACTATTGTCTCAACTGTTGATTAGTTGTCCTTTGGCCATTGTCTGCGATGGACATTACTCCAAAATTGTAACACTGCATGAACACACTGGCAAACCTTATAGAGAGATTGCAGATATTGTTGGTGTCAGCCTTTCAACTGTCAGTCTTGTCATCAAGGTGAAGAAACAAACTGGAGTTCAAAGTGTAAAGGAAAATGTGGTCAGAAGATAAGAACAACACTAAGAGACGACATATATGTGGTCATGGAAGTGTGAAAAATCCTAGGAAGACATTATTCATTTTGTTTCAATTAATTTGCACAAGAGTGGATATTCTTTGCTACCAAAACAAATGTTGTTTGTTTTTAGTAATAAAGACGGTAGTATGCAATATAAGGTAGTTTTTATAATGTGTATTACTTTTGAAAACCAGTTTAATTTTATTATTTATTTCTTGTTATAAGCTGCCTAAAACCAAAATTGCTCAAGAGTTCCTAAAACCAAAATTGCTCGAGTTGACCGAAAACCAAAATTGCTTGAGAGGACCTAAAACCAAAATTGCTTGAGACTGCCTAAAACCAAAATTGCTTGAGAGGACTTATAACAAAAACTTTAGTAGGCTTGTTAAAATCTTTATTTTTTTTCTCTATTTTAAATATATGTAAAAAATTAGATGAATAGGTTCTTTGAATTATTGTTCATCTATTCATAGTTTGAATTAAATCTTGAATCACAATTTTAAGTCATAATTTTTAAAGCATGAGACACGACAACATTTGCTCAAGACTATCGCTCTCACCTTCACCCTTTTCTTTTTATGCATATATATATATATTTTTTTTCTAGACATATGCTATTAAATATAAGAGACAATGAATGTCTATTATGTTTAATCATGAGCCGTTCTAAACGTCGTATTTTTGCTTTAATTTCAGTTGAAAATTAAGACAAAAATTCTCCAACATTTGGATAATTATTTATTGGTTTTCTTCTAAGCTTTCGGCTCACATGAGCCATCTTCAGAGAGGTAGTTTAAACTGAAATATTATAAAATCCACCATCACCGACGATTTTATTTTTTAAATTTGAGGACGGAGTGACTTTCAATTAACATTTACATTAGAACTTAATATTAATAACAAACTCCCATTCCTTGATGTATTCATTGATTCTAGCACACATAAATTTACTACTTCTCTATATAGGAAACCAACTAGCATAAATTCGTGTCTTCTTAATTATAATAGTGAATGTCCCCAATGATATAAGTTAGCTGTTATAAAAAACTTACTTCAACGCACACAAATGATATCTTCTTCAAAATCTATATTTTATAAAGAATTACACAACATTAAGCAAACACTAGTCAATAATGGATTTCCTAACTCCGTTATTGATCAACAAATTAAAATGTATCTCAACAAACTTAACAATAGCTCTAACAATAATGATAATATTAATAATAATGGTTTACATCAAAATAAACATAACACTATTAACTTATACTATTGCAACCAAATACATAATAATTATAAACAAGATGAAAAAACTCTCAAAAACATAATACGTAGAAATGTTAAACCAGTCGAAAGTAATAATCAAATTAAACTCATTATATATTATAAAAAGTTTAAAACAATTGACCTCATAGTCTATAATAACCCAACAGGCACTAAACTAAATTCTTTACAAAAAACCAATGTAGTGTACCAATTTACATGCCCATTCAGAGATTGCATCTCTGATACTACTCAAAAACCTAGTACATATATTGGTTTTACCACAACCACGCTCTCCCGTAGACTTACATGTCATCTTTCTGATCAGAGTACTATTAAACAACATTTCTCTGAAAAACATAAACATGCAGGTAATACCAGACATATTTTGGTCAACAATACGGTGATCCTTACTCATACACACAGTAAGAGGAACCTGCAGATATTGGAGGCCATGTACATCAAATCAAAACAACCAACACTCAATAAAATCAACTTTAAAACAGGAAATAACATATTACATTGCATTTGACTAGATGGTTTTGTTGTCATTTTGCGCTATCCCGCGGTGTGACGTCATAAAACCGCATCACAAACTTAAGAACTGTGTTTATTATTTTTGGTAACTATTGCCGTTGCCAAGCGGAGTTTTATGTCAACACAAAATAAAATCGTCGGTGATGGTGGATTTTATAATATTTCAGTTTAAACTACCTCTCTGAAGATGGCTCATGTGAGCCGAAAGCTTAGAAGAAAACCAATAAATAATTATCCAAATGTTGGAGAATTTTTGTCTTAATTTTCAACTGAAATTAAAGCAAAAATACGACGTTTAGAACGGCTCATGATTAAACATAATAGACATTCATTGTCTCTTATATTTAATAGCATGTGTCTAGAAAATTACTTGCTGTTTCGATATACTAAATATATATATATATATATATATATATATATATATATATATATATATATATATATATATGTCTTTAGTCAATGTTCTTAATATTCACCATTTTTTCTCTCTCTTTACATTGACAACACAAGTTTCTTCTTCAAACATTTTCTTGCTGGTCAATCCATTTTCTTACTTAATCTTTTTTCTCAAATCTTTTTTTTGTGATTTTACTAAAAGAAGAACAATATTGATGCAGAATAGAAAAATTCCAAGCAAAACAAATAGAATAGTCTCATTTAGATTTATGAAAAAAGCAACAAAAGCTTTGATGTGAAATCTTTGTTATAAAAATAATAAAAGATAATGAACATGTATATTCAAAATGGTTAAATGTACAAAGAAAACAAAAAGAAGAGTAGCACTTTTAGCTGCTTAACTATAAGAACAGCACCAGCCGAAAATGAAAAATAATAATGTATAGAGATAATCAAATGTGATATTAAACAAAGACATAAACTGATTAGCCAGAACATAATGACCAGCAAGCCCCCCTACCACCACCACCACCACCACCACCGTACCCAGTGTATAGTACTTGCATCAACTCTGCTGCGAACCAGGAGACAAGAATGACTTGGGTAACCTAGAAAGTGTTTCATGTCCTGCTTTATCAAAATTTGCTTTTTTCTACCTAGTATACATTACAAATTAAACTAAGCACAACTATTAAAGGATTAAAACTTCTGATGTATTTTTGATGTCTGAGACCTTTTTTATTTTTGTTCAAATGCATGAATTACTTTTGCTTCAGCTCAAAACAACATTATATAAAATTCATTATTTTTTATCCATAATGTTGAATGAGTTAAAATTATTCAAATTTAAAAAAAATCTTAAGTTGATGTTAAAAGTTACCACAACACTTAGTTGATTTATTAAAAATGGAATAAATGACATCTATTATGACATCTCGAATTTGTATTTAGATACATCGTATTTATTTTCAATTTTTCTAGTTAAATTTTTCACGTATATTGCATTCCATTATTAGTAGTAGTCATTTGGTACGCACACACATGCAATCTACACACATACATGCACGCACGCACACAAAGTCTTTATATATATACTATGAGAATAAATGTATATGAATATATATATATATATATATATACACACACACACACACACACACTGACAATAACAAACACACACTGGATGAACCACACACACACACACACACACACGCACGCAAAATGTTGAGTTCATTCATGCAAAAACTTTCAACCTCTCCCTGTCAAAATTCTTAAATAACTACATCCATTACAAAATCATAACTTGTTCTGCTACAATGAGGATTTTATTTCTTATATTATTTCTATTAATAATCAATTCCTCATAGTCACATTTAATTTAATTGGGACTATGAAAAATTAATTATCAATGCAGCTATGAAATAGTTGGACCACACAAATTTTTTTGATGAAAAGCATTTCAACAGATGTTTTAAATAATGTCACGGATATTTGGCTACGCTTCTTAATACATTTCTGAAATAACAACCGTAGTTAGTTTCTGTAATACTAGGAAACAATAGTTAACAATAAAGGTTTTTTTATGCTCAATGTTAAGCCACATGAAAAACTGAGAAATTTATCATTTCATAATCTTGAAGGGTTGTTTTTAGGAGTTGTATTTACAAACAAGGAAAAATGTGGAATAGTTATTTTAATATGTGCATTAAATTTAGCTTGTGAAATTTTATTACCACACTAAATTTAAAATATATCTATGTTAGAATTTTTAATGCATGTGTGTTTTGTGAAAAGATCTAACATCTGCTACACAGTAAAAAAAAGCAACCATCTAGATCAAAATACTACTTCATAGAATTTCTATCAATAAAAAAGAGATGTTGATGGCTTTTCTTTATTTTATTGTTAGGATGCAGAAAATGATTATCTCCCTTTTTTACTTGAAAAATTTAGGTCATGTGAGGATTGGCGTAAAGGGGACGCTTTTTCCCAAAATGTGTCCCTCGCCCGGGAAGGAAAAACATGAACAACAGGTGTCTCTGGACCGTTTACACGCAACAAAGAAAGAATTACCTTAGGGACATGAAACATCAGGATGTTCAACATCTGTGGACAACTAGAGAATGTCAAGCAGGAGATGAACAGGTTGAACATCAATATTCTGGTAATATGTGAAACCAGATGGCCAAACAATGGAGACTTCAGCAACGACAACCATAGAACCATATACACAGGAGAAAAAAATAACAAAAAAGGAATCAGCTTAATACTGGACAAAGAAATGAAGAAATACCTTCTAGGATACTGCCAGTTCTCTGAAAGAGTTCTCCTGGTCAAACTGAAAGAGAGACTATTCAACATAGCAATTGTAGTTGTCTATGCACCAACAACACAAAGCACTGAGAAAGAAAAAGAATCTTTTTACTCCACTCTATACAATGCCAAGGCTCAATGTAAAAGCCAAGAAATTAGAATCATCATGGGAGGTTTGAATGCCAAAGTAGGCAAGGAGAGGGAATTATGACAACTGGCAACTTTGGATTAGGAATCCACAATGAACAAAGAGAAAAATGGGTCCAATGATGCCCAGCAAATGACCAGGTAATAACTAACACCTGGTTTCAAGAACACCCACGTCTATGGACATTGAAAAGCCCAGGAGGCAACACAAAAAACCAGATAGACTACATAACCATAAACAGGAGAATCAGAAATGCAGTGGTTAAAAGCAAAGTCTATCCAGGCGTCGACTGTGGTAGCAACCACATTCCAGTCATCTGCAAACTAAAGGTGGAACTCCGGAGATTGAAGTAGCCTAGTGTAGCACCAAAACTGAAATACAACATTCTCATGAATGACCTCAACCTGCAGAAAGAATACACTTCTTCTTCGTCTTCTTCTTTTTCTATATGCCCTGTTCCTTCAGGACATAGGCGATCATGGTTTCCATGTTTCCCTATCCCTGGTGGCTCTGAGCACACCTTCTCTTGTTACACCATGCAATCCTCGTTCAGTCATCCACCTGATTTGGTCCTTCAAATATGTTATCCATTGCTTTCCCCTGTCACTTTTTCTTTCTATCTGGCCTGTTGGTATCAGGTTCTCTAAGCCCTCCTTCCTCATTGCATGTCCCAGGAACTTTAGTTGTCTCTTCCTGATGCTCAGTATTAATTTTCTTTTTGTTTCCATCCTTTCTAAAACTACGTCATTGCTCACATGCTAGGTCGATGAAATCCACATCATCCTTCTGTAGAACCACTTTTCAGCTGCTTCAAGTTTTTCCTTCATCTTTGAAGATATTGTCCAACATACACTGTCATATTGAAGAACCGACATCACATAGCGATCCAGTACTCTCCTCTTTGTTTCTAGCAAAATTGTCCTGTTTCTTAATACCTTACTCAACTTCTGGAATGCTTCCTTCGCCATGCCAATTTGCCTTTGGATCTCAGTGTCGCACTTTCCATCTTCTGTTAGAACACTTCCCAGGTATTTAAATTTTTGTACCTGCTTGATTCTAGCATCCCCGACCTGTGTTTGGCATATTGGGTTGGCCTTTTTACTGATGACCATGCATTCGGTTTTTGTGCAGTTTATTTCTAGTCCTTTCTTGTTACTTTCTTCAGCTACCTTCTGTAGGAGGTCTTGTAGTTTCCTTTCTGTGTCTGCTATCAGCACTGTATCACCTGTGTACCTTAGGTTGTTTAAATTGTGGCCTTCGATTACGAATCCAGGCATAACTTCTAGGGTCCTCAAAATATTTTCGCTGCACAAGTTGAATAGATTTGGTGAAAAACACATCCTTGTCTTACGCCCCTTTTCAATCTTTGTATAACTGCTGAATTCATTATCTGTCCATATGCAGGTATTTTGCTGCCAGTAGAGATTCTTGATTACTCTTAGGATTTTTCCAAATATGTTGAGGCTGCCAAGCATCTCTATCAATTCTTTGTGGCATATTTTGTCAAATGCCTTTGCCTCATCAATAAAACATAGGTACAAGTCCGTCTTCATTTGTACTGCCCTTTCAGAGATCATCCTAATCATAAATATGACATTCTTTGTTCCAGTGCCTTTGACGAAACTGCACTGTTTTTGTCCTATCTCTGGCCTGATTCTGCTTCTCGCTCTATTCATCAAGATTCGAACAATCAGTTTTGTTATATGGCTCATTAAACTGATCTTTCTGTGGAGTTTGCACTCGTTTGCTCCTGGCTTCTTAGGTAGTGCTATGAAGATCAACTTGCTGAGGTCATCTGGTATAATCCCACTATTATAAATTTCATTTATTATTTCAGTAATTTTTTCTATACCAAACTCTTCAAGTTTTGCTAAGATTTGTGGTTCCATGTAGTTAGAATCGCAGGTAAGGGAGAGAAAAAGAAAGAAAAAATTCTTTGTTTGACTGCTTTTCATGCTTTGTTTTCAATATTTGTTTTTTTTTTTTTTTCAGAACAATGTAATTTTTTCTTTTGTTTTTTTTTTGTTGTATTAATTTTATAAACATATTAATGTTTAATTTTAAAATTGATTTTTGTATTGTAAAATAATTAATAACATTATAATTCATCTGTGTTCCCCGCCCTCCTTAGACCACTTGGTATCTCAAAAAGTATATGCATTTTTCCAGAAATACCCAAATAAAAACAGAAGTCATCTTTGAGGAAGGACAAAATTTCAAAGAAAATATCTTCTGTTTACTGGGTATGAAATGCTAAGTTTTGCTAAGATTTGTGGTTCCGTTTAGTTAGAATCGCAGGTAAGGGAGAGAAAAAAAAAGAAAAAATTCTTCAAGAATACACTAACAGTGTGAAAATCAAATATGAAGAAAAAATTGGAATAAGACAATCGAAATGGGACTCACTCAAGGAAGCGATAGTGACATCAGCAAACAACATTGCCCATAGGAAATCAGGCGCCGAAGAAAAAATGAATGGATGACTGAAGAGATTCTCAACATGATGCAAAGGAGGTAGAAAATGATATCAAGACAGGGAATGGAGTACAGGGAACTACACAAGGAAATGAGAAAAAATGCAGACAGGTTAAAGAGGAATGGCTCAATGACAAATGTGCAGAAGTAGAGAGACTGAGCAGGCATAATAAAGCAGACATGCATAAAGAAATAAAAGAACCTACATGACAAAAAACCTGCTCTTCAACAGGATGCATAAAATCCAAGGCTGGAACAATCATTTTGGAGAAAGAGTAAATACTCCAACAATGAGAAGAATATATAAAAGATCTTTTTCACAACAAGAGAGAGCAACCAATAATACACAAAGATGAGGACGTACCGGAAATATTAAAGTCTGAAGTGGAATCTGCAGTAGCCAAACTGAACAGAAACAAAGTAGCTAGACCAGACGGCATAGTCATAGAGCTGCTGATAGCCCCGGAAGAATTTGGTATAGAAAAAATTACTGAAATAATAAATGAAATTTATAATAGTAGGATTATACCAGATGACCTCAGCAAGTCGATCTTCATAGCACTGCCTAAGAAGCCAGGAGCAAACGAGTGCAAACTCCACAGAAACATCAGTTTAATGAGTCATATAACAAAACTGATCATCCAAATTCTGATGAAGAAGCAGAATCAGGCCAGAGATGAGACAAGAATAGTGCAGTTTCGTCAAAGACACTGAAACAAAGAATGCCATATTTATGATTAGGATGCTCTCTGAAAGAAATGAAGACGGACTTGTACCTAGGTTTTATTGGTTATGCAAAGGCGTTTGACAAAATATGCCACAAAGAATTGATGGAGATGCTTGGCAGCCTCAACATATTTGGAAAAGTCCTAAGAGTAAAAAAGAATTTCTACTGGCAGCAAAATACCTGCATACGGACAGGTAATGAATTCAGCAGTTATACAAAGATTGAAAAGGGGCATAAGTCAAGGATGTGTTTTTCACCAAATCTATTCAACTTGTGCAGCAAGAATATTTTGAGGACCCTAGAAGTTATGCTTGGATTCGTAATCGGAGGCCACTATTTAAACAACCTAAGGAACACAGATGATACAGTGCTGATAGCAGACACAGAAAGGAAACTACAAGACCTCCTACAGAAGGTAGCTGAAGAAAGTAACAAGAAAGGACTAGAAATAAACTGCACAAAAACCGAATGCATGGTCATCAGTAAAAAGGCCAACCCAATATGCCAAACACAGGTCGGGGATGCTAGAATCAAGCAGGTACAAAAATTTAAATACCTGGGAAGTGTTCTAACAGAAGATGGAAAGTGCGACACTGAGATCCAAAGGCAAATTGGCATGGCGAAGGAAGCATTCCAGATGTTGAGTAAAGTATTAAGAAACAGGACAATTTTGCTAGAAACAAAGAGGAGAGTACTGGATTGCTATGTGATGTCGGTTCTTCAATATGACAGTGAATGTTGGACAATATCTTCAAAGATGAAGGAAAAACTTGAAGCAGCTGAAAAGTGGTTCTACAGAAGGATGATGCAGATATCATCGACCGAGCATGTGAGCAATGACGTAGTTTTAGAAAGGATGGAAACAAAAAGAAAATTAACACTGAGCATCAGGAAGAGACAACTAAAGTTCCTGGGACATGCAATGAGGAAGGAGGGCTTAGAGAACCTGATACCAACAGGCCAGATAGAAAGAAAAAGAGACAGGGGAAAGCAGCAGATAACATATTTAAAGGACCTGATCAGGTGGATGACTAAACGAGTGTTGCATGGTGCAGGAGAAAGCGTGCTAAGAGCCACCAGAGATAGAGAGATGTGGAAAGCCATGATCGCCTATGTCCTGAAAGGACATGGCACATAAAAGAAGAAGAGGATCACATAAGATCCTGTCAGTGATGACAATCCTCTTGTAACGTTCATCAGTTGTTGCTTAAACTATGACAAAGATACATTGGGTAGGCAGCAGCAGTTAGGAGAATATACCAAAAGCCATACATCCAAGGCAATCCTTGAACCAAGCCTGGTAAGCATGTGACTGTGGTTCACAACTAGGGGCAGACATGTGGATACAAACCGCTACTAAATAGCAATTACTGAGAATATTTTAGTAAGGAACTTATTAGTAACGCCCATTTAATCAACAACTAGATATAATATTAGGAAGCATCTTATAATTACTGACTTATTTTCATAAATGCAATTTTGCAACTTAAGCAAAAAATTTTTACTCACCATATAAAAATTTTATCCTGATGCCCAATATAGTTTTTGCTAATTGCTCAAAATTTTCAGCCATATGAAATAAGCTTCCTCCATGATATTGTAGAGCAATTTGGCATACACTTCATCAATTAAAAGAATACACTTTTTTCTGATTTTCAGATATTTCATTAAGATATCACCAAGAAAATTAAAGTCATCTAATTTTGAAACTTCTGATGTCAATGCTGGTAATGTTATCATGCTGAGTAACTTAAAATCATCCTGAAATCTGTTATATAATGATTGAAATGTAAAAAATATTCAAATGCCCTGATAAGCTTGTCAGAATCATGTTTTGTCCTAAACAACAATCATTTCTAGCACACACTTGTCCATAAAACTCTCATTTCTATCTTTTTATATTTGTGACCAAGGCTACTGTTGAATTTTTGTTGGAGACAATATTATATTTTATTTTTTTCTCTGATTTGAATTAATTCTTAAATTTCCCCTAGACTGAATCATTATTGTTTTGAATGTTTAATTTTAACATATTTTTTATTGTTATAAAACTCTAGTGTCAATAGTAATTCTTTATTCTCCTTTTCTTTCACCTTCTCTCTCTCTCTCTCTCTCTCTCTCTCTCTCTCTCTCTGTCGTAACTGTGAAAAAATGGGCACTTGTCCTAACTTTAATGTTCATTTCAAAACAAAAGCAGCAATTCAACTTTCTTAACTAAAGCAAATAATTTTCTCATTTGATGTTCATTTTACAACAACAACAACAAAGAAAGGAATTCATATTTCTCTTCAGATATCTCTTTGATAAAACTGATTTTGTATTTGTGTTTGTCTAAAATGTCATTTTCTGGTGAAGAATTTCTTTCCTCATCCAATTTGGAAGAAGCATTTCACTTATTAAAACAATTTGCAACTAGCTACATATTTTGATTTAAACATTAATGCAAATATGAAAAAATCAAAAGTAACATTAGACCTACTTTAGTACTATCAATAGAAATGACATGATTATTGGTTATATTTATACATTGTATATCAACTCAGGTATAGTGCTATGCATAGATTATAAGTGACTGAGCCAAGATTCAATCACAACATTGAACACTTGTACGGTAAGCATGTAGTTGTTATTTAAGATTATGAATTTATGTTGTAATACAAATTACCAGGTATTGATAGTTTAAGAATATATGAATGGATGACTTTTTTTAGTTGTGCAAGTTGATAAAAGTGTTGAATATAGTCTTGTAGACCTATACATAGATAAGTGCCATAGACCCTAGCTATGCCACTAAACTAGATCTTGTCTGGCAGTTTTGGGAATCAGCACACAGAGTTTGTATTAAGAATAAATACTGTTCGTAAAATTAAAGAAAGTACATGTTCATCATGGAAGCAGAAAGTTTAAATATTTAGGTCTTGTTGCAAGAGTACTTATATAATATAACCCTACATCCTGCTGTGGGACTAAACACTAAATATTTAAGATACATATTTCCAGGTGAATAACCCTTTCAGTCGAAATAAAATGTAGTGTTTTGAGTAGAACGCGTAAAAATAAGAAGAGAGTGGTAAAGGAGAAAATAAGAAAACATCCAAAATTAACATCATGACACAACACAGGTGCAATGATAGCCACTCATACCATTCCTTCAGATATAGCATCCACATTTACATCCATTCCTGTTACCTATCATCCAGTTTCAGCAGACATACCATCACTGCTGCTGCTGCTGGTGACAATTTTACAAAAGGAAATACCCAAATCTGTAACAGTAAAGGAGTTTGTAATTCAAGAGACAGATCCGGGGCTATGGAACATTAGTGATATTAACACATTAGATTACTGGACTTGTAGTTGGCCCTCATCATGTTAGAATCATTATAAAACTTTACAAACTCCTACAGAGTGTATAAAACAGCTGGTGTAGAGAATATGAAAATAAGATATTTATCAAACAAGGTGTTAAAGCATGAACTGTGGAATCACAAGTGTGTAAAACGTGAATGGCTACTCTATTCACCATCCCAAGGTCGTTTGTACTGCTTTGTATGTCATCTATTGTCCAAGAAAGAATCTCCCTTTGCTACATTAGGATTCAATGACTGGAAGCAGAGCAATGTTATTGTGGAACATGAAAATGGAGAAGAACATCAAAAGTGCATGACAGCAAATTTGATAAGCCATAAAGAAACTGGAAATGTAGATTCTTTATTACTTGAGCAACATCGTTCAGAGCAAGAATATTGGCATAAAGTGTTGACACATGTGGTTTCTGTAATTTACTGTCGTGCCTCCAGAGGTTTGCCATTTCATGGAGAAAATCAGATTATCAGATCAGCAAAAATGGCAAGTATTTAAGTGTACTAGAGCTGCTGAGTAAATTTGACCCTTTCTTGGAAGAACATCTCAAAATATATGGAAATCCTGGAAAAGAGAATCCATCATATCTATCTGCAAATATTTGTGTGGAATTTATTGAATTAATGGGACAACAGGTTCTTGTACTATTCTTGAAGAAGTAAAAGTGTGAAAGTATTATTCAAGAAGTGTATATCCCATTCCAGACACTTCACACCTAGACCGTCTGGCTTTTACTGTCTGATACATTAAAAGCTGTGTGCCCATAGAACGTTTCTTGATGTTCATCCCCATCTTTTCTCATCAAGCAAAGGATCAAACAGACACTGTTGTGGATTTTCCTAATGAAAAAAAAAATTCCACTATCAAACTGACATGATTAGTAATGCAATAATGCCTAAAATATGTCTGGCTGATATATTGAATTGCATTAACTCAATGAGCTTGTCATCTATGTCACTGTTTTCTTTCTTCAGTGAATTGAAAAATATTGCTTCTGATGCACTAAAGAAAAAGTGTGAGCATTTGCCTAATATGTATCAGAAAAAACTGAATTATGATGACCTTTTAAATGTATGTGAGCAATTCAAGCACTACATAGCTCTTGATGAAAATTGTAAGACTCTTCCTGCACTGTACAGAAAATAATTTTGGTCAATTTGAAATCTGCATTCCCAAGTGTTGGGATTGAACTCAGAGTGTTCAAGTGCATGAAGGAGAACGTTCTTTATCAAGGCTGAAACTTTAAAAATATCTACTTCGTAGCACAATGGGGGAGCATCATTTGAACTTGCTTTTAATCTTGTGCATGGAAAAATTGCATCCTATTCCAGAAGACTATTGACTTCAAGCCAATAATAAAGCAATTCTCTGAAAAGAAATGCTGCAAATCCTTGTTTTAATAAGAAGATCGTTGTAATTTCATACTGTGCCATATAATCTGTGTGGCTGACTGAGTATTATTGTATTTTTCAAAATGTATGTATTGTTCAAATGTTTATCATGTTGATTAGTTGCTGCTGTACAGCATATTTTAAAGTGCCAATAAAATAAACATATGTTTAATATTATTGAGCATTTACATTTTATTTCTATGAGTCGTTGTCATAGAGGCCTCAACGTACTGGTTTTCTCAAGGGTTCCTTAATGCTGTTAAAATGGCTCTGGCCATGAATATCATCTGAATTAGAGAGAACCATATTCAGTTGTTGCATTGTGGAAATAAGGCATCAGTGGGTTTTGTCTATCCTCTTTACAGTGCCATCACGGAAATAGAGTAGAACAAATAGCTGTCAAAATAATAATGTAGTAAACTGCAGTGTCTTTTTGCTTTTTTCATATGTATGTTTGTACTAAAGATATTAGAAAAATTATGTATTCATGCTATAAATTCACATTAGGAACGTCGGAGTAAACAAATTTGTAGTGGTAGCATGACTGTTAACACGTGGCCTAGTGATAGTCATCTGGCCGCTAACATTGAAGGAAGAGAGTGACCAGTAATCATTGAGAAGAATTTTACATAAAACAAAACTGACAAAAATTAGGTAGATGGTCATTTTGGTATTCACTAAATATCCCATAATCCCCCAAAAATTCCTACGTGAAATAAACACCAAAACTTTATTTACATTTGTACAAATCTGTTTTCAACAATTATTGAGTTTGTGTTAAATATGGCATGAGAATTCTTCATTCATAATATCTGTGTGTGTGTGTGTGTGTGTGTGTGTGTGTGTGTGTGTGTGTGTGTGTGTGTGTGTGTGGCATAATTACACACTTCACTGCCTTTGAAATAAAGCTGTAAAAGATTCTGCTGGGAACATCTTGGTCACAAACGGTATAGGAACTGTAGCAAGTTGAACAAGTGACTCCAGTAAGAAGTGGCCCAAAATCTTGAAGAAAACTTCACTCTTTTAAATTTTCTATTTAGTTTCTGATTAGTTAAAAAAAATTTCTAAAAGTCTGTGGGCGTTCTTAACTATGTCCGAATTTTTTTATAATAATTTCACCTCAAGGCAGAAATGTCACTGGTGCACAGGGGGTTCCAATAAGAGAATAAAAAAGGTACAAGGGATGTCGAAGAAAAGATAAGAGATGGATGGGAATTAAGTAGATAAAATATGGCAATTGACATTGCATTTAAAATTTTAGAGATTGTAGCAGGGAAGCAAGCCAATGGAAGTGAGCTTCACAAACGGAAAGTGCGAAAAAGAAACTGTTAAAGTAGAAGAGACGGTTACATTTAACTAGTTCGACGGTAAAAGGATGGGACCTTAATGCCAATTTAGTAGCATAAGTAAATACATGCGGTTGGAGTACCAGGGGAAAAAGCTCATCAGAGCAATTGTCATGAAAATACTTGTAGAAAAGACAGAGGGAAGCCACATCATGTCGGTGAGAAAGTGACTGAAGACGAGCTGCCAAGTCAGGATCGATTATATTGCAGATCCTCCTTTGGATTTTGTCGAGAACCTCAAAATGAATAGCAGGAACACCCAGATATAGCAACAGTATTCAATGTACGGACGAATGGTAGATTTATAAATATGCAAAATAGATTGTGACAAGAAAAACTTCCAGGCCCATTTGAGGTCATTTCAGAGAGTGAGGCCAAGAAAGCGCAGTGTGTTGCTCTCTATAAGACTAATGTTATCCATTCTGATGGTAGGCACGAATGTTTTTCTACGGTGTTTAAAGGAGAGCAGCTTCGTTTTGGAGGGATCCAAATCTAAGAGCCACTTCCTACCCTATTCAATCACAGATTGGAGGTTCTTTTGAAGTACTCTGTCAGCTTTGGTAGATTTCTTATTGAGAAGGGCGTAAATGGTGGTGTCATCTGTATAGATGCCTACAAGGGAACTAATTACATCAGGAAGATTTCTAATTTCTAACGATTGGATTAAATCAAACAATCGTTCAGAAATACCGTAGCTCTGGAGCTTGCACAGAAAACCAGCATGCCAAACCCTGTCAAATGCTTTCGAGATATCAAAAGCAACAGCTTGAGCTTTGCCGTTCCTACTAAAAGCCTGGTATATATATTCAGTGATGGCCGTTAGCACATCAGCAGTAGACTTGGTAAAACAGAAGCCATATTGTTTGTCAGAGAGAAGGTTGTAAGATGCCTATTTCAGTATCGATAATAGCCTTGAATGCCATGCCAAAAAGCGGTAAGTGGCTAATAGGGTGATAATTAGAGGGATCATCGTGCTCCCCGGAGTTTTTAAAAACGAACTCCAGAGGAGGATTTCCAGTAAGCTGGAAAGACTAACTCTGATGTTCCAAGTTATTATTCTGGCCATTCTATAAATGTATGTAGGCTTGTGTATCTGTGTTAATAATAAGGGTATTCAGGGTCAGATCATGATTTTTTTCTCTTTTAGACGTCGAATTGGTTACTCTATTTGTTGATTTTGATGGTTCCAAAATGTTAGGTTTCCTTTAATTCTGTGGAGATGCTCATTTCTCATCATCAGATACTTCATCTGTTGAGGAATGTGGAAAATAGTTATGAGTAAGAGATAACTTCAGTGGATATAAGTGTTCGAGGTTGTGTATTTCCAATGTTCCATCACCTCTTTTAATTCGAGCAGAACGAACTTTGTAGCCGCTTCAACTAAATAGAACAATAACTCTACCTAGCAACCAAAAAGGGCCTAAATTTTGTCAATATTTGTGAGTATGTGCGCAATGATGAGATTTTGGAAAGGATGGAAATGAAAAGGAAATTAATACTTAGCATCAGGAAGAGACAGCTAAAGTTCCTGAGGAAAGAGGGCTTGAAGAACCTAACAGGCCAGATAGAGGGGAAAAAGACAGGGGAAAGGAGCGGATAACATATTTGATGGGCCTGATAAGGTGGATGACAGAACGAGGGTTGTGTGTTGAAACAGGAGAAAGCGTGCTAAGAGCCACCAGGGACACATGGAAACAGGGCACATAGTAGAAGAAGATGTTGATTTTATTGGAAACTTCGGTTTCATGTAAATTCTTGCAGTTTCCACATGGACTGAAACAAGTAATCTTCTGGCCAAATCTTTTTGAATTTAGTCAGCAATTCTCTGTTTTCTAAGGTATTCACAAGAAGAGAATTTGTGGTAGTTTCTGTATCAGTCAAACTACGTACGTCATAATGAAAAGAAAGTTCACGCTTTACGTTAGGACGCACGACGTACTTCGTTGTGAAGAAGAGGTGACTGATATATCTAGAACATCTGTAATTCAGTGGTCTGGAGTTCACCGCTTTTTGGATGTTTGATAATAACGTTAAAAGATGAAAATAACTGATCTTGGCTCTACCCAGTGTTTTGAATAAACAAGACCTTATTACTCTGATCATATTCTCCCAAGTGCTTCTAATCCCTGGGAAGTAGAGAGGCATTTTTATGTTTAATAAAAGAGTTTGTGAACGTGTTACTGCACTCAGAGCTGTTTATATGATGTTTTATTATATCGCCACCCAAAGCTGCATTGAATGATCTCGCATTATCACTCTATATGTAGCTGGGTGTTTGTTACGAGTTATAAATTGTAACAAAACAAAAACAAAAAAATGATTAACCAAAACACAGAGCTAAATTTCAGACAAATATTTAATTTGCAGAACACATAAAATAAAAATATTTACAAATATACAATTTTTGTATTCAAATGAAACATAGAGTTTACTACTGGCAGGCGACGTGTTACGAAGAGAGAGGTAAGGAGTGGGTGATGTAATTTTTACACGTTAGGCTAGCGAGTATTCTAAGTACTATTTTTGGAAATCCTCAAATGTGTGCATAAAGAAAAAAAATTTGTTTGGTCAATGAAAGAGTCAAAAAATTCTATTTACCCATTTAGTTCCATGAGGTTCTCTTTCAGGTTTTAGTTTGTCGGCAACATTTAGTAAAGATTCTTTCGGCTGGATATAAATCCTTGAATCAAAGCCGGAATTGATAATGTCAGCAAATCCTTTTAACAACTAACTATTCTCTTCTCTATTTTTATCGGGGCTAACACCTAATTTGCATATTTCTCGAAATCTCTCAAATACTCTAGATTTTTCTCGAACATTCTAGGATCTTCCAAACGTTCTATTTCTAATTTCCCTATTTTTACAACTACTTCATGAATTAAAACTTTTTTGTAATAACAAGTAGGACTTAATAGAATCCCTTACTATAAATTTTTATCTTTTTTAAACATTATTAATATTTTTTTATATATAAATACATCCTCATAACAGTGTTCTATAAATATTACAAAACCGAACTAAGGTTTGGATGAAGGTTTGTGTGCTCAATGTGAATGGCTTTCACATTCATACATGTGAATACTAGCAAATACATTTTGTTAGATTTTCCTTCTCGCTGCACCCTTATGTAACCTGTATAATTCATTTCAGTATGTTGAAATGGATTAACTAATTTAAGTCTCTGTTTCGGTAGGTTTGTTAACTTGGGGTACTTGAATGCAAGATTAATATATATTTGTTTTATAAGTATAGTACTGAATGTTTGAGGTACCCAGTATCCAGATAATCTGAACTTGGTGACCGTCGCACCAATATTCAAATACTTACATCGGAGATAGCAATCATTCATTAGGCTTAGAAAGAGGGTGGTGTTTTGCAAGTAAAATTGGTTAAACCAAATTCATTAATTATTTCCGCTGAAGTATTATGGAAAAATATATTTCATCTGGTACTTGCTCTAAGGACTCAAACAACTTAAAAATGCTTGGTGGCTGGTAAGTGTATGTCTTACCCAATGAGCAGTTAAAAACAGTACTACTCTCTTCGCTCCATTCCACACGTTTCTTGCGGGTCCGGCTATTAAACCCAACAGATTTTTAAGTCGGACCAAGTGCCAGCAAGCCACCATCCGCCACGTTGCTATTTTTGACCTCGTAGAGTGGCCACGCTGACTTCGACCTGATGAGAGTGCAGGAAGCGGAGTGAGGTTATATTAGTAGCAGGATCAACAGCAGAAAAAAAAATACAATGGATGATTAAAGGATTGAAGCGAAGACCAGAGTTATTGTCTCACAAAGTCAAGTCTTTATATACACACAGTATTAGCATTAAGGACAGAAAGAGAAAGTAAATCGGTAACAGGTGGGATCGGCTACTACGGCGGTTAGACTATTGTTTGCTTGACTGCTTCCGCAACCGACTGGGGATTCGTGCTCTCCACGTTCCGGCGCGTGCTTACTTCTGACTCATTGTCTTCTGGGCTTTCGCTCGCTTTCAGAGACTTCTGTTCTCTGGCCTACAGCCACTTCGGGTATTCTCAGGGCTTTCGAATCAATTTTCCCAATCTCTTGGTGCTTTCGGGAACGCTTTCATCTCTAAGCTATGGCGCGTCTTTGTGGTGCATTGGATATCGGCTCGGAACGAGAAATCGGGGAGCCGAGTTCGAATTCCAGCTGAATTCATTGCCTTCACTTACGCACAAATACCCTTGAGAAAGGTGTTAATCCGTCTATTCCTTCCAATTATGGGTTAAATAATAGGGCAAATTGGGTTCTATAGCCTTGGTCGACAACCAGTCTACCGCAGAAAGCAATGGCAACCTACTGCGAGATAATCTTCTGCCCAGTCAGTCCTGTCTCTTTCGAGACAGGATCGCCGAAGTGTGTATCGCGCATGGCACTTAACTGACTGACTCTTCCTCCCCGTGTGCGCTCTTTTCCTTCTCTCTCCGGTCCTCCCAACGCCTTCACTTTCTTTGCTCTGTTTGCCTGTGTGTGCCTGCCTGAGTTTTTCTTCTACTTCTGCTCTACTTCTCTGCATTAATTTTATCTGCTCTCTAACTCTGATTATAAAATAGCCGATCGGGTAGTCATCCTCTCGTTTTCTTTCCTTCTCACATACACCCGCAGTCCGTGTCATCAAGTGGAACTTTCGATTCTTCCTTTTCTCCATCTATCTCTTCCTCGACCACAAACACAGAACCCTGGGCGGTCAGTTTGCACAAAACAAAAAAAATTTTCGCACACGTTATTAATTTCTTCGACAATGGTAAGTTGGTCATGTGAAACTATTACACGCCGCTAGGTATGGCCTTGCCATTGTCCCCGCGACAAGAAGAGATTCCAAGTGACTTTTCATTTCTTATCTAGTCTTTAACCGGCTCTTTTAGCTTTTTTTAAGTCCTTGTAACTATCCATCTGAAGATCAAATTGATATATATATATATTTATATTTTGAATACCACGTGCCCGGATTAATTTCACTTAATTTTGAACAAGGTATATTTTTTATAAAAAAGATTTCATAAACAATTAAACATTCACTTAAAATATCGACTCATGTTCGTTTTCCTGTTACATTAAGTTAAAAAAATCTTATTCTTTCTTTGCAAAACAGGACAAGGAAAAACGAGACACGACACGATATTTACATTAGGAAACATTGCATTACACAATATGCAATTATACAAATGTGGTAAGTAGAAAGGTAGTAGGTAAAGCGTATTGAAATTGACCCTTTCCTCCTTACTAATAGGGTGACAGAGAAACTCTCTCTCTCTCTCTCTCTCTCTCTCTCTCTCTCTTTTTCCTAACACATACTCTCTTTCTATTTTTCTATATTTCTGATAACCTAAATATAACCAGAACATAGCTCATGTGGTCAACTGATGTTGCGAAAATCTACCAATGACTAACACTCTCGCCAAAATCAAATCAGAAACGCGTAGGTGTTAAGTAAATATATAAAGAACAGTGAACACGTGCATAGCAGTTGCTCCAAAGTTCGCCCACCGTGCGTGTAGAGTTTCGAGCCAGTCACCAACCAGCTAAAGAAGACTACCTCCCAAACCAAAAATGTGCTTAAATAATCTTCACGAAATAAATATGCAAAAAAAAAAAAAAAAGAAAAGAAAAAGAGAACAAAGAATTAATTCAAGAGTAGAATCCACACACTCAAATACACGGAACATATTATAACATAGCACAAACAGCAACCTGGTACTACATTCTACCTGACACACACGTAGGAAAAAACATGCTATATTTACATGAATATACATATACACCAAAGAAAGACTCTTTATAACCTGAACGGAGAAATACATATATAATGATGAACATTCACAATAATACCACAATGGCTTATACAAGAAACATATAAAAGACACAAAATACAAAAATGACAAAAATTATAATCATTCACTTATAATAAAAGATGCAAACTTATAGGGTCAAAAATAAAATTGTGTTATAGTTAAACAAAACTTGGCCTTTACTCATTTATTATTTCAACCTCGCCTATGCCATACTGGTGGTCCCCGTCGTTTTAAAGAACTCCCTTCAAAAAGAAGCTATATGGATAAAACCCTTCAACAAATAATGAATCTCGAAGTGCAAAAAGCAATTGCAGCAACACGAAATACGAAAAATATTCGATAAATCCCGACGTGCAAGAAGAATGTTGATGTACCAACAACCAATCTACTGATCCACGAGTAAGAATTCTACATTCGAAAGATAAACCTTGAATCGCGCTTCTAGGCATCACGAGGTTGTTAAAAAAAAAACAAAAAAAACAACGGCATAACCGACCACGTGACAAATGCATAAATCTGGGTAAGTCATTGTTTTTTCCTCTTTTCATTTCCTCTATCTTTTTGTATATTTCATTATGGCTGTAAAAATAATTTATAATAATAGAACCGCAACAAGTTAGTGTCAAACATCCATAGTTTATAGAGACTAGCGTCGCCGGTTGAATCTCAATTTCATCTGAAACAAGTAGCCACCGAAGATATAAAATCGTACACCATAATCAATGCCTTTCCTCCTGATGTCGTTTCAAACATCCTAGCCCTCGTTTTAGAATCATGGAATAACATAAAAAGAATCAGTTGTAACTGCTTACGAAAAGACCAAGCAAGAGCTCTCAGAAGAAATTACTGAAGACTACCACGCGATCTGGTCGTCCATTAATGTATTTACAAGAGTTGTTGACGATTTCGAGTAGGATTAGTGCTAGCGAAGAAATAGTACAGCCCAATTTTATTAAGCACTTTCTCCATAAATAGCTCCGGTCATAAAAACACACACCAAAATGCCTTTCACAAACCTAGGTAGACTATGTGACAATTTGATGTCACTAATACAAGAGGCATCAATCTGCCAGGTAATAGAACCAAAATAAACACTTTATTGACAGTACAATTCCCGTAGGATTGCGTCTTTTTTCGAGAAACGAAGACCAAAAGTCTGCAGAGCTTATTTGTACTTTGCAGACGCGGCTCGTACATGGTGTAAATGACCGCACAAGAGAAAGAATAATGTGCAAATGCTGCTCAAGTTTCTTCCTTCGTTTACTAGTCCTAGCGACTCGAAAAACTGACTGGGCGAACAGAGCTAGCTCCCTCATGTTTACTGTTAAAAATATTACCAGCTAGAATAGGAGCTACAAAAATCAATTATATGGTGTTTGCGTCTTTTAACAAAAAGATGTGAAGGGAAGTCCTTGTAACTTGATGTAATATATTTTCTGGTATCTTGGATAAATTCTATTTAACGTCAAACTTTGACAACCCGCCTGTCCTGGTCAGAGTTCAAAGCAGAAAGAGACAAAGCTAGAAGTTTCGTCTTTTGGTATCAATTCAATAGAGATCTGTTATTAGCTGAATCCCAAAGTGCTTTGCCCAATAAAAACGGGTGATATGAATCTTCTAGGAAACTGTTGAGAAAACAAGGGAAGTAACTTGCTTAACACTTCACCAAATTTTCAAAGTCATACCAAACAAAGAATATGTGGTTCTAAATAAAAATTCTGAGAATAACATGGACCGAGCATGTGATCTACGATGAAGTTCTAGAAACAATGGAAATGAAACGTCACTTATACTTAATCAGGAAAAACAGTTGAAATGCCTAGGGTACATAATGCGGAAAGAGGTCTTGGAAAATTTGATACTCACATGACAGAGTGAAGGCAAGAAGCACAGAAAAAAAACAACGCAAAAAGACAACATTTATTAAGAACTATAAAGGACAGGAAGTTGTGGAGAGACATGATCGCAAACTCTTGAAGTGGAAGAGGAGGAACAAGATTGTCAAACTATTTCAGCATAGGTACGATTCCTTTGAGATTTTCCATTTATTTTTGCCCATAATTACATCACGAGAGCAGGGCAAAGTCAACTTGGAAGCTGAAAGCAAATACAACAATGGCTTATTTGATTTTAACTCTTTACGCACTTTTTTACTTCATCTATTTCTTATTATATACGTAAGGTACAAAGAAAGTAATAATATTTAATATTAACATGTCACCTGGAAATGACGACCCGACCAACACGATAGATGATCTTCCATTAAATAAAAATGCTAACTCATTCAAGAAGAAATATATGAAACTACAATTTACACCCTACACCCTATTTCGATAAAACTGACATATTTCTTTTAATATCGATACATGACGCCTTCCTTCCAAAAATGCATAACGCCGTTATTTCTTTTATAGTTAAATAAATTTATTTACTTTATTTTTTCTGAGTCGTATACAACACGTTAATTGTGACAAGTCATTATTATAGCTAAATAAAGTTATTTCTAGATTATTTCTGTTTTTATTTGTATTATTATGCTGAACATAGTTACGAGTTAATATCATTTATACAAGTAACAATTTGAAATTAACAAAAATACGGTTTACGAAATGCAAATTACATTTATTGATACACCAACTTTGGCGTGATTGCGTCGGACTGAGATGTGTGTATGTGCGAAGCTTGTGCTTATTGGCAAATGCGGTCGCGTCACGTGTTTGCGATGATATTGATAAGCGTTTATGCGATGCATGTATGGGTGTCTGAGTATGGGAAAAAGTCTGTACTTTTTTTTTAATATACACGACTCACTACTAGATCTCTGTTTTACTTCCATCCCTGACTCTTGCAATGTGTGCTGTTTCTTATTTTATTTTTCACACACACACACACACACACACACACACACACACACACACACACACACACTAAAAATTAATTCACACCACGTGTATCTCAAAAAAATACAATTGCGCGGGAATTCACTCCTTACCATACCCTGTGGGGTCAAAAACAAGGACGGTGCACCCAAAAGTTCGGACGTAGTGGAAAGCACACCACGTGATAAAAAATATGATTTATTGAGCAATCAGGGCTCGACATAAGAAACCCATTTCTTAATCTCCCCGGATCCTTACCATTCAGATAAAAGGAAGGTAGAAACTCTCAACAAACTAGAGGGAGAAGCAACTAGCTGACACCAAAAGGGCACACGGACAGCTCACAGCGCACACACACACAGAATTCAGCAGTTCGCACACCAGGCAGAATCACGTATCAGTGAACATTCTTTCACTCTCTCTTTCTCTCATCTTGCTCGCTACACAACGTCCTTTCTTTCCCTCTCACATTCCCAGTTCCTTTCTTTCTTCCCCCCCCCCGTTTTTTTACAGCTTTACGGACAATTTCATTTTTGTACAAAAAATTAATTCTTTTATTTTTTTTACGAAAATAAACAAAAGTTTATTTTACTTTATTTGTAGTGCATTTTTCTTTTTATTTGTTTGAGGGACTTCTTAGTCCCTCTACAAATGTCAAGCAACTCTGCCCCCTCAGAAACTCCGACCATGCAGTGGTTTCCGGTAACATCATTTTCCACTCACACTCCACCCAAGAACCACAGACTAGCAGAATATCTTACCGCTACCAAACTGCGATTTCCTATCTGACGTCCCTTGGAACAAAGTTTTTAGTCTTCTCGTTGAAGACTGTGCGGCTGAGGTCTCTTCTTGGGTTAAGGCTGGCATCGAAGCTTTCATCCCAGCCAAGAAGTTGAAACTTAAATCCCACTCGTCCTCCTGGTTCTCCCCCGCTTGCCGCCATCGCCCAACGAAATCACTTCTTCCGGCTTTATCGGAGTCACGCTTCAGACAATAACAGGCGCCTCTTTGACTTTGCTCGCAATGAGTGCAAGATGATACTTAAATAAGCCTAGCTGCTGTTTGCAGCCAGAATGAAGCAGCGCATAGCATCTCGTAAGTTCAGTTCCAAAGATTACTTGAGACTCTCTAAAAGTGTACTAAATAATAGCAAACCCTCGATCCCCACTTTAATCAACAAATTTGAGGTATTTACCTCTACAACAAACAAGGCTGAGTGCTTTGCTTGCAGATTCTCCACCAAGTCGACACTGGACTCTTCTGGAATATCTGTACCCGACTTTCCACCCCCGAAATAAGGCCCAAATAAATGACATCCACATTACCCTCTCGGTGGTCTTTAACATAATTTAAAAGCTTAACCACCATAAAGCGAGCGGAGGCGACGGAATCCCAATCATTGTTCTGAAGAAATCTTCCTCTGAACTCTCCTCTGTTCTCTCCAAACTCTATAACTACTGCCTCTCTGCTTCTTGCTTTCCTGCCCGCTGGAAGTCCTCCTCCATGGTTCCAATATATAAAAACACTGGTGAACCCTCTGACCCCTCTAATTATTGCCCTATCAGCCTCCTACCGATTTTTGGTAAAGTGTTAGAAGCGATCATCAACGCCGAGGTGGTTCAACATCTCACAGCCTACAGACTATTCTCTGACAAACAGTATGGTTTCCGCTTCACCGGGTTTACTGCTGATATGCTCACGACCATCACTGAGTATATGCATCAAGCTCTCGACAAAAACGGCAAAGCCCGTACTGTTGCCCTAGATATCTCCAAAGCGTTTGACAGAGTCTGGCATGCTGGCCTTCTACGCAAGCTGCGAGGTTATGGTATAACTGGACAATTGTTTGACCTTATCAATCATTCCTTTCAAATCGCACACTGAATGATACTACATTCAGTGAACGGACATAACTCCCAATACTATCATATGAACGCGGGTGTCCCTCAAGGCTCTAGTCTAGGTCCTATGCTTTTCCTTATCTACATTAACGATCTCCCAGATGTAATAAGATCTCAAGTAGGAATTTACGCTGACGACACTACAGTTTACTCTCGCATCGATCAAAAATCTGCTGAGGCTGACAAAGCAAACCTCGCTGCCGAGCTTGAAAAGGATCTCCGATCCGTGGCGAAATGCTGTAAGAAATAGCTCATGAATTTTAATGCTTCTAAAATGAAGCTGCTATCTACTAACCATTACAGACAATCGCTCCTACTCCACATTAGCATGGATCAGGCTCGTCTCCCTGAAAGCAAAACACTGCGCCTCCGCGGCTTAACTCTCACAACAGACCTAAAGTGGAATGACTATATAGAATACATAGCTAAATCCGCTGCTAAGAAAATCGGTTCTCTGTGTATAGCCAGGAAGTTTTTTCCGCATGAAACAATTCTGCGCATATATAAATCTACCATCCGCCCGTGCATTGAATACTGCTGCCATATCTGGTCGGTTGCTCTTGCAATCCACCTAGGTGTCTTTGACAAAATCCAACGGAGAATCTGTAATGTGATAGATCCCGACTTGGCAGCTCAGATACAGTCACTTTCTCACCGGCGCAATGTGGCTTTTTTGTCTCTTCTACAAATATTTTCATGGCTTCTGCTCCGATGAACTTAGTTCACTGGTTACTTGTATATATAAATTTACCCGAGCCACAAGATTAGCAACTAGGTCCCACCCTTTTACTGTGAAACCAATAAATTGTAAACGCAAATTCTACTCCATCAGATTCTTTTCTCGCACTTCCCGCCCGTGGAATTCCCTTCCATTTACTTGCTTCCCTGACAGCTACAATCTCCAAAAATTTAAATATAAAGTTAATAGTCATCTCCTATCTCACTAACCTGCATCCTCTCCCTCATGCTCCTTTCTCCGTCCACTCCACTCTCATCAGTATTCTCATCCTTCTCTTACCCACTTCCTGACACCCCTATAACCTGTCATTCTTTCTCATAACTTTCCTCCGGTGTAACCCCTGAAAAACAGTGACCGTAAAATGCATTGCTTGAGGCGATATGATTATAAAAAAACAAAAAAATAATTATCTACTTGTAGCAAGCCGGAGGATATGATATCGCTGAGGTAGGTTGTTAACAGTTTTTAAGCTGGCCATCGACGTGCATGCGCATTCCATGGACCCCGTTGTTTCAGGCGTCCATTCCCTTCAATTGGCATGATGAAAATATATATTTATATATATCGAATAAATAAAAAATTACAAGCAAGTCAAAGTAAGTGACGAAAAAGAGATATCAGTTGGCTGATATTTCAGTAGCACGATATTATTCGTGTTCTATATCCCCACGGAGCGATGGTTTATTCAACTTTCAGCTAGTTGAATTTGGACTGACCTTCTTTTGCAATATTTCTCAGGCCCCCAATCAATGTCTTTCTACCTTCTCATTCCAAACACAGATTCAGATTTCACTGAGTACAGAATTGCTTTTGTTGGAAGAAGTAAGCGAATTTATCAAAGTTCGTTAGTAAAAATATTTGTCAATGGATTTTGACGATATGTGACCCTAGGTCAAAATACGGCCTTGAGAATTATATATATTTATATAATTTATTTATTGAGGGAAAATAGAAACCCCAATATCCCTCTCAGATCGGTGATGCGTTGCTGCTTTCCCACTTCCTCCTTTACCTCCACCCTATCCGATCCCACTGACTCATGGTCTGCCATGCTAACTATCAACTAGCTAGGAAACTTCGAGAATTCGATAAGAAACATTAAGTCCAGTTGTCCTGGTAATCAGTACACAGTAAATCCTATATAGGACATACAGTTAAAGAAAGACAACTCCATTTTTGTAATTTGTAGTCATTTCTGAGATGAATAATTTTCAATAATCTTGGAATTATTTCGAACTTTTGTTCTCACCTTGATTGATATAATTGTTATAATAAACACAACGTTTCGACCAAGTACACTCTGGTCATCATCAGTGGTCATGAGTTCAATCCTAGTGACGAAGCAAATCCAACATGAAAGAACAATAATTGATTTCACAGGATATTTCGCAATAATCAACGAAATAATCCACATCAGGCAGTCTATGGACACCTGATGATGACAAGAGGGTATCTATTATAACACCTATATCAACCAAGATGAGAAAAAAAGTTCGAAATAATTCCATTTTTGTGCTGTGAATATTTTTTATCTGGACTCACACATCTGAACTTTCGAACGACACAGTTTAATCTTTTCTTACATTGTAACACCATTGGATAAAAACGTACTACTTAGCTATCATAGGACAATTTACAAATCGTAGTCTCGCAGCAATTTAATTATCGCTTTATTTTCATCAACATCAAAGTTTGTGCATTTTGGTAGAAATGTGGCTCAAACTAGCTTCCTTGCAATTTGATTGGTTAATTTTCTCCCCCAAATTGTTACATCACGAGACACAATTTTCCCGCTTAGTTCACTGATTCATTTTGACAGTACTTAAACTCTGCCCTAGTGAAATATTTTGTACAACGGGAGATTACTCTGCATGGTTCAGAATAAGTGTTTTTTTGACTGCGTCCCTGCAAACAAATATGTATTCGTAATTTTTAAAAACATTTTTGGATGAAAACCTCTTTGTTCCGTATACGAGTAGAAGTAAATGAAAGATCGGCCATGCGTTGTTTTAAATACGTTGTTGGCCTAGTTGAGATATCTTTTTAATGAATTGGCCAGGGAGTGTAAACTCCCGAAAACTAGTTCGGATGTGGTACAGTGTAGGTCTTTTTTACTACATTACGGAGTGAAAGCATTACCAGTGGTAATTTATCAATCTGTGTTTGAGAGTTTTCAGTAGCCGTATGTGCAACCTTAAGCTGCCTATGAAACCATTCGACTAAGCCGTTGGCTCACGGATGATAAGCAGTAGTCGGTACGTGTTTGGCACCTAGCAAGTTTGTGAATTCTGTAAAAAGAACAGATTGAAACTGAGTGCCGCGGTCAGTGGTGATGATAAAACGGCATCCAAATATAGAAATCCACTCAATTAGAATTGCTTGGGAAATTACATCTGCGGTAATTGATCTGAGTGATACAACCACTGGCCAACGTGTAAAACGATCTATAATAGTTAATCGATACTGACAACCGACTTTAGTTAAAGTACTAACTAAGTCGACGTGTATGTGTTTGAAGCGTTCGTCTGGTACTGCAAAATGTCCGAGAAGTGATTGCGTGAGCCGCTGGACTTTAGTTTTTTGGCACTTGATACAAAATTGTGTCCAGTGTTTTATGTCGGTAGACATTTATCCAAACGAATTGCTTGGCAATCAGCATTGCCGTAGCTTTGCGTCCAGGGTGAGAAAAAGAGTGAAAATGTTGAAATATTTCTTGGCGCATTGAAGGTGGAACGTAGGGTTGAGCATGACATGTACTGACGTTGCAATACAAATGTGTTGCGCTGAAAGGAAGAGGTCGTTGCTCAATTCGTAGTGACATGACCTGCTTTACTTTCTCAAGTGTAACATCGTTCTGTTATTCCTTGGCTAAACAGGCCAAGTCCAAGGATTGTGAACAAATAGAGTTTAGAGTTGATCTAGACAAGGTATCTGCAACAGTATTATTTTCTCCGTGAATGTGACGGATATCAGACTTATATTGAGATATGTCATCATTATCATTTATCCATCACACTCAATGGTGCATAGGGCAACAACTTTTTGTTGCTGTTTCTGTAACAAACTGTTTTTTTTTTGTTTTTTTTACGAGGCAGGGTTGTTAGCCCTGCACCCAACCCCTAAACCTGGAGGACCATTGAGATATGTAATCGTGGTTTATGTTTGTCCGTTTTAGAACGCAAAGCGTAGATTAGTAGCTTATAGCAGAGTTCGGATTCCAGTTGAATTCCTTGCATTCACCGACGCACAAATACCCTTGGGAAAGGTATTAATCAGTTTCTTCATTTCAGTTATGGGTTAAATAACAGGACCTATTGAATTCTATAGCCTTGGTTGGCAACCAGTCTACGGAAAAAAGTAATGGCAACCTACTGCGGGCTAATCTTCTACCCAGTCAGTTATGTCTCTTTCGAGACATGATCGCCCAAGCGTGTATCACGTATGGCACTTAACTGACTGAGTCTGTGTAAACTATGAAATTCCGAACTTACAACAGGTGTCAGAAATGACAAATTGAAATATATATTGCAAGCAGTTCGCGTGAGAAAGGGTTGTGTTTCTGTTGTGCGGAATTTAGCTTAATAGAGAAGAAAGAAAGTGGTCTTTTTAAGTCACCATATTCTTAATGTGAAACAGCTCCTATAGAGTCTGCTGAAGCCTCCTTAGTAAGAGTTAGTACAGCTTCTTCGTCTCTAGAGATGTATGATAACTTGGTATTCCTTTGCGTTTGTAAATGCTGTCAAAGTATCACCAGTTAAGGTAATTTTTCCATAATAAGTTTATCAAAGGAATTAGGATTTGAGAACATTTTGGAATAAATTGTCTGTAATAGTTAATTAAACCAAGAAATCGAGGTAACTGACGAAGAATTGTCGTTTGTAAAAAACTTTGTGTTGCTTTAATTTTTTCGGAGATTGGTGTTATTCCATTCTTGTTGATTTCGTGACCGAGAAATGCAAGTTTAGGAACTACAAATACACATTTTCAGCATGTATTTTTTGTCCAAAGTACTTTAAACGCCGAAAAACCTGTTGCACGTGATTCTCATGATCCGCTGCGTTTCTGCCGGTGAAAGTAAAATGTAGTCCACGCAAAACTCCATCTATGAGGCGTTGAAAGAACTGAGCTGCATTCCTTAAGCCGAAAGGCCTCCTGGCAAATTCGAATGATCCGATCGGTGTAGTAATAGCCGTTTTGTGGATGTCCTCTTTAGACACAAAAATTTGGTAGAAAGCCTTTTTCAAGTCTAACTTGGTGAAGATTTTTACGCCCTCCAAAGCAACTGCGAAGTCTTGCACGTGCGGGATAGGATACTTATCAGAAATTGTTTGAAAGTTCAGACTCCAGAAATCTCCGCACGGTCTCCAAGCTCCTGCTTGATTTTTAGGTACCATAGCCAACGGGGATGCATACAAACTAGATGAAGGTTGAATAATCCCTAAATTTAGCATATGCTGGAATTCAGTTTTCGCTAGTTTGTATTTTTGCGTGTAGTTGGCGTGGTTGTCAAAATATTGGAGATCCAGTGTTGAGATTTTGTGTTCTGCGTTGTGTAGAATTGGTTCAGTGTATGTAAAGAATGTCGTGATTTCTGGGTATTTTAGAAGTAGATTCTCTAATTAATTAGCGACAGTTAAGGCTGTACTTATGCTTGTAGTGAATTTTGACGCTGTTCCTTTAATTGAAAAGTCTCTATGAGGGACTGAGATGCCATGTTAACACTTAAATGAAAATGCGACAAGAAACCTGCCCCTAGATTAGGCATCTTAACCTGTGCAACAGTAAAGAACCAATTGAACGACCTGTAAAGATCAAGCGTTAATGAAATTTCCCCAAAGGTTTCAATGCAAAATCCATTTGTGGTTTGTAGGTTAAAGTCAGTTTGTTTGGCTGCCATACCTGGCTTGGGTGATATGACACTGATTTGTCAATTAAGAAAAAGTATCCAAACTTTTTATCATTGATGTAAAACAGGCGGTTTTACATTGTATCACCGGTAGTGAATGCCGTCCTTACGTGCTGCGGCGAAGGTCGTTCCCCGCTTGTCGTTTACGACAGTTGTTCGATAGGTTTGCACCGTACTTGCAAAGTTTAATACAGTTCTGCGCTTGTTGACCAAATTTGAAGTGGTACCAGCTAGTATGATAGTGTTGCCTATATCTAGGTGCTGAGTTTGATCTGCGTCTATGTCTGTGTTGACGCGACGAATGTCTGGAGCAGTTATCATGTAATATAATTTTCTGTAACTCTTGTAGTCGTAAGGTTAGTTCCAAAATCTTTTAATTCTTGTACTTCGCTTGAGCTGTTGATCGAAGCTATGGAGAGTGATAATAGCCTCCTTTAGTACTTTGTATGGTTTGTCGAAAGATATCTCATCGAAGTCAAAACCTCAATGGCTACATCCGCTGGGAGCTTCTCGACTACGGAAGCGAATCGAAAACTCTGTGATGATATCTTCTTCGCGTTGAATATGGTATTTAACTGGGCGAACCACACTTGCAACATTAGTTTTTGTTGTAAGTTGGTAGGTTGATAGATATTAGCGTTTTTGTGTGTGTTTCAGTCATACTTGTTAGTTGAAAGTGGGAACTTGTATAAGTCTTGGCGTGTTATTTAATATGGCGTAGTTGGCGCGAAATGGTGACTGCATGTGGCGAGTTGGTGGCTTCACAGCGTATGTGGGGATTGTGGACGTTGGACTTGCAGAATAAATTCCGGTTGATGGAAGTCACAGTAGAAATGTCTGGTCACCGAGTTGTAATTCGATATTACGGGCGTCAGAATCGCCAATTGTTGGTGATGGGTTGGTCTGCGTTGGGTCTGTATAAAGCCTCTTTTGTCGTCAGGTCGCCAAATGTTTTTTTTTTGTTTTTGTTTTTTTTTTACCCCGAACATTGGCGGTCACCAAACTGTTTTTATCCCGAACGTAGGTGGTTATAAAATTATTGCAGAGTTGGGTGTATTTTTGTTGGGTTAACATTTTATCAGAAGTTTTTATGGCTGCGTCAAAAATTCCAACAACATTTGCAAAACCAAAAGAAACCATTCAATTGAAGAACAATAAGTCACCCCTTTTGAAACAACAAACAGTGGCAAATTTCATATCAATCAAATACAAAAATTAGTGGTTTTTTATATAATTTGTGTGAAGAATCAATGTATATGCAGATATATTGATTGAACTTGTTTCTGTATAAACAGTTCAAATATTCAAAATATTGAAGTTCGTCAAAGTTGTCTCTCTTTATTCGTTTTTCTAAAAGAGAATGCTTTGTTCTTATTGACTAGAAAGTTCAATTGTTGAATGTAGTTTTTAATTCTTGTTCGAGGAAATTGTTAAATGAAGGTTGGTTGAGTGAGTAAACTTAAAGTTGAAATTGGAGTCGAAATTGAAGTTTGCATTATGTTAAGAAAATCTTAACTATAAACTAAAAATGTCAAGTGACGTGGATTTAGGTAACAATCTCTTGCTATTGCAAGATTCACTGAATTTACAGTGGTCGAGTCTTGTTTTTATTAGCTTTTTAGTCACGTGAATGGATCGGTGAACACTACCGAAATTTTGGAGTAAAACTTGGTTTAAACATGTTGTTGGAGGTGTTCAGCGACGAGCAAGTTAGATTTTGAGCTTCTTTTTGATAAATTGTCGCTGTAGGTCTTTTTGTTTTTAGAAGATCTTGGTAATTTTTTTACATCTGTAACCCCCACTTCACGTAAATTCATGAAATTTTAAGAAATTAAATTTTGTTTTTTGTTAGTAAAGCGCAGGACTCATTGGGGAATGTAAATCATCTTTTTTTTTTTTTTTATCAAAAATGTGGCCTTTTTCCCGAAAATCTGCTCCGAATAGTAAAATAAAAATGCAATAAAACTATGACATTATTTCATTAGATAAGCTTTTAATTGCTTTTATAAATAATATATATTAAGGACATTATAGACTGAAGAAAGAAATTCGATGAATAATGAAATTTTAAAAGAATTGTTTCAATTTTTTTCTTTTTTAATTATAATAATTCATAAAAATTCAAAAATGATTTTAAAATTCTAAGAGGTCTTATAGCGGTTAAGTTATTAAGTTTTTAAGTGAAGACTATATTTACTAATCGAAAATTTACTAATGGAAAAGTTTAATACAAACCATTGAGCCATCGTATTTTTTAGATAATTTTTTTATTTTTTCATTTTGTGTATTTGAGGGTGTTTTTTTTTTAATATGGTATTTTCTGCCTTACATTAACAATTCATGTGTTTTACGGTATCTTCCTCTTACAGGGAAAAATGTGGACAATAATGTCTCTATTCTAGTCACCATATTAGCTGTGTCCAGTCACTTCACACGTCATCTGTCTATCATCATTCACTTCACACATCAGTCACTTGTCACCTCCGTGATTAAGAAATAGTTTTATTCAAAATTTCATGTTATAAAAGTAATACTTGTGTAAATCAGATTAACTTTAAATTTGCTAATTTTCGAAAAATAACGTGTCACAGATGTATATTTTGTTTTTACAAGATTTTTAAAACTGAGAATGAACTTTTGTTTACAAATTGTGCATATGCACACGCGATCATCACGTGATATCCTTATGTTTTCCCGCGTTTTTCCCGGGACTTATAAAAAGCAGAGACACACGTGTTACACAAAACAGCAGCAGTTCCAGTTCGAGTACCAAGCAAGGTAGTTGGCAATCACGCGTTCCTCAATCTCCAATATTTACTCTTCTCCCCCACTTGAGATAGATGTGTCACAAGGTCTTTTTTAACGTGGGGAACCTAAGCGCGTACGCCCAGGTACTGGTCAAATCATTACCTATCCACCGCGGTGGATAGGTTCAAAACCGGTCTAAACTGGTCTTATTCGGTCTTAATTTGGTGACCCCAGCCCGAAGGCCGGCTCATTCTCATCTTATTCTCTCACACACCCGAACTAATTGCAGGACGCATTTAGATGCCTTTTATTTCTTTAACATGTACAAAATATTACAGTTGGCGCTGACAATCCCTAGGTACACACCATGTCAAAACTCTACAAGACTAAAAGCCCAACTCATTCTTATATTCAAATTCTATCTTTTGCACAACTAACACCATGAACATTATTCATGAACTTTCATATCTGAACAATTCTTCTCAGTAACATTTTCAATCCATACATAATTTTCTTAACACTGTGTGAATTCTTTCAACAATGATGAACATTCAAACTTACGTTAAGATCCGTAACAGTAATTCTCACACAGACAATGCGAGACAATTTCAAACAACCAATTTCACATATTATTTAACACCTTTGTATATGTATCCTTGTTAAATATTTGTTAATACACTGTATCGATGCAAATTAATGTTTTGTCAACTTCATTTCACTGTCTCTTTGCTTGTTTAATCATGGATTTTCAATGCTTCTAAAAATAATGGTGGGTTGTAAGGATTTGAGTAAAAAGTCCCTTTTGGAAGTGGCCTTGTGCCAGGTGAAATGCAACAGAGAAATTATTCCAAGTTAACCTTGCAGTTCGACGCCACCACAATTATACTGAAACTTAAACATGAAATTGGAAAATAAAATAATAAAAGTTAAATTAATAATAAAGTGTAAAATTTGTTAGGAGCAGATGTGTATGCGTACTCTAAGGGAGACACTTGTGTTTTTTTTTATTTTCGGGTAACGAAATGCATTAAAATAAATAAATATGTATATATATATAAATCAATAAAACAATAAAATAGGATTAAAATAAGGCAAAAAATAAAGTAAATAAATATATAGATAATGAAAGTTGGATGTATGTTAATCCGGGTTTATGTATTTGAGCAGATATGGCTGAATGTGGTCATTAATTCACTTGTTTTGTTTAGTAAATTGGGGTTAATTAGGTGTTTTAAGATTGTTGAGCTCTCTACGATACCCTCGTATCACCAATATTTTATAGAAAGTTCGAGAAGGAAAATTGTAAAATAAATCAAACCATCTTCTTTTTGTAACCAAACTTTTCATTGGTTTGTTCTGCATCAGCAGCAGCATTTTGCCTCTCTTTCGAAAAAGCGGGAATCTTCCCGCTCTTCAAGCTCCAGTTGGAAAGTTTCCTTTGAAGCCACCAGACCTATTGTTTCCAGCTCACTTTTCTTTTAAGGCAATATATGTTTTCGCCTACTCTTTTAAAAGAAAGTAAGCCGGTTTCATTTACCTGACTGAGAAGTTAAGTTAAATATTCAAAACTTTGCAATACCAGCTTTTTGCATTCAACATTTTCTCCTGGTATAATAATTTATTATTGTTTCAACTTCTCAGCTAAACCGCAAGTATTTTTGACATTTTTTATTCACACACACTTTGCTTGCAGATTATCTTCCAACTCATAACTTTGAACTGTATCAAATTATTTGAACATACAAACTGTTTTCCAACTCACAAATTTCCAGCTCACAATTTGAACTGTTTCAATTATTTGTCTACATACAAACTTTTGAACATTGGCTTTGGGCCATTTACAATTCAAAAATATTTTATTGTTTAAACACATATCTCTAAAAAAAAGGTGTTTCATTCATTTTTGCAAATATCTGCAGTAAAAGGGAGATAACTTATTTTTACCCCTTTTCTATAATTCACAGTTGTTGTTATAATTAAAATTTATTTACCTCTGTCTTGTGTCTTGTTTGTTCACTTATTTGTACATACATAAAATTGAGAAGCTCTCATTACCCAACAAACAAAAAAAAAGTAGTTAGGCCGCTACAAGATGACAAGTTTTCTAAAAGGTATAAGTTACATCTACTTCCTGTTCCATTATAAGGTTTCATTTTGTGATTATATCGCAGGTAATAACTGGGTTTTTATTGTTTTTTAATTGCCAAAAATATTTGGAGAGGGTGATGCTATTCCTGTATTTACTATTTTTGAAATTCCGAGTTATACTATAAACATAGAATAGTCCAGTAATTCGTTGACAAAAAGCAAAAAACAAAAACAAACAAAAAAAAAACAGCCTAGCATGAAGAAAAAAAGACACAAACTTAATAAAAACAAAGTTTTCCCCTCAAAAGGCTTATATTATTATTAAGAAGAAAGATCAAAGTAATTTTTCATTATTTTTTTAAATTTTTAATGCTGTCTAACACGTTCGAAATTGTGGTAAAAAACCTTGTTTTTTTTGTGGGGGTTTTTGTTTGTTTTTTCGTCAGCGGATAACCAAATTGTTACCAGGGTTTCCTGTGGATAATGTAGCATTACATAACTTATTTTTTCGGTGAAAAACATTAATTTGGAAATTTTTGCAAAAATCAAATAATGCTGGATTTAATGGAACTGTCAGACCTTACAGTGGGTAGCAAAAATATTCGACACATCGGTTCTTTTTAAATATCACAAAAGAAAATCGTTCAATTTGAAATTACTGATACTTACGTCAAATATGTTAATGAACATTGTCTAACTAAACTAAAGTAAAATTGAGAAACATTGTTTTTATGAACTTTTATTGCCAACTTTCGAATTTGACTGTGTGCAAAAGTATTTAACACAATTTGTTAATATTTAGTAGCATTTCCTCTGTTTTGTTTTAAAGCCTTTAGTCCCTTTCGTTAGTTTTCAACGAGCTTCTTGGATGAAAATTTTGGCAGTTTCACCCATTCTTCTTCACAAACTTTCTTCAGTTCCTTGATATTTTTATCTTGTAGAATCACTTCTTCATGCACGTACATACCTACTTACATATCGCCATGCACATACGTTCATACACATATATCCGCACACACGTTCACACACTTACGTGAGGACAGCACGTGAAACTTTCTTTTTTCCCGCGTTTATTAAGAAATATATAAACTGATTTCCGCACGTGCTTAGCTAGTTGGAGGCTGTTTTTTCGGAGTATTGAGCCAATGATGAGTTGTTTTAGCCCTGTGCTTTGGATTGAAAAACAAACTCTCAGTCAAGCCCCAAAGCAGTTTCACTTTTTAATAGATGGGTTGATAAAATTTGCTTGTATTTTGCTGCATTCATTCTTCCTTGGATGACTTCCATTTATCCTACTCTGTTATACGAAAAACAACCTTAAATCATTACATATCCACCCCCAATATTTGACTGTTAGGATGGTGTTTACTGGGTTGTATTTATAGGGGCTAGTTGTTTATCTATTCCTTTTCTAGTTGTAGTGGGAGTCCATTCTCGTGAAGTATAATTGTATATTGCTGCAGGTTAACGGAATTTGGCCGTGTGGTAGATAGCCCACTATAAGTCACAAAATGATTATAAAATCAAGAAAAGCAAATTGAGTATAAAATATAACATTTATATATACACATATCAATTAATGTTTTACAATTAAAACAATACTTGAATATAGGTCCAACGGAGGTTAGAATGTTCATGGCAAATAATGAGCTAAAAGAGATAAAAGGCTTAGGAATGTGGGGAACGGAGGTATGTGAGGAATGTCTTTGAAGTAGTCGCTCCTGAGGTCAGTAAGTACTTTTGAGACAGGGAGAAGGAAAGAGGCCAGCGTAGTAACTTGACTTAGGTCAAGGGGATATTAATTACACTCTTCTCCTCTCGTTTTCCCGTCTGTCTGCCTGTCTGCTTTTTGTCTCGGCTTTTTAAATCTGCTTTTTGGATCTAAACAGCTCGTTTTGGTATTTCACACTTGTATTTGATTCTGGGCTTCTCATTGGCTGGTAAATAAAATTCGCGTAGGCTCGCGAAATGGAAATTTGATATTTGATTAATTTTTATTTTTCAACCGGAATATATGCGCGAATACACATGCGCAGAGACGACTTTTGTTCATTTGCCCTCTGGTCGGTATAGAGCAAACATCCGGTCCCTCACTTTTACTCGGTCGGTATCACCACATATTCAGTTCTTTTTTCCTCGATACTTGGGTGCACTTGTTTCTCCCAAGAAAGCTCAATTTTCATTTCATCTAACCAATTTCTTCCAGAATTCATTTGATTCCCGTTCATACGTTTTAACAAATTTCAAACGGACTTGCACATGTTTCTGTTTTAATAGTGGAGTTTTCTTGGTGATCTAGAAAACAGGCCTGTACGATTGAATGATCTAATTGTATCTTTACTTCAATTCCGGATTTTTTTCCCAATAATTCAGAATTTCTCTTCCAGTCAAAAATGGCTGTTTCTTCACTTTCCGGGCTATATATATCGTTCAGTCACTACGTTTAATTTACGCGAAAGACCATTCCTTTGAATATTTTCAGTAGTATCATATATTTCCACTTTCGAACAACAGCATCCACTGTACACACAAGCAAATTTAAATACTGAGCAATTTTTTGATATCCCTTACCATCTTTGTGGAGCCTTATAATTTTCTGTCGCATATCATTTGACAAGTCTTTTGTTTTGAAGTATGTAGGGATAATGACGAGGAATGTTAATTTTAACGAAACAAGATAAGAAATTTATTTACAAATTTTCACATGTTGTCAGTAGCTTGTTTCATGACAAATAATCAAACACTAAAGGCTCGTAGTTTTGCTGAATTGTTAAGAAGACAAAATGTTCATATTAAATTATCTGACACGAAGTAATGTTCCAGAATGCTTAAAACAAACTGGGAGATTTTGTTTCTCATGCAAAAGTTATACAGTTGTTTTCAACATGAATAAAAAGATATATTTAAGGTATTTCGCTTAGCAGTTGAATAGCGTTCCTTGAAATTCCCCAACTCTCATTAGAAGCTGATAATGTATTAGCATGTAATTTAAAACCGGCGTTATTCAGACGCGTGGGACTCTGCCCTTTTCTCTCTTTCTTTTTTATTCTCTGGTTTGATTCAACTTTCTCTTGCTATTTATATCAAAAAGCCACTTGACATCGGTTCGTTACTTTTCCTCAGTTTTTAAACCGCTCCCTTTTATTGGTCAGAGAAAATTTTCACACAGGCTCGCTAAACCTTGTATTGGTCCTTTCTTCAGCTCGGATCCAATCCTTTTTTCTACTGGTCAAAATAAATTTAGCACAGGCTCGCGAATTTGAAAACAGTGAAGAAAATAACGTTATTCTTATTTCGTATTCACCCCAGTTTTAACCGTTTTAAAAAAGTCTAGTGAGACGATCTGTAATGTATCAGATTATGTGCCTATTGGGTAACGGGCTTGTTTAATACATATATTGAAGATAACCTGTTGAAATACAGACCATATCAAAATAAGTGAAAATAATTTTTAAATATCCTGTTTATCGTATTATTTGCATAGGTGTTAAGTACTTTTGCACAATTCGAAAATTGGCAGTAAAAGTACATAAAAACAATGCCTCTCATTTTTCTCTATGTTTAGTTAGATAATATTCATTAAAATATTTGAAGTAAGTATCATTCAAATTAAACAATTTTTTATTGTAAAGTTAAAAAAACGATGTGTTAAATTCTTTTGCCAGCCACTATATATACAAATGAAGGAAATTATTTTTTAAAACATTATTTTCATAAAATCTTGGTAAAATATTTTTTTTTTACATCTGTTACCCCCAGTCCACATGAATTCACACGAAATTTCAAAAAATTAAATTTTATATCGCAAATCTGTTTTATTAGTTAAACGCAAGACTTCTTGGGGAATGTAAATCATCTAATTTTTTTTTTCAAACACTTGGCCGTTTTTCCAAAAATCTGCTCCGAATAGTAAAATAAAAAATCCAATAAAACTATGACATTTAATTTGATGAGCTTTTAATTACTTTTAAAAATATATATATTAAGGACATTATAGTCTGAAGAAGAAAAAAAATTGATGAATAATGAATCTTTACAATAATTGTTTTCATTTTTTCTTTTTTAATTATAATAATTTATAAAGTTTCAAAAATATTTTTAAATTCTTCAAAACCTTGTCGCAGTTAGATTAAGTTATTAAGTGAAGACTATATTTACTAATCAAAAACTGAGAAGTTTCGCCAAAAGATTCTTTAAATAATTATTTTTATGTGTATGGGTAGGTTTTGAAAGCTATCACAATGCGTTTAGAAAAATAAAGGAAGGCAATGAAGGTGTTGGGTATTACCTATTTATTAATCTATTAATCATTAATATTTCGAGATCATAGTCTCATCTTCAGAATGTTAGGAGAGCTTAATTTCACGTCCGCTTGTGGTCCGTGCCTTTCATCAAATGGACATCTTTCGCTACTACTGAAGCCGTTAATTTTGTGTGTGTGTGTGTGTGTGTGTGTGTGTGTGTGTGTGTGTGTGTGTGTGTGTGTGTGCGTGCGTGTGCGTGTGGTTTATATATGTGCAAGTTGACCGATATCATGATTTGGCGTTTTTACATCTCTGTTAAAGTGAACCCTTTAAGGCTGAGCGAATACTTCAAAGACATACCTTCTAACAATGTCGCTCACACATACATACACACATACGTTCCTGCCTATGTACACATAAACTCATTCTTGCAAGAACTATTCCGAACATTTTTAAAGACCTTGAATCAACCAAAAGACATTACTTTTATTTGCAAAAACCTTAATTGATTTATATATATATATAAATTGTTTTTTCAATTGACAATTTGATTTTCTTGTTTAATACCCCTCTTATAGTGGGCTATCTAACAAGATCAAATTAAATCAAACTAATCTGTTTCAACACACATACTCTTCACTATAACAGATAACCTACTATAAATTAATGAACCTCGACGCCTAAAAACAAATAAAAAATCACTAAAAAAGAACACTTACAACACTTTTTCCTTTGAAAATTACCCACTTAATAATTTCAAACTCTACAAAAATGGATGTCATTTCTCTCGCCAAAAGCAATTCAACATTTTTATGTACAAATGAGAGAACTTTCTATCATGCTTTATCGACAAGAACTACTAACAGTATCGTTTCAACCTTCTCACTACTACTTCATCGGCAACTTCGCAAAGACCGCGCAAACGAATTCTCATCTCTACATAAATGACGAGATAAGAGAAGAATTTGAAGATAATTTACAAGCAAAATATTCTTCTTTATCAGAGGAAGATGTTAACATCTCAAATTAAATGAAGAGAAAATGAATAGAAGGCTTATATCTTAGTCTTACTCCACTATTATGGAGCTGACGGGGAGGTGAAAATGAAAGAGAGGAGGAACAGAACCTACACCCAGAGCCCCTTACAAGTGCATGCATCGCAAGCCACTGAAAATGGTTCTATTGGGAAACTAAATAGTACCAACATACGACCCAAAGATAGAGAGCAACTAATGTGACTAATAATGTGGAAGGGCTCACGCTTCAACGCTTCTAGATAGAAAAAGTCGTGCTCTCTAAAGATATGGGTAATAACATCATTTCGCCGAGGTGAATGTTGTAACGTTTCACATAATTATCTCCCCTTGACCAGAAAGGAATAAACTGTCTGCAAAAGTGACTGGTAAAAATAAAATTCTTTCTTTTTTTCTTTTAATTCAATAAAGCCTAGGAAAAACTATATTTCCTGTTAATTAATTTCTTAATTCATAACGATATTATAACAGAAATCCCGACTGTAATGTTTGCATTGTTAATGTTATCCTTCTAAACAATAATTCAACAACTGATTTATGAGCTCAGCCAATAGGAGTAGATAAGTTCGCCTATCGTCCGGTTCACACTCCTCTCCGTTATTTTGAACAGGAGTAGAGTTTATTCTTTGTTTCCTAGGATTGGGTTTCCGGCTCCTTCTCTAAAGTCTACCTCAACTCTATACTCCTAAGTAACGCTTGTCCTAATACAGTTCAATTCAGTAACCCCCTACCTTGAGTGGCACTTGGGTCTTGTGTTGGATGAACATTCGTGAACATTTTAAAAGTAAAAAAAGGGAAAAGAACGAAAAGTATTATTAGATCAGATCAGTATTTTATTATTTCAGTGAAATTCAGCTGCATTTGAAAAAAATTGGGAATATTCCAGAAACATTTATTGTTTAAACAAACTCATAGAAGGAATAAATCATTAGAGATAAAAAAAAAAAAATAATCAATATCTATTTCAAGATATTTCAACAATGTTTACAAATTACATTTATTTTTAAGCTTTAAACAGTTGTTTCCCTTGCCTCAAGGGAAACAACTTTCTAAAGTTATTCCCCTTGTTTGACATAAATTTTCTTCTTTTCTATTTTTCAATGTTTATTTTGCAATTTACAAACTTTGAATATGATTAAAAATATCTCTAAAAATGTAGCGGAGACTTTCCTCAGCAACCCAAATGGGCTAGAATCTAGAGGCGAAAGTGGTGGTTTGATTGTAGCCATTTTTATTGGCTGTTTCTGGGCGCTCATTGGCTCTAAGCTATAGCTGGTCAAGTGCATAAAAGCACAGTACGCTTATTCAGAGACTGTCTTTATTTTGGCGAGGAGAGTGAGTGAGTGAGTGAGTGAGTGAGTGAGTTTAACGGTATATCAACTTCTGTGAGTTATTTAATGCGAAAAAAGGTAGGGTCTTAAGATATTTTTTAATGTTCAGTTACAGTGAGAAGGTTGATTTTAGTCAGATTTTCATGAAAAACAAATTATTTTTTATTTTAGAAAGCTGAAGATGTCTTCTAGTTTTGTATTCAAAAATGTATTGCTGGTAATAATTTTTCCTTCAAAAATGTATTGTTGGTAATATTTTTCCTTCAAAAATTTATATTTTTCTATAAAAGTCTATTTTTATGTATATATTTCTATCAAACTTTCATAGGATTTTGACCTCAGTTTGGGGGTTAACTATTTGCCCATAGCTGGAACCCTAACAGGTGCTACCACTCCGGGTCAGGGTGGACCTGGGAACAGTAGCAATTAAGAGGTGGTTCCATGCTCCTCATAACCTCCAAATCAGAGGCCTTGCTGTAACATGCAGTTTACCGTCATACCCAGAACCTTTGGCAAGGAGAGTAGCTTATGCGAGAATAAGAAACGGTGATTTGTGGAATTGATTATCCTAATCAGATTTGCTGTACTCAGCTTTTTGTTTTGTGTGCTTCCAATTTTTACACCAGCTATTTCGCCAGTTGTTTTTTCTCCCATGATGGCGGAGAAGAGCTTTGATATCTGACTGATTGGAATCAGTCAGATATCAAAGGTCTTCTCTGCAACTGGTGCCACAACTGACATGGCTCCATAACACTGAGTTAGTCTGAGAGCTCTGTGCCATGGAGCATGTCTGCTAAGATTGCAAGACTGTGCTATCACTGTGTATTGAAAACTGAGTAAGGAGTAAAGGGCAGATTCAGAACAAATCAAACAGGCCCTTATAACTACATATGCAATAGATTCGTTCAATGCGTTTACCTACTTGTGGTGCAATGACTTCAACAGGATGCAATAGTGGCAGAATTTTTGGCCAAGTTGCATCGCCTGGCTTGGCTGGTTGGAGGATTTTTTTTTTGTTTCACCCCAAGCAAGGCGGTACTGCCACTGATGCGCAGAGGGCTTCATAAGAGCAAAAGTTCAGACAAGTGATGAGTGAAGAGAAAGACGAACCAGTTACAGTGAGTCTCAGAGAAAGGGCAAGAGAAGGATGGAAACACAGGTGTGAAGACAGTTGCGAAGGCAGAGAGAAAAGAAAAGAACAAGATAGAACAAGATATACAGGTTGATGTAGAAAGAACTGGAGTCAAGTGGATAAGAGATGGGTATTGACCTTGCATTTAAATTCCTGGTGGTTGTAGCCGTCAGGAAAGCAAGTATACAGAAAGGAGTTCCACAGGCGGGAAGTGCAAGAAAAGAAGCTGCTGGAGTAGAATTGACAGCTGCATTTGGTTGATCTAACTGTAAGTGGGTGGGACCTTGTTGCCAGTCTGGATGCACGAGTAAATTCTAGTGGCAGGGGCACCAGTGACTTAAGTTCATTGAAGCAGAAACCATGAAAATATTTGTAGAATAGACAGAGAGAAGCCACAGCCTGCTGGTGAGAAAGTGGTTGGAGTTAAGCTGCCAAGTCGGGACCTATCACATTACAGATTCTCCTTTGGAGCCTGTTGAGAACACTGAAATGAACAGATGGGGCACCTGACCATATATGACAGCAGTATTCTATGCACTGACAGATGGTTGATTTGTATATGTGCAAGATGGAATCAGGCATAAAAAACTTCCTACCCCAACACAGTGACCCAACCTTCCTAGCAGTAGATTTAGTTAATGACTGAATGTAATGATTCAACTTGAGTTCAAAAGATAGGGTAAGGCCAAGGAGGTGCAAATATATTGCTTTCAGGGAGACTCACTTGGCCCATGCTTATGGGGGTGGTAGGAGAGGTTGCTTTTGATGGTTGACAGCAGTTTTGTTTTTGAAGCATTGAAATTTACAAGTCACTTCTTACCCCAGTCCACCACTGAGTGTAGATCCTTCTCAAGATCAGCAGTAAGGTATGTTTCTCTGCCTCGCCGGATTTCTTATTGATGGGGGAGTAGATTGTGGTATCATCTGTGTAGATTCCTACTTGGGACTTGATCATGTCTGGGAGATCATTTATGAAGATCAGAAAGAATGTTAGGCCTAGGATAGAGCCTTGGGGAACTCCAGTGTTCATGCAGTAGGATGTGGAAGCATTCCCACTCAAGACGACCTTCATTATGCGGTTAGATAGGAACGATTAAATCAGATCAAGTAAGCGTTCGGTGATACCATAGCCCTGTTGCTTGTGTATTATGCCGGTGTTCCAAACCCTGTCAAAAGCCTTAGAGATATCCAGGACAACAGCACGAGCCTTGCCAGACTTATCAAGGGTCTGGTATATGTACTCTGTGATGGTCATTAACATATCGGTTGTGGACCTGATAAAGCAGAAGCTGTACTGCCTGTCTGAGAATAGTTTATGGGCAGTAGAATGTTGAACTATTTCAGCATTGATAATAGCCTCGAACACTTTTCCAAAAATTGGTAGAAGGCAATAGTTGGATGGCTCCGAAGACTCCCCCAAGTTCTTAAATACAGGAATCACAGAAGAGGACTTCTAGCATGCAGAAACACAGAAAGCAGAAAGGCAGTAATTATAGAGTTTAGAGAGGATAAAGGAAAGTTCAGGGCACATTTCTTAAAGACAATGAATGGGATTCCATCACCTCCACTTGCCTTATGGGAGTCAAGTTTTGATATTACCTTAGATACCAGAGACAGAGTAATGTAAACATTTTTTCAGTTGAATCTTGGTTCTAAGAGGGAAGTTGGGTGCAGGTACTCCAGATGAGTCAAATGTGGAGTTGGATGAGAATCTGCAGGTAAAGCACTCGGCCTTGTCCACAGATGTCGTAATAACCTCAAATTCATTGATTAAGGGAAGGATGGAGGATTTGCTGTTGTTCAGAACATGTTTGCACAGCCGCCAATAGTCCTTTGAGCCGAACTTGCTGTTAGCTATGCACTGTTTCATTCTCTCAGCAAACAACCAGTTGGCATCATTCAGAATCATTTTACACTCATTATGAGCAGAGGCAAATAGGCACCTACTCTGGTCTGATGCATGTCTTTGAAATAGCCGGAAGTAGTGATTCCTGTGGGCAATAGCAGCCAAACAGGCAGGAGAGAACCAGGGGAGGAATGAGGCTGAAATGAAACTTCCTGATCAGTATGAAGGCATCAATGTCAGCTTTCACCCAAGAAGAAATCTCAGGGGTGCAGTCATCAACTGGAAGACTGAACACTTTTCCCCAAGGGACGTCGCATAGTAAATTGATATTCTTCTCAGATTGATGCAATTAGGGAGCTTGGAAGCGTGTACCTAAACAGATTGGATGAAGTGCACTTTCCTGTCAAAAACTTAAACAAGTGCACTGCCATTTCTATCAACAAGCCTGACTTCAGCATGACATTTAACCAAAATAATAAGGTGTGGACTGCCTCATGGAAATGGGTGAGTAGACACATACCTGGTGAGCTGAAAAATAAAGTACCAAAACCTGGGAATGAACCAGGGACCTTTAGATTATGCTTTTATTGTAAATCTAAAAGATTTCATTCTTAGTACCAATGTACTGAATTATACAAGTCAAGAAACTGTCTTAGATTTCTTCCTTTGTAAAATTCATTTTTTATCATTTTTGCATAAGATAACAACATCATCATTCTCTTTTAATTTCTTGCAGGCTGATAAAATTATCTATGAAATATATTTTTAAAGTTTTCATGCAAAATGAACTAGAACTAGAAAAGTAATCATTGCTGATACATTGTTTGAGATAAAATTATTCTTTAATTCTATACTGTTGACACTCATGATAGCACATTTATTGTGCTTTATTCCAAGTATGCAATGCAGTTCAAAACAGCTACTCTAACAGTGCATCAATCTTGGAAAGTTTCTGTATTGGGTGTCCATCTCAAACCAGGTTTTTCGATGTAGGTCTGCTCACTTGACTAGTTACCAATATTTAAGTACCATCAATGAATTACTACCAGCTTCTGGAACATCCACATTCTGAGACCCTCTCAAATGTTTCTAAGTGACTGAAGCTGACATACCAGATCGGGACTAATAATATTGCTGATTCTTCTTTGGATTTCATAAAGAATCTCTAAATAAATAGCAGGAGTACTGGACAATATATGACAAATATTCTAAACTTGAACAAATGATAAACTTATAAATATGTGAAATGGATTTTGGAGAGAAAAATTGTCTTGCCTGACATGGTAAACCAACTTTCTTAGCAACTGACCTAGAAATAGATTTAATTTAATGTAGTCTTTCTACTTCATTTCAATCAAGAATGTTAACTTGAGAAGACATGAGTCACTTTCTCGGAGGTTAGCATCAGCCAAGCTGATGAAAGGTAGAAAGGTGTCTCGCATATGATTAATAGTTGCAGTTTAGTTTTAGAAATGTTCAAATTAGCAAGCCATTCTTTGCCCATTAACAATAGATTGTCGGACATTTTTAAGATAAGCCACCAATTTGACTTTATCGAACTGATCAGACAGGAGTAACTAGTTATATTATCAGCACAGATATCAAGTTGAGAGCAGATATCATCAGGAAAGTAATTAATGAAATTAAAAATAAAGCGGAACCAAGGATAGAGCCCTGTGTGACACCTGTATTAGTATAGAATGATCTATAAAAGTGGCCATTCAGAATAATTTTCATTTTACAATTTGATAAGAAAGACTGGATCAGTTCAGAAATTTGTCCAGAGACACTATAACTTTTCAAGTTGTGAAGATGATCAGTATGCCTGTTGAACGCTTTCAAGATGTTGAAAGTAACAACCCAAGTTTCACCATTTTTATTTAAAACTTGACAGACTCTTTCCACAATAATCTTAATATATCAGCAGTTGAACGAGAGGCATTGATTAGGGCCTCTAGTAGTTTGCCAAAAAGATGTAGAAAGCTAATAGGCCAATAGTTGGAAGGGTTGGACAGTTCACCTGAATTCTTCAGAACTGGAATAACAGATGAGGATTTTCAACAACCAGGAAAGCATGAGGCATTTATCATACCGTTTAGAGAAAACAGGAACCAGTTCAGGAGCATATTTCTTAAGAACTATTACAGGGATATCGTCAGGTCCACATACTATGGGGAGATCTAAATTAGGGATAATAGCAGAAATCATAAAAGGAGTTATATATATATCATTCAACAGTTCTGAGTGGGAAGTTAAGGAAGGATACTCCAGATGAGTCAAGAGCAGAGTTTAAGGAGAATTGAAGGCGTAAACATTCAACTTTATCATTAGATGTTAACACCACAAATTGATTGAAAAGAGGAGGAATAGAAAACTTACACTTATCTAATACCCTATTACAGAACTGCCAGTAATCACATAATCCAAAATTGTTAGATGTAATGCAGTGTCTCATTCTCTCATTAAACAGAAACTTTGCTCCTTTTAGTATTCATTTACATTTATTGCATTCAACTATGAATAAGTATCTATTGAGATGGGAACAATCCCACTTGTATAATTGGAAATAGGATTTCCTGTGAATTATAGTGGCAAAGAATGATGCTCTGAACCATGGTTGAAGATTGAGGTTTCACTTGGTATTTCTGAGAGGGAAAAAACATGTTCTGGTTTTGACCCAAGAGGAAACCTCAGGGGTGTAATTGTCAGTATGAAGGCTGAAAATGCCAGTCCAAATATAATGCTTTTAAATCACTAAGATTCATTTTTTAAGCATATGCTTTCTTTCATTTTTGGATCTAATGAAGCCTTGAATGGTGGAATGCATAATAAAGTTGTCTGACAACCATGACTAAGTTCACCTGCTTGATTGGCATGGTGCAGAGTTCTGTTGCCAGTAATAGGGTCTTCTAGTAGCCACCCTCTTGATCCAGGGCAGCATTACCTCCTCAAAGTACTTGATAGAGGCCTCTGTGTTGAGCCTGATGCCCTGGGGAAAATGAATGGAGGCATAACGTTACACTGGACATTATTATATACTAGTTTAGCTATACTCTAAATAGTAACTAACTAGGTCATTCATTGAGATTTCATGTCATTGGCAGGGGTGGTTCAGTTGTGTATATATCAGAAGAGACAAAGTGCTACCTTATATATTCCCACAGTTTTCATTTGATTTGAAAGAATTAAGTCTCATCCATTGTCCAGTATGAAGAGTCTTTTTGACACTATTGTCCCCAGTGTAGTTTGATGTTATAATTCTGGTCTGTTAGATTCTGTCATTGACCATACCGAAATTTCTGTTGTTGATATCTGCACTGTATTACTGGTCGGGATGCATTTTGGATGTGATGCCTTGCCAAACAGCAACCTGTAATTTTGTCCCAGAGCTATATATCCATAAGTCCTTCTTCACAACTGATTGCCAACCACAACTAGAGAGCCTAGTCTGTGCATATTATTTAATCCATAACTAGGGGATGAGAGAATAGATGAATTCACATTTTTCCTAAGGGTATTTTCTCTCCAGTTTCTTATTTTGAGATGCTATTCATTACACCAATATCATTTTTAATTGGTGGTAAGAAATGCTGTGAGACTCATAGGCAAGTTCAAAAATTTCCATATTTCAATGACTTACTAAAGTCAACTTGATCTTGATTTTCATTTCTTTTTTAACAGACTGGACAGAGAACACCAATTCTTTTTTTGAGATAAGAATTGGTTTTATCATTTTTTCACCACAGGGACTCTTGATTGGGAGTCACAGTTTATTGCCTTTCCTATTTATTTTTATCAATCTGTTTAGAAAATTTTGAATATTTCATAAAAACCAGATGAAAATTTTGAATATTTAATAAAAACCAGATGAACAAATTGAGCCAATCATCAAATACATGACAGTGAATACAAGTTAATTTAAGTGAAGATTTAATGATTGTCATTTCTGTTTTATTAAACGAAATAATCTTTTTTAAAAATGCAACAAAATAAGTGAATCTGGATTTTTCTAAAATGTTTTCACTAATGAGCGGAATAATGCACTGGTGTTAACTTTCATATTCATACATTATATTCATTACATATGGAACAATCTATAAATGCTTGAAAATTCCCACAGAAATATGTTGCAACTAAATTAACTAAAAAAAAAAAACAAATTGAAAGAAATCAATCTTTGGCTAACAATCATGAAATTGTCGTTGATTTTGCTATTAATTCTTTGGATATTTATATCACCATCATGGCATTAGTGATGACTCCTTTTTAGGACAAGATATGTGTAAATAATGAAAAGAAAGCAAGACAATAGTATCTGTACTACTTACAAAAAAAATTCAAGATCTACTGATGTTTGACCAATTTTGTCTCTTCTACTTGTTCCCTGATGACCTGAAAATGAAACATATAATGTGAGTCCTCATCTTTACAGCTATATTTACAACATTTCAGCCATTGTACCCTCCAACCTTCTTCAAGTATGAGAAATTTTGAACTGAACCCTTTATTATGATCACTGGGGTATATCATACTCATTCCACGTGTGATTCCACTTCTGGCAGCATGTAGTTATCTCCCTTTAACTCAACTCTTCTAAGTTATTTGTTCACTGTTGCTGTAGCCTGGTATTGAACTCACAACTCTTTGGGTCAAGTCACTGGAACTAACCAATATCTATATCCACTATATATGTTGTTGAGAACACATGGCCCAGTAACATGGCAGTAAAGATGAGGACAATAGTGCGAACAATGTAAACAGTGTAAAGATTTTATTATTCAAGTTAATTTTCTCATAATATAATTAGAATTAACCATGTTGGTAAAATCTCAGTTTATATCTATTTTTATAACAGATATTTACAGTAATTTATTTGATGGTTTGAGATTTTATTAAAATATTTACTGCTGTGTGAATTTTGGGGATGAAGTGTTATCATTGGCTACATCATCCACTTTGTTGTTACTATCCCAACATTATAGCTGTTGTACTCTTTAGCCTTTGTTATGTGCTTGTTGAACTTAGAGGAAATTTCAAATGAAACCTCTTATTTAATCTGCAGAGACAGATTTTTATCCCATATCTAGGGATATCACACCTAGCTCTTATTTTCATACAATTCAGTTATTACTCACCTTGTTTCCACTGATTTCACATACCCATTGCCCAACACAGGGATTGAACTCACAATTACTATATCCCCAAATTCATGAATTAATGCTTCAGTCCACTAATATATATATATATATATATAGTCATCCACAGACAGATCTGTTTCGCTGTATCACAGCTCATCAGTACGGTTAGACTCCGATTGCTTTTAACCCAGGATTGAAACCTGACTGAATTGGCGTCAGTCGGCAGTTCTACATCTGGGCTATGGGCGTTCAGTAGAAGAAGGCAAACTTTTTAGCATATACATTATCATTATACATGCCCAATAACCAGAGTGCTCTAATTCATCACGGAATGAGCGATATGTTTGAACATTATTTTTAATTAGTACTCATATTTGAGTAGATATTCTGTTTTTAATTAAATAGTATATTTATATATATATAACTCTACCAGCCTGAATATTTTTTGAGAAATTTTGTTAGGAAAATATGTGTCATTTGGCAGGGTTCAAACTTATGACCCCTAACAACATAGGGGAAGCCATCAATTGATCTGATGCATCTTAATCACTCAACCATGAATGATTTCACAGTAGATGAAACTGAATTAAGCCTGATAAACACAATTTTCTGATTTCTCATAAATAATCATTTCTGTGGTTGAGACGCATCAGATGAATTGATGACTTCCCCAATGTTGTTAGGGGTGTGCAGCTTATATCATATAAGTGGTTTTCAACTAATGGATATATATTCCACAGTTTAATATTTACGTTTTATTAAGATGTAGAGAATTTATAGGTATATAGTTGTTATTAATGTTATAATAATATATATGGTAATTATTATCATTACTCTAATAATACTGCAACTTGCATTATGTCATTATTATAATAATAATTATCATATATTTATGCTCTACTTTTGTATGGAGCACTTTTTAAAGTAAATATATAACTGTGGAATGTACTTCCATTAGTAATTATTACTCATATTATTGTATATATATGAGAGAGAGAGAAGTTATTATATTCCTGTTAACAAAATTGTAATTGCTAAGTCTGCAGCTAAGAAACTTGATTCACTGTGTCATGATAGACAATTTTTCTTGTAAGAATCCATTTTACACATTTATATGTCTGCTATACATGGAATATTACTGTCACATCTGGTCTGGTTCTTCTGCTATTTATTTAGACATTATTGATAAAAAACAAAGAATAATTGGCAATATTATTGGTTATGACCTGGCATATTGGTTTCAGTCACTTTTTTACAACTGTAACATAAATTCCCTGTGCCTTTTGTATAAATATTTTCATGATAATTATTCTGATGTTGTGGTGCATTGGATATCGGCTCAGAACGAGAAATCGGGGAGCCGAGTTTGAATTCCAGCTGAATTCATTGCATTCACTTACGTGCAAATACCCTTGGGAAAGGTATTAATCCATCTATTCCTTCCAGTTATGGGTTAAATAACAGGACAGATTGGGTTCTCTAGCCTTGGTCGGCAACCAGTCTACCGCAGAAAGCAATGGCAACCTACTGCGGGATAATCTTCTGCCCAGTTAGTCATGTCTCTTTCGAGACATGATCGCCCAAGCGTGTTTCACGTATGGCACTTAACTGACTGACCTAGACTTTAGGAATTTAAGCGTGGTACTAGATTGGTGGTAAGTTCTAATCATTTTCAAATTAAATGGCTTGATGTAACCATAAGTTCTATACTAATAGTTTCTTCTATCACACATTGCTTGTAGAAATCTATCCTAGATTCATGCTTAGTGTTCAAAAATTTAAAGGCAATGTCAATCATTATCTGACTTCCTAATTTTTGTTCTTTTATTGTTTTCTCTCTTTAATAATGTTTTCTTTTTCTCATCCTTAACCTAACCTGCTTGTTGATGAATGCTGCTGCTACTTGTTAAGATTCACTGCATTCATCTAGGCTTCTGTTTTTACTGCAACTGCTGCTGATGTTATTAATGACTTCCATATTGCTATGCTAGGACTACTTAAGTTTATAAAGCCTGGCATATACACTGATTCTATCAGACTTCTGATTCTCCAGTGTTCCTCTCTGTCCAGTATTTTTACTTCATTTTACAGAGGTTGATGACTACAGTTTCTCTTCCATACATGATCAGCCACTGCTGATTTCATTGTCTCACTCCTAATTACAACTTTTTGATGCTATTTCAGCCTTACTCTTAGTCAAGTAGCTAGTTTTATCTTTATATTCTTTGCCACAACTGCAAGAAATGGAGTATACACAACTCTGTGCAAACCAGAGATGTACTTAAATAATATTCACAAAAAGAATATGCAGAAAACCAAGGAATGAATTCAAGAGTACAATCCACACACTCAAATACCCAGAACATAATATAATATATAGCACAAAACACAACTTTATAATACATTCCACCTCACACACACATAGCAGAACGAATATGCTATATTTACATGAATATACATATAGACTCTTTATAACCTGAACACAGCAATACATATGTAATAATGAACATTCATATGAATATCACAATAACTTATCCAAGAAACATATCAAAGTCACAAAATACAAAAAAGACAGAAATGATAATCATTCACATATAATAAAAGATGTAATCTTCTGGAGTCAACAACAATAAAAATGGTGGGAAAGTTAACAAAACCTTGCCTTTACTCATTTATTATCACATACCCTTCTATACCATATTCTAATAAACTTTTCATGACTTTTGTTTTGGACGCTAATAAAATGGTTTCGATATTAATAAAACTTGGTTTTAATCGTAAATAATTGTTGATTTGAATGCTAATCTCATTAAGTCAAATGAACATACTTGAATGGTGATAATTATTACTGATTTGAATGCTAAAATTGAGCTAGTTCCTAATCATATAGCAAATTTAATCATGCCAAAATTTAACTGAATTAAATGTGCATTCTAAACTGCAAAAGAGACTTTTCTTCCTATAATTTTTGTTGATTTTAATCAATAATTGTTTTTATTAATTTAACAAATTTTAGATAGTAGCTGACAAAATTATATAAATTTGAATCCATCATAAGTCTAATTTTTTTTATTGTTTTACTCACTTTGAAAAATATATTTTTGATATACAGTAGATAAAAAATCATTTGAAACACAAAGGAAAGTTTATTTTTTAATCAAAAAAGTGTCAGCTTTAAGATAGTTTAGTAAATTGTATTTGCAAAAAACCAAAGAAATTAAAAAATAAAAAACATACAAAGATCTGTTCTCAACTAGACTTGAATAAATAAGGTATGAGAATAAAATATGTAGCAACATTATCATAGTCTTGTTGCAATAAAAATGTCTTCATGTGCTACCAATTAATGATTATTAAAATTTTTATAACATTAGATTTTTGTAATGTTATTCTGAAAGGAACATTTTATAATATTTCGGTATCTTTGTGTAAAGTCAACGTATTAAACGAATCTTTTGAATAATACCCAGTAATGCTCTCAGAATAAACTCAAATAATTCACTCAGAAACAATCTCTTCAATGACGCACAACACCAAATACACTCAAACTCCTGTCTGAGTGCTTTATATACTAAATATTTATGGTCCCAGTAGCACAATTCATTCAACAGTTACGCTTGTTGTCTGGAGATTTGTGTTCAACCATACGTGTTGGTATTGACACTTTCTTCCTACATAACAAAAATGTTGAAATGGAAGAAAAGAAACTCTTGTGCATGTCTTTACGTTCTTGGAAGAATCTTTGTAAAGTTCCAAATTTTACAACACTCAAGTTTTCATATTGATAGAAGTAAATATAAGAGAAATTTATATATATCGTGGAAAACTTCTAATAGATGTAAGTATGAATGCATATCTATATCTATAAAAATGGATATGTCTGTCAGTGTGTGTGTGTGTTTGTGTGTCTCCATTCTAATGAACCCTACTCCTCTGAAACCCTAGGTATAGCAAAAATCACTGAAACACTTAAAATTTACAAACTCTACTCCTCTGAGATGCCTTATGCGAATTCAACCAAAATGAGGTAACTTGCAGATCAAGATCTGAACCTTTGATATACACAAAAATATTTTGAATCAATGTTCATGGTTTGTCAAAAACCAATAACAAGCATAATTTCAAGTGGTCTTTTGCGCACTTATATACATTTCTCTAAGACACTTCATGCAAACTCAACCACAATTGAGTCACTGGTAGATCAAGGTCTGCTGCCTTGATATGCAAATGAAAATTTCAACTGACACACAAGATCTGGCAAAAATTAATGCAAAATGTTGCTTTTTGCAATTATTTATTTCTTTAAAATGCTTAGTTGTATTCCAACAAAAATTGGGTCTTTTTTGTAACTTCTACCTTATCATATACCATAACAATTTCATGTTTTCTACAAGGTGTCAACCCCTACAATGTTGCAGGGACAATGCATCTACTTCAAATGCATCAAAATGTCATCACATCACATTACAGACTCCTGTAATGTCTATATATGCATCATTCCTGCTTATTGGCAAAAGTGACCAAGCATGAGTCCTATTTTGCAAATACAACAAAGACCAATAATTACTTTGCATTTTTTAACATACGTGCCATGGCAATCTTATACTGGAGCTTTTTACCATATCAACATAATCACTAAAAGAACGACAAGCTATACAGCTATTATAAATATATATATGTATATATATATATATATATATATATATATATAAGTGATTGACTGTGTGTGTGTGTGTGTGTCAAAACTATATATACATTTTTATATATCAAGAAGAATTTTGGGAGAAAGACAAATGAGATAGTTGAAAAAGTTTTCATGCAACGTGTTTCCTCCTTTAGGATTCCATTAATGCTTATGCTGATCTTACTAGATATGTGCAAGAAGGAGAGGGGATGGTGAAAATTTTTAATTTTAATTTTTCATTTATATATGACATATATCGATCAGAGTGGAAATTTAAGTCAACACCCAGTGGTGACAATCTGTTTCATGCTTAAACACAATTGTCTGGCTATTGTGTTTAAGCATAAAACAGACCGTCACTGCTGGGTGTTGACTTAAATGTCCATTTGGATATTTACATATGCTTTATCATTGATATCAAGCACTTTAACTCATAAATATCACATACAATAAAACTGTTTTAATAAATATATATATCATCATCATCATCATTATCATTGCCATAGTCATTTAACGTCCATTTTCATGCTAGCATAGGTTAGACAGGGTTTTATTGATGGCTCCATAATAGAGCCATCATGAAATATTGAAACAAGTTTTATAGCTGTATGCCCTTACTAACACTAACCAGTTTAGGAAACTGAAAATTTGATGGTTTTATTGAGACACCTTCTCTAGGAAGAGTACAACAGCAATTAAGAGGTGCTTCCATGCACCTCTAAACCTCTCTGTTAGAGGCCTTGCTGCCAGATGTAGTTTACACTCATACCCAGGATATATATATATATATATATATATATATATAAACACACACAAAGGTTCACAAATAAATGTATACAGATGCAAAATTTACATAATTGTAATATTTTGCCATTACACAAAAACTGATTATAGAAAGTATATTAAAGTTATGTATACATGGACACATATATACATGCACATACATACACACACATATACACATGCTCAAACATATGCACATGCACTTACACATACAAACACACATCTCCCTTGTGCATATACAGTAGTCCAATTTAGATACTTTATCACTTTTATACATTTTCAAAATAAATGATTATATACAAATGTTTCTTTCAGACTTTACTGCGTCTGTGTGCATGTGCTGTGTGTGTGAGACCATGAATATGCGTGAGCATGAATGTGTGTGTGTGTGTGTGTGTGTGTGTGTGTGTGTAGTTTTCTCTGAATGTAAAAATAAATTATGTAACAAGTGAATAACCTTTAAGAAGCAATCTCAAGTAAGAAAACCAGATGAAACCAGTTCTGAACTGTTTGGTGTTGTTGTTGTTGTTGTTGTTGTTAACATTGCTGGGGGAGTGGGTGGGGGTGTGAGCAGTAGTTATTGTGAAGGTAAACCAACTGTGAATTAACATGGGAACTGGTCATTGTTCATGCTAAAGAGTCTTTTATATATATAAAAAAAAAAGAGTTCCTTATTTTGGATGGCATCAGTGGACATGCCATAAAGATGACAGCTGAAAAAAAAATATGATGGCCCAAGGAAGTTTCTAAGGTAGGAGAAGTGTGAAAAAAATCTTTCTTTCTTTATTAAAAAGTAAAAAAATGAAAAAGAAAGAAGACAAAGAAGAAATATGAGAAGAAAATCCATAGATGTTGATTTCTAGATTAGATATAATCAGAAAGACAAAGGGAAGTTGGAAATTTTATATACGTTTCAATGCATGTGTTTGTTCTTTGCGAAAAGAAAAGGAAAAGAAGATAAAGACTTAGAAATGCATCTGTGTAGACCTATACACATGAGTAATTATACACATATATCTGTTGATAGCTGTCTATCTTTACCTACATCTCTCTCTCTCCACACACACACACACACACATAAAGAAAAGAAATGCTGAGGATATGTTCAGAATATATACATAGATGTGTGTGTGTGTGTGTGTGTGTGTGTGTGTGTGTGTGTGTGGTGAGTTGGTAAGTAGTCCACAGGAAACATTGGAAGATGCTTATATGATGCTTTGGAGGAATTTTCGCCCAAAATAGCTCAGTACATTTCAGCAGGAAGAAGAAGGTAGTAGGATCAGTATAAGTAATGCATAAGTACAAGCATTAGTAGTTTTTAGAGTAAGTAATAATATTTGTAGTTGATGCTGTTCCCATTGTAGATGGTTGTGTTAGTAGTAGTAGTCGTAGTAATACTAGTCATATTGATAGTGGTTGTGGTCATGTTGTATTTAGTTGTTGTTGTTGTTGTTCCCAGCAGGTGAGAAAAGGGGTTAGAAAACAAGGTGAAATGTTTGGGAGGAAACTGAGAAAATGAAAGAAAGGGTCATAGGGAGAAAATGCTAGAAGTTAATTGTAAGGAAAAGAAAGAAAGAAAGAAAGAAAGAAAGAAAGAAATTAAAGATGAAATTGAGGAAAATATTAAATAATTGTAAAAAAATAAAGAAAAGAAAAATATGAAAGCTGAGAAAGTAAGAAAAAGTTGTGTAACAAAGGCATAAAGTATTGAAAGAAAAAAAAGGAAAAATAAACAGAAGTGTTTTAGGAAGACAAGTAAAAGATTGAAGAAGAAAAAGAAGAATGTGGGCCAGAAGGATGGGATGTGATTCTGTTTTTAGAATCATCCTCCCCCTCCTCCCCTCCTCCTATGTCCTCACTTGTACCCATCTTCATCCCTAGGGTAGCAAAAAGTATGAGATGCAAAATATAAACAAAAAGAAGCAGAATTTAAAAAAAAAAAGAGATTAGAGAAGTCAGATTAAATATGATAATGGTTTTATCTTAATTCTTATTCTATACAATATGACAGAATCCTTAATTTGATTTTCTTAAGGTGTTTAGGAGTGGGGAAATAAAAGGCAAAGCAATTAACTCAGTTTATACAGGTATGTGCGTGTATGTGGGTGGCAGATATACAACATATGTATGTGTGTGTGCTTGTGTAAATAAAAATATAGTTATACAATACACATATATAACTGCATAGACATGTTGGCTTTTATTGTAGGCATGTATGTAGATATGAGTATATATACCCTCCCAGAAAAACACATATCCATAAATAACAAACAGTGCGTGTTTATGTGTGTATGTGTGTATGTGTGCATGTGTGTGTGTGCATGAACTACAAAAGGCAAAAGATATGTTTGAAAAAAAAACTTTTTTTAATAAATTGGCAAATTCATTAAAAAAGCACTTTTGTTATCTTTCAGCAAGATTATCCCATTAAAGCTGATGAAAAAGCGTCAAGGCTTTAACTATTTTTACAGGATTTATTTTGTATATCCATGGATGTAAAATGCAACAGAAAATCTCTTGTACCTGGAAATACTTGATTTTGTTGGTTCATACTTCAGGCACAAAATGTACTTCTGACCCTACTCATTTTAATGAATTAGGGAAATACTGCTTGGGGGATGATTTCCAATTTCCAATTACTTTCTGCTTAAAGCAGAAAAAAAAAAAAATTTACTAACTAGGCTAGGTTGTACGTCAGGATGCCTCATAGCATTCACACATCTTTGATTCAACGTCTTATATTCAGTTATTTAAAATCTACCATGATGTTCTTTAGTTCTAGTTTTGTTTTCATTTGAGCAGTGTGTTTACAAACTCCTCAAGAAGTCTGTCTACATAGTCCCTGAGCAGTGTGTCTACGACTCCTCAAGCAGTGTGTCCACAGAATGCCCGAGTAATGTATCTTCAGTGTCCTTGAGCTGTGTGTCTGCAGATCTTAGTTTTCTTTCTCTCCTTGTTCTTCCTTTGCTTGGCTTCCAGAGTAAATATAATGACACACATGAAGAGAAAGAAGTTCATTTCATAAAATTTTATTCCATTTTTAATTAATGTTTTAGAGATTTTTTAAAAGAAACCTGACTTAACTTATCCTTCCATCAAAATGAGAAAGAAGAAAGGAGTCATAATCGCTGTTCCAAGAGCAAACATTCATTGTGATTAAAAATAATCTTTGACAATATCATTAATCATTTCCATATGATGTCAGGGTTACGGGGGTTAGTGAGATTATGTGCAGGCAGTAAAGTAGTTATCAGTACGGAAAGTGGAATTGGCAAGTTGGGCTCAAATTTCTGGCAAGTCTGTTGTGTTCACTTTTATCCAAATGCCCTTGGGAAAGACACAAATCAGTTACTTCTCAACACAGCTATGGGTTAAATAGCAAAGTATACTGGGTTCACTAGCCTTGATTGACAGCCTTTCTATAAGTAAGACAACTCTGAATTCAAAACCACATAGAAAGCAATATAAAAACATTTCTCTTTTTCAAGAAGTCATGGCTTTTCACAGATAATACAGAAACAATATTTGTAGACAGCCATACATCTAAAAAATTGATTATAAAAATTTAGCTTTTGATGTCTTCACTATAAACAATCTATTCTATATTCTATAGTGTAATCATTTTTTTGCATATATAACTAGGATGATAAATGCACACAAACACATATACATATACATACATTTTTATATATATATATATATATATATATATAGTAGCATCCAAAATTAGGGAACAAAAATGAAAAATTTAGTATCTCCAAAACTAGCTATCAAAATTATGTGCAATTTTCACTGATAGTAGGCCTACATCTCCTTGACAATGTCGATAGCTTTCAGGTTACAGAAACCAATGGAAAGGAATTTATCACATATTTACTGTTTTTCATGTGTCCAAAATTCGGGTGCAATGAACAAAAAGTTAAGGTTAAAGTTTGACCATCCACGCTTCTAAAAAGTACCTGTAAAGATAAAGAATCTGACGGTTGTTTAATATTACTGTAGCAGTTTCTGCCATGTCTCAATGAAAGAAACATTATTCTTCTACTAAATTTGAAATTGTGTAACTTAGAAAGAATAATAATACTATACAACAAATTGCTGACAAGGTAAACCAATCGAAATTGTTATTCGCAGAGTTTTAGAGATTCTTGACTGGTCTGCTCAGAAGCCTAACATGAACCCCATTGAAAACTTGTTGAAAATATTATGAAAGAAGGTAATGGCATAAAATTCATCAAATTTGGAAGATTTGTGGCTGAAATTATATGAAGAATGGGCTAAAATTACGATTACTGATTATCAAAATTTGATAAAATCTTGTATGAGAAGATGTGCAGCAGTCATTGAAAATAAAGGTCTTAGCACAAAATATTAAATTGCAAGTTTGTCTTTTGCTTTGTTCTGATTTATTTAGCTAAAATTTAAATTTGTTTCCTAATTTTGGACACAAGAAAAACAGTAAATATGTGATAAATTCCTTTCTATTGTTTTCTGTAACCTGAAGGGTATCAACATTTTGGGGAGGTGGATATCTGCTATCAGTGAAAATTTCACATAATTTCGATAGCTAGTTTTGCAGATACTGAATTTTTCATCTTTGTACCCTAATTTTGTACACTACTGTGAATATATATATATATATATATATACACACTCCTGATCAAAATTTTAAGACCACTTAAAAATCTTTAAAAAGAAATATTTTTTTATGGATAGATTTTAAACTCCTCCCACTTAAGGTTACCAATACTACAATCTAAAAGGTTATGGAAACAAAAAGCTATATTCCAAACATTTTATTTAGAAATTTACATTTTATAAAATGAGGCAATTTACACATGATCAAAATTATAAGACCAGAGACAAAAATTCTACAAAATTGTACAAAAAGAGGATGAAAAGTGTATGAAAACATTTAACAACCAAATTTAATAATGAGTTCTACCTCTACTGCTTTCGATGACTTCAAAAATTCTGACGGGCATGCTAGAAATAAGTGTTTCCATTAAGGTGCAGGGGATGTTGCTCCAGCTTCTGAAGATGGCTTCACGAAGTTCATTTTTTGTTGAATATTGTTTGCCATTTCGATAAACATCTCTTGTCATCCATCCTCAAACATTTTCAATTGGGTTCAAGTCTGGTGAGCATGCAGGATGTCCCAAGAGATGGACCCCATTTTCTTGTAGAAAGGTCAAGGTCCGTCTTGCAGCGTGGATTGCAGCATTATTCTATTGGAATAACCATCCATCCACACACAAATGATGGCTCTCCATCATCAATGATGCTTTTTGTAGCATGCTAACATAACCAGCTGCTGTTTGACAACCCTGCACCACCTGGAGCTCCATCATCCCTCTGTAAGAAAAGGCACCCCATACCATTAGGGACCCTCAACCACTATAACGTGTGGAGAAAATTTCAGGAGGCATGTTTTTGTTATGCCAATATTGTTGGAAGCCATCAGGACCATCTAGATTGAATTTTTTCTCATCAGAAAACAGGACTTTCTTTCACTTCTCAACATCCCATGTTTGGTATTCACAAGCAAACTTTAAACGGTCCACCTTGTGACATGGAAGCAGCCGAGGAATTTGTTTACGCTTTTTATTTACCATGCCTTTTTGTTGTAAGATGGTTGAGGGACTGCAATCAGCATCAGTGACTGCCTTAATTTGACTAGAAGAAAGTCCCCCCTCTTTCATAACAACCTATCTTATTCTCTTACTCAATGCAGGGGAAACTTTTTGGGGCCTACCAGAGGATTTTGCTTTTCCATAATTCTCACTGTTCTTTAGAAAGTTGCAAATCACAGTTTTACTGCGATTTACCTTAGCTGCGATCGCCCGCTGTGACAAACCTTGCTTATGGAATTCTAGAATTCGAGAATGCTCAACTTTGGTAAGTTTGCTTGCTTTAGGCATGGCAACACCTTTATGCAGTGATTGCTAATCTCTAACTGAACTAAAAACATTGGAATTACCATAGATCTAACAATTTATACCCCTGGTCTTATAATTTTGATCATGCGTAAATCGCCTCATTTTATAAAAATGTAAATTTCTAAATAAAATGTTTGGAATGTAGCTTTTTGTTTCCATAACCTTTTAGATTGTAGTATTGGTAACCTTAAGTGGTAGGAGTTTAAAATCTATCCGTAAAAAAAATTTCTTTTTAAAGATTTTTAAGTGGTCTTAAATTTTTGATCAGGAGTGTATATAGGATTAATGCAAAGAAATTTGTCACTGAGTCATGCCAACTTCGAAGTTTCATGAAGGCACCATTGTAATTTCCTCACTCCTCAGGGTATTTTTTTCAATTCAGCAGATTGAAAAAAACCCTGAGGAGTGAGGACATCATAATGGTGCCTTCATGAAACTTTGAAGTCACCATGACTATACTCAGTTGACAAACTTTTCCACATTAACTTTATTAATGCTCTATCTCTATCTTGATATTGAGCACTTTACAGCAAAAATCTTGCTTGTCAAAATATTTTTTTATCAGTAAAATAACAATCTTGGCTCTAAGCATTATCACAACTCAGCAATATATTCATATGTGTATATATATATATATATATATATATATATATATATATATATATTAATAATTATACATTTTATCTTACACTTTAAGCACGACTTGGAGTTTCATGCATTATGCTATCATCAGGTGCATATTATGAACTGACCTTCTTTCAATTTGAATTATTATTTTATTTCATTATTTATATTAACATTTCTTAAGTTATAAATTGTAAATCGGGTTTGCCAATATTTTTATTTATTAAATGTATAATTTAGTTAGGTTTATATCAAAACTTAAAAATGGAATACAAAAACAACATTGCAGGAGAAAAAATATCTTGGGATCCAATTATCATACGTTGAAGGAGTCATCATTAAGTTTGTTTATATTAAGGATCTGATGATCGCAAGAGCGTGAAACCCAGGGTCACAAACCTATCTAACTGAATATGTTAACTCTACTACTGATATTAAGCACTTTGAAATAAGTACCGCACATATATAATATGTAATATATAAATAATATAATATATATAACAAATTGCATATACATACATATATATATATATATATATATTTATGTTTATATACATACACATTTCTCACACACACACACACACACACACACACACACATATATATATATATATATCACTAGGTTTGTATGTATATATATATATATATATATATATATATATATATATAGGATTAATACAAATATAAAATTTATCACTTAGCTGATTAATGTTACTTTCAGCATCCCAACTCTAGAGTTTTGTAGATGAACGCTCCAGAAATCACTCAGTCCATTCATCAGGGGAATCGGAAATTGACTGTTTATATTTCACATTTGCATATTCATTAACATCCAGCCATCTACTAAGGTGGCTAGCCAATTCCTGTTGCAGACGCCTGCTCAGGCACATTTGTATTTGTTCAACACACACAAACCCAACCTGTGATTAATACTGCAACTATACTGAGCAGATATTAGTTACAGTTTCTGGGAAAGAGCACATCATCTGATATTAACAACAATTTGAACCCTACTTAATAAAATAAAATCTTCAGTCATCATGATTTGTAATTTCGTCCCAGTACAACCATTAATGATCTCTAAACAGTTTTTTCTACCCAGTTTCACTCAAAAGGCTTGGGTTAATCTGTGATATGGTCTTCAGGTATTTTCCAAAGGTGTTGCACATTGGGATTGCCTACCCAGACCAATATCATCAAGAAATTACTTTCTGAAAAATTAACCCTGGTGATATTCCATGACTCTGATGGTGGGGAAGTGTTTTAACCTTTTAACCACTCAGCCATGTGCCCATTTTGATTAGACTAGTATGACAGCACTCATTACTAAGAGGTGCCTATTTGTTGCTGGTCATAATAAAATTAAGTGAGTCCTTGAATAAGTAAAGTTCCTGTTTGCCAAGAGATGAGACACTGCATACCCTCCAACAACTTTGGTTCTCATGATTACTGGCAGCTCTATAATAGTATATTAAATAAGTGCAAAGTCTCTGTTCCCCCACCTCTCTAATCAACTTAATGTGTTATCATCCTCTACAGATAAAGCCTAATTTCTACTCTTGACTCATCTGGAATATACCTGCCTAACTTCCGACTTAGAATTGAGTCTTTGTTGAGTGATATGCATCTAACCCTTTTCATGGTTTCTGCTATCATCTCTAACCTAGATCCTCACAAAGCATGCGGTATCCCTGTAATAGCCATTAAGAATGTGTTCCTGAACTGGTTTTTGTTCTCTCTAAACTTTATAATAAATGCCTTGCTGCCTCTTGCTTTCCTTCCTGCTGGAAGTTATCATCTGTCGTTCCAGTTTTTAATAATTCAGGTGAACTGTCAAACCGTTCCAACTATTGGCCTATTAGCTTTCTACCTCTTTTTGGTAAACTCCTAGAGGCCCTAATCAATGCTGAATTAGTTCATCATCTCTCATCACAGGGCCTTTCTCAGACAAGCAATACAGCTTTCGTTTCTCCAGGTCAACTGCTGATATACTGAAAATAATTGCAGAAAGAGTCTATCATGCACTAGATAAAAATGGTGAAGCCTGGGCTGTTGCATTGGAGATCTCAAAAGCCTTTGACAGGGTATGGCATACAGGTCTTCTTCACAAACTGAAATGTTATGATGTCTACAGACACTTTTTGAATTATTGCAATTTTTCCTATCAAATCATGAAATGAAAGTTATCCTGAATGGCCACACATTTAGATCCTTTTATACAAATACAAGTGTCCTCTAGAGTTCCATCCTTGGTCCTACAATGTTTTTAATTTGTATTCATGATCTTCCAGAAGACATCAGCTCTCAACTTGGCATCTACACTGATGGCACAACCATTTACTCTTGCCTGAATAGTAATGCTGATCAGTTTGACAAGATCAAAATGGAAGATGATGTCCGAAGTGACATCAAGACTGTCATTAACTGGGACAAAAATGGCTTGTTATTTTTAACACCTCCAAAACTAAACTTCTTTTCATTAATTCTCTGAGAGATCCCTGTCTGCCTTCCATCAGCATGGCCGATGCTGACCCCAGGAAAGTGACTTGTTGAGCTAATGTTCTTAGCTGACATGAAGTGGAAAGACTATATTGAAATAATTTCTAGGTAAACTGTTAAGAAAATTGGATCACTGTATCATGCAAGACAATTTCTCTCGGGAATATATCTTACATATCTATAAGTCTACCATGCATCCATGCTTAGAATGTTGTTGCCACTGCTATTTACCTTGAACTCTTTGATAAAATCTAAAGAAGCTTTGACTCCTAAGCTTACCAGCCAAATTTAATCTGCAAAAAATTAAAGACAATGTCAATTGCTATCTACTGTCCTTTAGATTACTTTTTTCTGCTTACTATATTTCTGTTCCTAATTCTTCTCCACCCTGTAACCCCTTGTGTCTTACTGGCTTTACTGTCTTGCTTAGGTGATACTGATTATATATATATATATATATATATATATATATATATATAGAGAGAGAGAGAGAGAGAGAGAGAGATAGATAGATAGTGATGTCAAGTCCATGAATAGAGAGGATAATCCAAAAAGATCAACTTAATATAAATCATTAAGTGATAGATCTGTATAAAGAGATCAATGGATATTATTGTAAGCAATATGTTATACAGAAAGGAAAATTTAACACATCATCTAAAGTGGTTATAAATTATCATGCATTTCAAAAAGTTAATAAGCTCATCTCATCAGACCACAATTCATAGGTAGGTATATGGGTGTGGGAATACGAGAGTGTATATATCTATAAGATATTTGTATGTATATATGGAATAATGTGCGTATATGTGCATATATATATAAATATGTATATGTGTATGTCTATAGAGTTATATGTGTATATATGTGTATGTATATATATGAATGTGCAAGTATTCATATATACTTTATATATGTGTATACATATTTGTGTGCATGTGAGTTTCTGTGTGTATAGGTTTATGGTCACTCATTCTGCTCAATGAACTCTTTTTCTCCTAACCTTGGTGAAACTTACAAGATAAGGCTAAAGATTTCTATTCTGGGTCATGTTACTTAAATTTTTTTTCTTTGAAAATTTTTGTTGAAAGTTCTTAGGAAATTTATACCAAATAAAATTGTGGTCTGATGAGATGAGCTTGTCGAAATGGATTATAATTTATAACCACTTTAGATGATGTGTTGAGTTTTCCTTCATATATATATGTGTGTGTGTAAGTGTGTGTGTGTTTATGTGTGTGTGTGTGTGTGCATGTGCACAAAAGCTGCATATTCTCATCCCTTTAGATTTAGTATTTAGTATTTAGTATGAAAAACTAAATCAGCAGATCAAGTTCCAGTTTTGGTTGAAGCTGCATGTGTTAACAATATTCTGAAAGGAACTTTTGTTAACTCGCTATTTGCGAGTTATAATTTTGGTATCTTTGTGTAAAGTCAATGTACTAGCGAATCCTTTGAATAAAGCACAATAATGCTGTAAAACACAGGAAACACCGAAACACACAGATTACTGAATACACATATGGACAGACTGAAATAGATATGGACAAACTGAGATAGATAGTCTTATAATGTTTAATTAGTAATGGTATTCTAAAGGAAAATTTTAGTAACTCGCTATTAGCAAGTTATAATATTTTTGTGAAAAGTCAATGTACTAAATGAATCTTTTGAATAATATACAATAATGCTCTCAGAATAATTTTCTCAAGTAATTCACTCAGATACAATCTCTTCAATGATGCACAACACAACACAATCAGACTTTAGTCTGAGTGCTTTATATGCTAAATATTTATGTTCACATGATCCCAGTAGCACAATTCATTCAATGGTTACATTTGTTGCCTAGAAATCTGTGTTTGACCTTACATGTTGGTATCGACACATTCTTCCTAAATCACAGATATCAACAGACATAGATAGATAGATAGATAGATAGATAGATAGATAGATAGAAACAGATTTAATAGATGGGAATAGACTGAGATAGATAAATAGATAGATATTAAAAGATTAAATAGATATCAACAGATAAAATAAGTAAATATGAACAGACTAGATAGATAGAAGGATAGATATAGATAGATATGAACTGACATAGATAAATACAGAGTTTGATGGTTAATTGTCACCATTTTATATTTTTATTTTTGCACATGTGTTGTTTGGTTTTTATTTTATCAACTGCACATTATAGTACGATCAATTAGGCACCATCTGTGAGAAAAAGATCACCATGATACAATTCTCTCTGCCAGAAATTTGAAAATGGCATGCTGTACTGCTTGATATTCATGAGGGAAGATGCAATACAATCATTTCACAGGATGTTTATATGTCAATCGGAAGACAGCAGAGGATTAATAAAAAGTTGGATGACATATCCAGTCAACATCGTGGTGTTTGGAGTGATCACATTATGCCTCCATTTATCTTTCCACAGGGCTTCAGACTTAACACTGAATAATATCAAGTAATATCAATAATATCAAGTGCTTTGAGGAGGTGGTGCTGCCATGCGTCAAGAAAAGGGATGCTGGAAGACCTTATTTCTGGCAAAGGACTCTGTACCACGTCACACAAGCAGAACTCAGTCATGGCTGTCAGACAATTTCTGCAACCACAACACCCTTTACATCTGACTACCTAACTCCCCAGACTGAACCCCCTTGATCGTTATGAGAGGAGCACACTTGAGCAAGAGACCAGCCAAACACCTTGTAGCACCAAAGATGGACTGAAGGCAATGATTATAACAGCATTCACAAAATAAGGAAGAGCTGCAGGAGATTCCAAAATCGTCTGAAGGTAGTGGTTGAAGCCAATGGTAATTTTATTAAATGAATTTTCTCTTTAGTATTTTAAGATATTTTTCTGTAATTTTGATAAATATATCTGTTAAAATGAGATGTCATGTTATTTTCATTTTTGTGTAATTTAGACAACAATTTATCCCTCAGACCCTGTAGATGTGAACAGATTAAATAAATAGATATGAACAAGCATATATAGATAGACATGAATAGACTTAGATAGATAGATAGATAGATAGATAGATAGATAGATAGATAGATAGATTAGAATAAACTTGATTGGGGCTAAATATATATGTTTAAACAAATAGATTGAAAGGGAGAGAGTTTGTTAGAGAAGAGAAAAGTCTTTTGATGGTGAATCTAGAAAATTGGATGTGGGCAGATTGTGCAACTGATGTGTTAGAAGTTTACAGATATGTGACATATGTATGAATGTGTGTGTGTGTGTGTGTGTGTGTGTGTGTGTGTGTGTGTGTGTGTGAGAGTTAGTAAGTGAGTATATATTTATAGAGAAAAACATAGAAACATAAATATATATTGTGTGCATATGGACCTGATTTATAAAATTGTTTGTATGTAGTTGTAACTATGCACTGGTTTAAAGGAAAATTAACAGATTATGCATAAATGTTACACACACACACACACACACACAAACACACACAGATAAAGATATATATATAGGCTGAAAATTTATGGTTAGCATTCTTGTATCATAAACCTCAGTGGGTGCTCCATGAATATGGCTAAATGCCAAATTTTCTTTTATTATATAAATAGATTAGTGAGGTATAATAATGTGAGGATTTTTATGTGTTTGCATCTGTATCTGTGTGTATATGTCTATGTGGATGTGTGTGTTAATTTAGAAGTCTTTTTTCAATATAAACATTTGAACATTAAATTTTATGATTGTATGCACTATTTAATGAAAACTGACCAAAATAGTATTTGTATTTTTCCTAACTTATATAATTATTTTTGGGAAAATTTGGACTTTTGTGCCAACAAAAACCAGTGGATCAAAAGGACATTTTTTCCTTGGCACCACTGTTATTTTAACTACATTCACACCTTGAATGTAGTTAAAATAAAAGCAATGATTAGAAATTAAAGTAAAACCAAAATATTAAAAATAGGAATTTACATATTTTTGTTCTTGAGAATTCACAACAAAAATATTAAACATTTATTTATTAGCTTGTTTATTTACTAGAATAATTTTATTACAACATTCTAAAAACTAATACAATTAAAACTAATACAATGTAGTGTTAATATTTACCAATTTATAAAGAAATAAATATGAAAACAATTCTTTATTCATAAACTAGCAGTATAGCCTAGTGTTGCTTGGGTGTAATGAAAATTTTAAAACTAATCCATGGTCCTGGAGCTCAGACTCTTTGGACATTGGCACATAAGACTAAAAAGCAATAGTTGTTTCCAGTTAAAGCGAAACCGTAGACTGAAAGAAAAATGAATGGATGTAAGTCAAATTTTGATTTCCTGGTATCGATATCAAATTTTCTGCACTATTGTAAGAACTGCAACCTTGAAACTTCTGAATATCGTTTCTTATGTCTTTGTCTATGAGTGTATCAAATTTGATTAAAATCGGACCACTCCTTCTATAACTCGATTTTTTCTATTATCGATTTTCAATATTTATTGGGGGGTACCTCAACACAAAACTTAGCTAAAAACACTCGCAGATGCTTATAGTACAACTGTGTAAATTTTCAAGAAAATCGGTTCAGCCGTTTTGGAGTCTATAGGTAACGGACACACAAACACACACACAAAGTTCCATTTATAAATAAGTTTAGATTTAAAAATTTACTAAATTATTAAAATATGTGAACCAACTATAAGGAAATTCTTATTATTTACCATTTTATAAAGTTCAAGTCAACTGACAATTAGCCAATATTTTGCCAACCATTCCAATAAACAATCTAATAAATAAATAGTGTAAATATACAATCTAGTAAATAATATTTATTATTTCTGTTGTAAATTCTCAAAAACAAAGAAAATGTATAAATTAATTTTTGTATTTTTAAGTTTTACTAAAATTCTAATCATTATTTTTAAAACAATAAACATTGCCATAGAGTGAAGGCAGTTAACTTAACATCAGTGTCAATGGAAAAACTGTCCTTTTGACATTACATTTTTTTGTGAGCAGTAAGGTTCAAGAATGTCTAATTTTTAGCAGATAATAGGCCTAAAATAGATCAGAGTTCATTTAAGATATGCATCATAAATTTCTAAATTTAAGATGGATATCTTAAACAAACCCAGACCTTTTTTGCCATTTATCTATCTTATACTTCAGTGTTACAAATAAAACCACAAAAAGTTTAAAGCACAAAAATTAGCAGTTAAATAAATAAAATGGAAAAATCAGATATGACATGGCTAGATGACCAATATCTAATTGAAGTTCACCTCTATTAACATACTGCTCACCTTTCATTCCCCCTTAACATACTGCTCACCTTTCATTTACTTCCCTTAACATGCGGCTCAACTTTCATTTACCCTCTTAACATACTGCTCGCCTTTGATTCACCCTTTTAACATACTGCTCGCCTTTAATTAACAACTTTAACATACTGCTCACTTTTCATTCACCCAATAAACATACTGCTCGCCTTTTATTCAACTCCCTTAACATACTGCTCACCTTTCATTCACCCAATAAACATACTGCTTGACTTTCATTCACCTATTTTGACATGCAGCTCACCTTTCATTTACTCCCTTAATGTACAGCTTGCTTTTCATTCACCCTTTTAACATACTGCTCAACTTTCATTAACCCCTTAACACACAGCTCGCCTTTTATTCACATTCCTTAACATACTGCTCACCTTTCATTTACACATTAACATACTGCTCACCTTTCATTTACTTCCCTTAACAAACTACTCACCTTTCATTCACCCCTTAACATACTGCTCGCCTTTCATTCACCTATTTTGACATGCTTCTCACCTTTCATTTACTCTCTTAACATACAGCTCACCTTCTGTTCATCTCCCTTAGAATACTGCTCATCTTTATTCATCCTTTAACATAATGCTCAAATTTGATTCACCAAACTTAACATTCAACTGACCTTTTATTCACACTTTAACATAATGCTCACCTTTCATTGACCTCTTAACATGCTGCTCACCTTTCATTCACCCCTTAACAAACTGCTCCCCTTTCATTGACCACTTAACATACAGCTCAGCTTTTATTCGTCCCTTAACATATTGTTTGCTATTCATTCACCTGTTTAACATACTGCTTAATATTCATTTACCCTTTAACATACTGCTTGCTTTCATTTACCCTTTAACATACAGCTCGCTTTTCATTCACCTCTTAAAATACTGCTTGACATTCATTCACCCCTTAACATACAGCTCAACTTTCATTCACCCCTTAATATAATGCTCACCTTTCGTTCACCACCCCTAATATACAACTCACCTTTTATTCACTCCTTAACATAATGCCCATCTTTCATTCAACTTCTAACATGCTGCTCGCCTTTTCTTCACCCTTAATATACTGCTCGACTCTCATTCAGCATTTAACATACAACTCACCTTTCATTCACCACTTAACATACTGTTCACCATTCAACAACCTGTGAATATACTGCTCACCTTTTATTCCCCACTTAAAATACTACTTACCTTTCATTCACCCATTAACATACAGCTCGCCTTTTATTCAACTTCCTTTAACATACTGCTTGCCTTTCATTCACCCCTTAACATACTGCTTGATTTTTATTTACTTCCTTTGATATACTGCTCACTTTTTATTCACCCCTTAACATACTGCTTGCCTTTCATTCACTCTTTAACATACATCTCAACTTTTATTCACCTCCCTTAACATATTGCTTGCGTTTTATTCACCCCTTAACATACTGCTCATCTTTTATTCACCCTTTAACATACTGCTCACCTTTCATTCACTCCTCAACATATAGCTCACCTTTCTTTCACCTCTCAACATGCTGCTTGCTTTTCATTCACTCCTTAACAAACTGATCCTCTTTCATTCAACACTTAACATACTACTTGCCTTTCATTCACCACTTAACATACTACTCCCCTTTCATTTACACCTTTTCCCCCCTTAATATATTGCTCACCTTTCATTCATCTCTTAACATACAGCTCACCTTTTATTCAACTTCTTTTAACATACTGCTCCCCTTTCATTTACCGCTTAACATACAGCTCACTTTTCATTCATCCCTTTAACATACTGCTCACCTTTCATTCACCCCTTAAGCATATTGCTCACCTTTCATTTACCCCTTCAGCATATTGCTCACCTTTCTTTCACCTCTTTATTCTACTGCTCATCTTTCATTTACTCCTTAACATACTAGTCACCTTTCATTCACCTCTTTATGATATTGCTTAAAATTCATTCACCCCTTAACATACTGCTTGCCTTTCATTCACCCATTTAACATACTGCTCGCCTTTCATTTATCCCTTAAAATACTGCTAAACTTTTATTCACCTCTTAACATACTGCTAGACATTCATTCACCCTTAACATACAGCTCAACTATAATTCACACCTTAAAATAATGCTCACCTTTCATTCACCTCTTAACATGCTGTTCACTGTTCATTCACCGCTTAATAAACTGTTCCCCTTTCATTCACCCCTTAATAAACTGTTCCCCTTTCATTCACCCCTTAATAAACTGTTCCCCTTTCATTCACCCCTTAACATACTGCTTGCCTTTAATTCAACCTCCTTGAACATACTGCTCACCTTTCATTCACCATTTAATATACAGCTCACTTTTTATTCACTTTCCTTAACATACTGCTCCCTTTTCATTCACCCCTTAACCTACTACTCACCTTTCATTCACCCCTTAACATACAGCTCACCTTTTATTCACCCACCTTAACACACTGCTTATCTGTTATTTATCCAGCTTAACATACTGCTCATCTTTTATTCACCCCTCTTAACTTACTGCTCTCAGTAGTTGCGTTCACTTATGCACCTATACCTATGGGAAAGGTATTAATTTATCTCTTCTTCCTCCAGCTATGGGTTAAATTTAAATATCAGTGCAGATTGGGTTCTATAGCTTTGGTTGGCAGAGTGTTAGAAAACAGTCATGTCTTGAAAGACATTTGATCACACAAGCATGTATCACATATCAGACTTATCTGATTGATACTAGTATTATGAGTTAAACTTTCTTTATTGGCTTTTACCTTTTGCCTGAATTTCTGGGATGAGTAATTATCATTAATTATATTTACATTAGGATTATTGTCTTCATTTTGGTTGTTGTTGTTATCCAGACATTTTGAATATTGTGCCCTCCAGCCTAGTGGTTTAAAGAGTTGATTCATGAATTTGGTAACAGTAATTATGAGTTCAATCCCTAGGTAGAGCAATGTGTACTCAAACTCAGTCGAAACATGATGAGCAATAACTGAGCTGTACCAAAATTAAAAACTAGATGAGATATCTCTAGAACGAGAAAAATCAACATCTATAGGTTAAGAAAATCATTCAGTTTGGAATTCTCTGTAATTTAACTGATGATGGCCTGAGGGTACGACAGCCAAAACTTTGTGATAATAGCAACTAAGATGAGAACAATAGTTTGACTGTGAATAGTGTAAATAATACCTTTTAACACATCACTCAATAAATACTGGGCCTAATTAATAAAACTACAACTTTTAGGCAAAATTCGGCTTTATTCATCAACATAGTTTCCTTCTAGGGTGATACACTGATTCCAATGCTTCTCTAACAATTCAATGCTTTTTTTGCAAAATGATTTGCCTCTGGTCTCAAAATATGCCTCAGCTTCCACTATCACTTCTGCATTGGAGCCAAATCTCTTTCCCTGGAGCATTCTTTACAAATGGCTAGTAGTCACTGGGGGACAGATCTGAAGAATAGAGTGGATGCGGAAGCAATTCAAAGTGCAATTCCTGTAGTTTTGCCATCGTTGTGATCGGTTTGTGACATTATGCATTGTCTTAGTAAAAGATTACTTTTTCTTCTTCATTTGTGGCTGTTTTAGTGATTTCTTCCTTCAAATGCACCAATAAAGCTATAATATTGGCTATTGATGGTTCTTCCTTTCTCAAGGTAATTAATTAACAAAATATGTTGCACATCCCAAAATACGGAGACCAAAAACCTTGCCTGATCATCCTTGCATCTTTGGTCACTTTGGACGGTTCTCGCCTGTTGCCCACTCAGCTGACTGCCGATTTGACTTTGGAATGAAGTAGTGGGTCCATGTTTCATCTATTGTCACACATTTATGCAAAAACTTCTTCTTGTTGTGTTGAAACAGTTGCAGACAATGTTCTGCTAAATCATCAATGTGTTTTTGTTTTTGATCAACTGTGAATAAACGCAGTATCCACTTTAAACACAGCTTTCTTATTGACAATATTCATGCAAAATGATATGTTCAACTCCTCTGCTATCTCACGTAAATTCAATTGGCCAAAATGAGTTTGTTGATTATTTTAATGTTTTCCAGGACAACTGCCAATTTTTGGTCACCTGAGCATTCAGCATCATTTGTGTCTGTACAACTGTGTTTAAAATCTGCATACCACCTCTTAACCATTGTTTTCAACAAAGCAGAGTCCGAATAACACTTATCAAGCCACTGCTTTGCTTGAACAGCATTTTTTTCCATCAGAAAGCAATGCTTTATCAACACACAAAATTCAGATTTCTCCAGTGTTTTGAAAATTTGCAACAGTAGCTTCACTTAAATAACTGTAATTTGTAAACTAATAATCTAACTGGGGCCAAACGATGCCACATGCCAGTTGAACTTGACTGACTTTTCCATCAACCTAATAAATAGTCATACCTAAAAATTTTGAATAACCAATAACATTTCTGCTCTTATATATCAGTTAATTGCCATTCGTGATACACACTTAGGTAATCATGTCACTTTCAAGATATGATGACTGGGCAGAAGATTTTCCCACAGTAGGTTGCAATTGCTTTCTACAGTAAACTGATTGCCAACCAAGGTTATAGAACCCAATCTGTCATACTATTTAACCCAAAGCTTGTGAGAGAAGTGATGGATTTATTTGTCATGAAATAAGATCCTTACATTTTCCTTGATAAAGTTCTTCAAAGGCAGAAATGCATAAGCTAAGTTTTCCTTCTATCTTTTTTCATATTTTCCTTTTACGAATTTACTTTATCTGAAAATTTTACATATTATAGTTATATTTGTCATTATTTTTTAATGTTTTAGCCAATTCATTTTCCAGCCTTCCCCAGGTAAATGTATTCTAAGATTTTACTGGTAACAACACTCCAAGAAAGCTAAATATTTCAAACCATCTCCCTACATCATTTTTTTGCTGTGAGCAATGAACTCTCTTAATTTTGTCTTAAACATTTTTTTTAATATTATGTTCAAAACCCTTGACCACATTGACTTGTAATGTTGTGTTAGCACAACCATCAATGGATTTTTATATAGTTTTGTCAACCCACTTTCATAAAGCTTGGATGAAACCATGATATAGTTTTCAGGTACCTACCAATAGAGTACCACACACTGAGAACAACTGATGAAAAAATCATGTTTATTATTGCTGCTGTTATCATAATATTGTTTAGTGTTGTAAAAATTGAATAAATCAAATTAAAATGCAATAAAATGTTAAGCTTAGAAAGTCTATGTTAGAAATTAGACTGCACAGGTACAGATGTTAGAAAACTTAGAAGTAAAGTTTTTGACAACTGTAACTTGTCAAAACCAAAATGATGGCTGATAATGCAGTGATAATTCCTACACTTCTGTTTGACTGTGAAAGCTGAATTGCTAACCAACGACACCTCAACGCCCTTGAAAAATTTCACATCAGAAGTTTTAAACGGATCTTGAAAATCAGCTGTAAAGAAAGATGAACAAACTCATCCATCAGTACTTGAAGTTGCTGGAACTATATGCATTGAGTCCCGTTTTTATGAAAAGTCAACTATGTTGGTATACACATTGCATGCCTGATGTAAGATTTCCAAAGAAAATCTTCTTTGGAGAATTACAGACAGGTCGATGTTATAGAGGTGTCCAATGGAAATGCTACAAGGATACATTGAAGCACTACCTGAAATAAGGGGACATTGACTACCCAACTCACTTGAAGCTCAAGTTGAGAACTGGTCCTTTTGGTGATTGGAAAGCCACCAGGCTGCTGAGACCTTTAAAAATTAGTGAATTGAAGCTGTGCCAACCAAACAAATGAGAAGGAAGGTGCAGGAAAATAATCCAACCTGGAATCACCTCCCTAATACCACCACCTGCCAAATCTGCTAAAAGACATGTGGATTATGAATCAGACTTCTGAGTCAACTTCAGACTCATGAAATGACTAGCTAAAGCTTCCAGACTGCCATACTCAGCTTCAAGAGTAGCTGCCAATGATGATGATGATGATGATGACACAGTGAGATCATCTCTCCAGGCTGATGAGACCAATAATGTGATGAATTAACACAGAAACACAAATGAGACATACTGGCCAATCTTGGAATGTCCAGACCTGAAGAAAACTTTTTTAGACTGATGCAAAAGAGTTTGCCGAAATCCAAATGAAGTTGTATATCAAGAGTGATTTGATTCTAAGGCAGTGATGCTGATGGTGGGGAATGGCTTCAGTTATCAGGGGAAAAATAGAACCTTTCATTGTAGAAGACTAAATTATTAGGAAGTGTTTACATTATTTATGTTGTTCAGAGTGTTGTCCTCATCGTTATTGCCATGTTTACAACATTTCAGTCGTACACTCCGACCTTCTTCAGGTAGTTTAAATTCCAAACTGAAGCCTTTATTTCATTCAATGGAGACGATTGTTCTCATTCCATGAGTCATGCCACTTTTGGATGCCTTTCATTGTATAATACCTCATCTCAGAAATATAAACAAATATAGAAGGATGAGTTTGTAATAAACTCTGAATGTATAAATGCATATGCAGACACTGCAATCATTTTACTATAGGATAAAGCTCTAATACAAAAAAACTAGAATTACTTAGGAGTGGTTTTGGTGTCATAGATGTCAGTGCTTGTATACTGACCAGTCCACTTTCCTAATTTGAATGTTATTAAGCACATATAGGATATGATCAGACACCTACTCAATAACCACAAGTGACATGTCCAAATTATCTTGGAGCTTTGTCAAAGGAGTGGAAACAGATTTCTTTGGTTTGACCTACAAAATTTGGTGAAAATATTTGTCACAGGAGTGTACACAATCATTATTAATTGTTCTGTGCTTTTATTTATACAATTTCTTTTGTTAATTTTAATAATTGTCTCATTAATGTAATCATTAAATGGTGTTTTCCAAATTTTTTTTTTTTTTATCAGGCTGCATTTTTATTTTGCACTTTGAGAATAAATAAACGGACATGAATTTGATAGAGGTAAATCTAAAAAAAAAAGTCGTTGTTATTTATGGTAGTTATTTATGGTAGAAACTGTTGTTTTAATATTTACAAATAACAAATGACATAAAGAAAGAACTTATTCAAAATAAATATTAAAGAGAATAAAAAAACTCTAGAAAAATCAAAATTCAGAGCTGATACTTAACTTTTTGCCTGAACCACACACACACACACACACACTCCTTTCTTCATTTAAACAATAACACACTCTTTCTGATTTTATCATACAAATCAATGTTTTTACAATAAAATTAGTATTAAATAAGTGATGTTGATAAAACTTTAAGTAAATGCACTAACATATTGGAAAAGAGAAGTATGAAAATTTCAAATTTTATAATTATTTGTTAACTATGAACTTTGACCCCACTGGATTAAAACATTGTTTAATGTTCATGATTAGTAAAAGTATTTAAAAAAATAAATTTTAAAATTAGTTTAAGCATAGCTTTGTTCTTTGATGCCAAAGAAAGGACCCGGGTATTTGGTATGGTTTGTTTAATGGTTAAGGGTTCCAAATTCAAATCCAAATCCAGGGCCTTCTCATTACTGTTGGAAGAACCCCCCCCACCACCACCACCACCACTGATTGACTATATCTTCAAAGATGTATCTGTACTTGATGCACTTGGTCAATTGTGGGTTGATGAGGCTATTTAACCTATAGTTGAAGGTTTTGAATTCAAAGTTGTCCTTCTCCTAGACTAGTTTGCCACCCAATGTTATTGTCTGTCCTGCTATTTAACTCATACCTGTAGAGAGAAGAAATGGATTCATACCTATCCCAAAAGTATTTGGCTGTAGGTGAATGTAATGAACACAACTGAAATTCAAACTCTGCTCTCTGATTTCTCAATCTGAGTTGCTATCCATTATTCTAGTGTGACTCCAATAAGTTATTTAATGCCAAAACCTGATTCACTTACAAATCTTATGTTGGAATTTACAAACAAAAGAAAATGAGGAGATGGATCAATTCTTACTGTGGATTCTACTTGTGGGAAAATAGTATTTTGGACACCAGAAAATGCTTGCTAGTTGAAGAAATTGCTGATCACTGAGCTATCCATATTCTACCCAGTTGAAAGCTACCAGGATTGGATGGTGTGTACCACCAGATGTCATTAAGTGCACCGAGTGTGCTCTGTTAAAGCACTTGAAGATATTGTTGGGAGCAATGAATTGTGTTTCAAGACATGAAAGACTACAAAACCCAACAAGAACAAAGATAACAGAAAGAATAGTAACAACTATAGGGGAATCTTGCTGATAGGCCAGCATTGTTGGTATCAAGGGTCACATATGATGAAGGACAGCTAAGAGCCCAAGGCTGAGTTGATACTAATATCACCAGGTAGGTCAAATTGTTATCTGTTACATGCATAGAAATAGTAAGAGGAGGTTGGGATGTGGTTCCAGTAGCCACCCCTACAGTCAAGGTGCTTCTACATTCATTGCTAACAATAGATTTTCTGATCAGGTTGGAAGGCAGAGAATCCTCATTGACATGAGTTGCATACAGATTTAGATGGAATGTTAGAAAAATGATTGATGGAAAAGTGTATAGCCATCAGGACAGTGGAAAACATGTGAAACAAAACTAAAACTTGAGGAAAGTATGCTTGAAAAAATTGTTAATGATATCAACATAGTAATGGATATGAACATACAGTATAGACAGGGTTGGGATGATAAATGAGTAAAGGCCAATTCAGGTACATTGTTGGTGACTAGTGTCTGGGATATTCCATTCCTTGAGAATATGGTTCTTAGTATTTGTTTTATTGTGGTGGCTTTTCTGTCTTTTACTCTGACAACTTTTGGTCATCTTGAATATGAGTCTACTAATACTAAGAATAATTCGCTATCTCTGATATGTGCATGAACCATATGGATCCTAACTCATGGCTTTGCTTCCTTGGGCCATGAGTGAATTTTTGGTTGCTTGAAGTCCTTTATTTTTGCACATTTTGAGCATCTCTTAATGTATTCCTCTACATCTTTTGGATATCCTGGCCACCACACTTGCACTTTTGTCTTCTTTGTGTTGCTGCTATGCCACTATGTACATCATCATGTACTTCTTTTAGTATATCCCTTCTCAGTATTTGTGGAGCAACTATTACATCTCCATTGTATATAATGCCATTTTCTATGGTTAGTTTGTGCTTTATTTCCTAAAAGGGTTGCTCTGCCATCAAACATTTGCTCTGTTTATTATTTTTTATTCTCTCCATTATTCTGCTTAATACTGGGTCTTGTTTTGTTTTTATTTTGAGTCTATTTAGAGGAAGAACATCTGTTTCCATTCAGTGTATTATTTTATCTTCTGCATTTTCTTGTCTTTCTTCTGTTTCATTCTTGAATTGCAATCTTGATAAAGTGTCTATATGCGGAATCGTATTCCCTTTTACATACACTATGTCAAAATCGAATGCCATGATTTTTATTGCCTATCTTAAAATCCTTGATGTGATGTGGCAGTTCTTTTCTCAGGTTAAATATGAATTCTAATGGTTTGTGGTTTGATTTTAATAATAATTTTTTTCTATAAAAATGTTTTGTGTCCTTTCCATACACCATACTATTGCTAGCACTTCTTTTTCAATATTCAGGTAGTTAGTTTCTGCTGATGTTAACCTTCTTGATATGTACATGATTGAGTGTTCTTCTTGACAGAACAGCGGCAATCACCTTCTCACTTGCGTCTATGGCTAACATTATTTCTTTTTGTAGATCAAAAACTTTTATTATTGGTTTGCTCCTCAGAATATTCTTTAGTGTTTCAAAAGTGATGGTTTGCTTCTGTGTCCACTCAAATTCATTGTTTATTTTGTGTAATTTTGCAAGTTGTTATATTATGCCTCTGTATCTTGGTATATATTTACTATAAAAACTTATCAGCCCCCAAAAAGGATTCTAATTTTTTTATTTGTTTGAGAAACTATTTCTGTTATTTTCTTTGTTAGCCTATCATCAGGTGATATGCATTTTTTTGATATTTGATATCCTAAATATGATATCTTCTTACAGTCAAAATTACATTTATCTTTGTTCATGGTAAGCCTGCCTTTTTTAATCTCACTAAAATTTGCTGTTTTATATTTTAACTCATTTTTAGTTCTCACCCCTACACCTATATCCTGGTATATTATCATATTTTTTATTTTTCCCAATAAGACTCTTTCAATTGCTTTTTGAAAAATATGGCTGAAAGTTTTTATCCCAAACAGTGGACATGTCCATTTTAATAAGCCCATAGGGGTTTTTATCATGGGTATTTCCTTGAATTTCTTGTCAATTTCTATTTGATTGTATCCTGACTTGAGATCAATTTTTTTAAAGTACTCCATTTTTGCTAACTTGTGACTTGCAATTTTTATATTTGGCAACAGAAACGAAGCTGAGCATATCTGGGGATTCACCCCTATCTTATAATCACCACATATCCTTAAATCTCTATCTGCTTTCTTTATCACTATTATTGGTAATTCCCAATTACTACCACCTTTCTAGTAGGCTTTGTTGTATCATTTTGTTTAATTTTGCTGCTACTAAAGATAGGATATGAACTAGAACTTTTCTTGACTATATTTCTTACTCTAATCATTTTGAGTGATAGTTCTCCTTTAGTCAAATGCTTGCTTTATAGCCTTTCAACAATCCCACTGCATTTCATTCTGCTTCCATGGAATTGATTAGTTTTGCTAGTCTACATTTAATACATCAATCCCTAATAATCCTTGATCTTTTCTTGCATGTTACAACTCTAATGGGAATTATTTCAAAACACTTGTTGGTTTCAAAATTACCTTGAAATGTGCCATTTGTTTTTATGGTCGTTCCATCAAATTACCTAAGTTGTACACTGCTTTTTCTTAATTTCAGTCATCCTAATCCAGAAATGTTTTGGTATCAGCATAATTTCACTGTTCATATCAACTTGGGTGGCAAACACTTGGTCATTTATCCTTACTTTTTCTTTACCTCTTTTTTGTGTATTCTTTGTAAATATTCCATCTTCTTCTTCCTCGGGGGTTTGAACAGTTTTTAATTTTGTTATTTGCTTTTTGTATTTGCATACATTTTGAAAATTATTTTTTCGCTATTTAAGCATATTTTCCCCAAAGTTGGACATTTATGATTGTCTCTCATTTGACTTTTTCCACAATATTAATATTTAATTATGGATTTGATAGTGCTCATCCTATATGTCTCGAATCCTTCTTTTGCTTGATTAAATTTTCTAATCAACTCTAATTGTTGCAAAAAACTCAATGCTAGCTTCCAAACTCATTCTGCAACTCTGCAGACATTCTAGTATTTTGTGTTTGTGGTTTTGGTCTTGCAAGATTTCAGTTAATCTAAGAAGAGTTAATTCATCTTCTGTAGTCATTTTATATGCTCACAATTTTTCAAATTAACAATATTTTACTCATTCTTTTAATCTATGTAAGTATTGTATAAGAGACTCCTGTGGTGCTTGTCTTGTTTCCAAAAATATGGTTCTTTCCACTATTTCTAATCTTGTTCTTGGTCATGTTTTTTACGACCTTCATGATTTGCTTAAGCATCATTTCTTCTAACTTGCTCTGATAACATATTGTTGAAATTTTCTTCACAGCTTTGCATCCCACTATAGCAAGAATTAAATCGGTTATCTCATTTTTTTCTTCATCAGTCTTTGAGTCTTTTAATTTTTTTAATCTTGCAAATGCTGCAAAAATTTTCTTTCATATTTCTATATGTACTGGGTCATCCAGTGAAATCATAGACCCTATGAGTGACGCTATTGTTATCTTTCGCATATCAATGTGAGTAGCAGTAGTCATAGCACAGTTCTGTGTGGCCTCTGTGATGACAGGTTATTTTCTGTCCTACTTCTTTAAGTACTATGTATACCGGTCTCTTCATTTGCATGCAATACTATAATTTAAAAACAGACAAGACTTTGTTTTTGGTCAAAAAGTTGTCCCAGATCTGTAGTTACCTCTTGTAGTCTGTTTCTTCTGACTTGCAATTTCCATAATCCATTTTTCCTTTAACCAACAGAGTAGCAATACTTAAATCAAACAATCCACTAGCACAAACCTCAAACACGTGGCTCCTGATGGATTGACAGATATAATTTACAAAAAGTAGGAGGGACTGCACAGTATTGAAATCTGAACTCCTTCATCTGCTGTGTTTTTAAACAATGGAAATCAGTAGTTACCATTGAAAAGAGAGTTTGAACAAAAAGTGAAAATGATTTTTTATTAATAATCAGTGAAAATGATTATTAATTAATCCAAGAAGAGCTCATAACAGAATTTGACATAAAACTGAATATTTGAACTATTGGAAAAGAATAGGACAAATACTCGCTTCAAAGTGAAGAAAATCTGGTTGGAAGTTCTAGAGGGGAGTGGTTGCAATGTGCTGTTTGAGAGGTTTAGGGTTAGATCTAAAGGAATTGGAAAGTATACATTAGTAAAAAATAGACAAGACTTTGTTTTTGGTCAAAAAAGTTGTCCCAAATCTAAGTAGGTTGTTTGGTAGACAAACAGGAGTTGTGTTAGTTGTCAGTCAATTGAGCTTGAATCAAGTGTGCATGGGTAAAAAAGAAATTCAAGTGAAAGATTGGCTGCTGATAAGGTGCAGTACATTATCATCAGAAGTTGTATCTGTCAATGATTGATCATAAATCTGAATGTCTGTCAGTACTGTGTCACATTCAAGTATTGGGATGATTATAATCTCTTTCTATTCCATTTCTTTCTCTAAATGGCAATGATGAAGATGGGTGTAAAACAAAGAGAGTTTGATGAGTCCATTTGCATGAATTTGATTTTGGTGGACAACTTTATGCAATAGGGAATCCCACACACTTAGTCAGAAGTGCTTTCCTAGCAGCTCAAAGGGGATTGGGAGATCTGGAAAGCCTTGTTGTATTTGGGTGTTATGACAGTTTAACTGTTGAGATTTTGTAGTCCTATGGCTATTCCATTGTTGAGGGTTTGGGGGATTGGTTTGAAAGTGTACACATACTGAAAGATTAGAGACTGCCGATGAAATTGCAAAATTGAAGATGAGGACATTTTTTCAATATTAGCAACATATGACGTTGCCTGACGTGACATATTTTCAATTGTTTTGGTCTGATTGTAGAGTTCAGGCATGGTGTAGACACCATGAGGCCACATTGTTCATGTGTAGTCTTAACACCATGAGGCAATTAGTATTCAGATGTGGTGTAGATACCATGATGCTATAGTGTCCAGGTATAGTATAGACATTATGACACTATAGTTTTTCAGGCATGGTGTAGATACCATGAGGCCATAATATTCAAGTGTGGTGTAGATGCCATAAGACCATAGTGTTCAGCTGAGATGTAGACATCCTGAAGCTATATTGTTCAGGTGTAGTAAAGACACCATGAGGTCACAATGCTTAGATAAGGTGTAGACACCATATGGTCATAGTGTTCAGGTGTAGTGAAGAGACCATGAGGCCACAGTGTTCAGGTGTGGTGTACACACCATGACACCATAGTCTTCAGGTGTGGTATAGACACCAAGTGGCCATAGTGTCCAGGTGTAGTGAAAACACCATGAGGCCATAATGTTCAGGTATGGTGTACACACCATGACACCATAGTCTTCAGGTGTGGTATAGACACCATGTAGCCAGAGTGTTCAGGTGTAGTGAAAACACCATGAGGCCATAATGTTCAGGTGAGGTGTAGACACCATGAGGTTATAGTGTTCAGATGTAGTGAAGACACTGTTATTTCACAGTTTTCAGGTGAGATATAGACACTATATGGCCATAGTCTTCAAGTGTGATGTAGACACCATGTGGTCATAGTGTTCAGGTGTAGTGTAGACACCATGAGGCCATTGTCTTCAGGTGTGTTGTAGACACCATGTGGCTATAGTGTTCAGGTGTGGTGTAGACATTATGAGTCCATAGACCTCAATAGTTAACAAAGCATCTTGCAGGCTGATGATGTTTCCATAATATGATGTTTCATATACCCTGGATTTTATCCACTAGTCTGATTAAATACATCATTTGTACACCACTTCATGACTGAATTTACCCTAACAACAATGGGTTATTCTAGCACAAAAATACACCATCTCATTGAGTGTAGACTGCTCAGAATTGGTTTCAGGAGCATTTACCACTTTTGCCTCTCATGCGTCCAACATAAGCCCAATCAAAAATTTCACAGGCCATGATAGAAATGTTATTTGTATTAGCTCCAAATATTAGAGAGCTGTAAGCAGCTATTGAGACAACATGGAGGCAACATCTTTCCAGAGATTTTTCTGACTAATTATGAAATTGATACCATGCCAATTTGCTGCAATTCACAGGGAAATTCAAGGGGTATCTTACGTGATACTAAACTAACCCATGACATCTGCTGGCATGTCTATGTACTAATGCCAGAATAGGATTTTGGTTAGTATTTGTCATTTTTTTGAAAATTCATAAGATTGTCACCTTGTTAAATGATGAGGAAGCTGCTGATGATTGGTAGACAGATAAAAGGCAAATATTGTCACCTACACACACAGAGAGAGAGAGAGAGAGAGAGAGAGAGAGAGAGAGAGAGAGAGAGAGAGATGTTGACTAAAGTGGATAAAAAATTATGAGATAATGTAATTAAGATTAGGTCAGTTTACATAATTATAAATAGATGTAAATAATTAATTATAAATAGGTGTAAATAATTATAAATATGTGTAAATAATTAATTATAAATAGGTGCAGATAATTAATTATAAATAAGTGTAAATAGAAATAGAGCTTTTTTTTTCCACTCTTTACCTTTTTTCATCATTTTTATGGGTGCAGATTAGTGTTGTTGAATCCAGCACATTGAGTAGAAGTGTGAGTGATGCCATAAAAGTAAGTGAGCATCACAAGAAGTAGAAGTCAAATTCTTGTACAGTAGGGTGTAGGAGTTCTTTAGTATACCAAAATTGCTTTCTTTTCTTTTGGCACCTCAAACCGAGTAACATTTTTGTGCCATCAAATCTTATCTAAGTTAGTATAACATCTTTTTAATTTTTTTTGCTTTTTTGCATGTCCTCAATAAATGAATGCTGTCTTTTTTGTTTTGTTTTCTGTCTATATCAGATCAAAATCCTTTATAAGTAGAATAACAGGCCAGTGAAATGTTGAAAATTTTAATTTTGACAACATAGTGTATTAAAAAGATTAATAAATTTATTAATATACTTCTTGTTGGTACCAAAACTGTCATTTTTATTAAGAATATAATTCTTACTATTAAAATTTGGAATCTGTTTTATTTTTGTTTTTTCATAGTCTCAAAACAAAAATACCATTAATCTGAAAATTTTCAACATAGCATATTGCCATTGCAAATGATATTAAAAAAATAATGTAACTCTTGTTATGAGAATGTTTAGCTGCATTCATCTGGAAAAAAATTCATTTTTCCCTCAAGTTGGCTGTATAAGTGAGTTAAATAAACATTAGGTTAAATGGAAAAACACTACAATAGTTATCTCCTTGACCCACAACTTAATGGTTGTTTATCATATACTGCTCAACTGTAGTTAAAAAAAAAAAAACACACCAGATGATGTTCTATAAGCAATCTATCTCTCTATCTCCATCTGTACATTACTATCTATCTATCTATCTATCTATCTATGCTTCATTATCTCTCTTTCTATCTCAGTTTGTTCAAATCTATTGAGGAATACTGATAATGACAATTGTATCTATACATAAATGTATACAAATATCATGTCTATAAACACACACACACAAACACACACACACACACACACACACACACACACGCACACACTCATATATATATATATATATATATATATATATATATATATATATATATATATATACATACACTACTAAAGAAAAACAAATTATGTTGGTGTGACCAACAGAAAACTTGCCAGTGGACCTTATACCAGAAAAAATTCTGGAAAAGGAAAGAAAATAAAATGAAAGACTAAAAAGCAAACATCTATCTACTTAGTAAAATGATCAATGCCCAGATTATCTAGACAGAGCAAAAAACGCTTCACAACATCAGCTTCTAGCCCATGTCATAATTCGAGTTTCACACTTTTGCAGTCTTCAGATGACTAGAATGCAACTGAAAGAAGAAATTTCCCATGATGTATTAGTGTAGGTGTCTTACAGTCATGGGTATATAAACTTAGAGCCATCCCACTTCTTTTAGTTGCATTCTAGTCATCTGAAGATTATGATAGTATGAAACTTGAGTAACAACTTAGGCTGCCCTGTACTCACACACACACACATATGTATGCAACCCTATTTTTAGATGATTGGTATTAATTTTAAGCAATTTTCAAGATAAGAAAAGATTTCTCTAAAATTGGAGAATACAATTATTTTTGTCAGGAAAAGCAGCTGAAATGTTAACAACCCAGATGTGAAGTTTACTGAGTACAAAATTATTTTTAAGCAAATTTATTGAAGTGATTCCAGACAAAATATCTGTTAATGGGTTTAGACGATGGGTGATCCTAGGTCAAAATGAGACCTTGACAATTTCATGTGTATAGGGTTATCAGGACAGTAAATGAGAGCAGGCAAATAGAGGGAGTGTATTTATTATTGAAAGTTGACATGGTTAAATGTAATTGTTTTCATTTCAAGCTGGTAAAAGTTATACAGGGAGGGAGTTGGAAACCTTATCCATCTCTTTCCCACACCAGTTGGGGTGCTGTTTAACAAAATGTCTTAAGTGAAGAGGTTGGAAGAGAGATTTGAAATATGGTTGGCCTGAAAACTTGCCTGCTGCTAGAAACAAGAGGAAGACAATCAGAGAGAGATATTGCCAAATTCAACCAACTGATCGTCCTGTAGAAATAAAACAACACAAATATTATTGTGTTATGGAAATAATACCAGCCAACTGATATTTCTATTCCTGCACTGATTTTTGCTTGTAATCTTGTAATTATTTGATTTATATAAATATATATAAATCTACACCGTGTCATTGCGGTCTTGAATCTGGTTTTTTATCATATACCAATCCCTTGCAAGTCTAGACCAGCCTTGTCAAGTGGTAATAAGTGGTTCTGTTTTGCCTAATCTGAGATCAACAACACAAAGTGGGTGGAATTGGCCAAAGGTCAGGGGAGTTGACTGGTGTTATATATATATAATTATTGAAACATTATGGATACTACTGAAATAGACTGGTCTTCTCATAAAAATATGGAAAATTTTTCTGGGGAATCGTTTTGTAGATTGGCATTAATTAGACCATCCTCAAGTCACAACATTTGTCAGAATGAAAAATATTGATATTTTAATAATTTAGAATTTGTTCATTATATTGATATGGTGTGAAATCAATCACTGATTTTTACAGTTATCTGAACTTAGTTTTTATTTACAAATGTCAAGTCATGCTACATTTTGTAAATATACCATCATCCATTGATATATCTATTTGTAATATGAGGATAATTCTAAAAATAAGAACTCTTATTTTATTATGTCAGTTCATGACATCAGAAATGTATGTTGATGGTATGGTAACAGATTTTCAATCTTGAACACCCAATAATTTACAAGATTTTGCCTTGTTCCTAATAGCAGTCTGGCAAAATGGCATATGGTATTAAAGGGAATATGAACCAGAGGTACTGACTGATCATTACAGTGTATGTGAGCACAGGTAGTGTGTAATACACTTCAACAGTAACAATGTGTGTGATAAGCCATATTCTCAGCCCTGAACCATGAATATATATATATATATATATATATATATATATATATATATATTCAGAAATTATAACATAATTATGTTATAATATCACTACAAAACTAGCTATTTTGTTTCGACAAGTAGTTAAACAAAATAGCTACTTTTGTAGTAGTATTATAATATATTTATGTTATAATTTCTGAGTAAATATTATTAGCTCTCTACTTTGTACTGAGCACTTTTAAGAATAGTGTTTCTTTGGATACAGAATATTATTCCATCCATACCTACCCTATACTTGTATATATATATATATATATATATATATATATATATATATATATATATAAGAGCATTTTAAAAATGCATAGTCGAAGGTGATGACTGTGGAAAAATAGTGTTTTGTAATTGAAAACATTGGGCTTGCACATTAGAGCCAGGCAGATATTTAAATTTTGTGTCCCCTGAATGATTTTTCAGCTCAATTATAAAACTTTTTTTTTGTACTTAAGTGGAAAATTAAAATAAAACTCATATTTCTAATTAAAAAATAACATCATAGGCCTAGAAAACTCAGTCTGCTGCAAAGAGACAAAATTCTTGAAAAGTGATTAACTTTATATTTGGTTCCCATCATCAGTCAGCTAATGAAATAATATATAACTTAGCTAAAAATAATTTATGTGGCATGTAACAGATAAAGTGGTAGTGTAGCTGTGACAGCTATGGGTTATGGACAGCTGTTTGAATGCTGGATAAGAGTTGGGTTCAGAAAGACAGAATGCTCTATCTTCTAGGTGTCAAACATTCTTGGTTTCCCTCATGGAATAGTAGCAAATGTAGATCAGAAATATTAATTGTGAACAAACATCCATGTCACACGAAAACTGGGCCCCTACAGTGTTACTAGGATGCATTTCTATATAAAAATGATATTAATAATGCCTAAAAAGTTGTAGCAAGGGATTCATTTGAGTCCTACTCGTTATTACAAAAATGTTTTAATTCATGAAGTAGTCGTAAAAATAAGGAAATTAGAAATAAAACGTTTGGAAGATGTTAGAATGTCTGAGAAAATTCGAGTAAAATCTAGAGAATATGCAAATTAGGTATTAGCCCCTATAAAAATAGATTTTGCAGATAAGGCTGAATGGCAGATTCTCAAACAATTCGAGTCTGGACTCATCTGGAGTTTTTACACCCGACTTCTCACCTAGAACCGAGGCACAACTGAATGATGTCCACATTACACCTTCACTTGTCTCTAAGATAATCTTCAAACTTGACCCTCACAAAGCGAGCGGTGGTGACGGAATCCCAACGATAGTCTTAAAGAAATATGCCCCTGAACTCTCCTCTATCCTTTCTAAGCTCTACAAACTCTGCCTATCTGCTTCCTGATTTCCTGCCTGTTGGAAATCTTCCTCTATAGTTCCTATATTTAAAAACACTGGAGAACCCTCTGACCCTGCAAATTACCGCCCTATCAGCCTTCTTCCGATCTTTGACAAAGTGTTCAAAGCCATTATCAACGCCGAGGTGGTTCAGCATCTCACAACACACAGGCTCCTCTCGGACAAGCAATATGGTTTCCACTTCACCAGGTCTACTGCTGATATGCTAACGACCATCACCGAGTACATATACCAGGCACTCGACAGGAATGGCGAAGCCCGAACCGTTGCATTGGATATATCTAAGGCGTTCGACAGAGTTTGGCATGCTGGCCTTCTATGTAAACTGCGGAGCTATGGTATAACTGGACATTTGTTTGAACTAATCCAGTCATTCCTTTCTAACCGCACAATGAAAGTGGTATTAAACGAACATGCCTCTCAGAACTACCATACAAACGCAGGTGTCCCCCAAGGCTCCATCTTAGGTCCTACACTCTTCCTGATATATATTAATGATCTCCCTGATTCCATAAGAACCCAAATAGGTTTGTACGCCGATGACACCACAGTTTACTCTCACCTCCTACAAAAATCTGGTGTAGGCGTCAAAGCTAAACTCGCAGCCGAGATTGAAAAAGATCTCCAATCCATATTGGACTGGGGTAAGAAATGGCTAGTAAATTTTAATGCTTCTAAAATGAAGCTACTCTCAATTAACCATCATCGACAATCTCACCTACCTCCCATTAGCATGGACCAGGCTTGCCTCCCAGAGAGTAAAACACTATGCCTCCTTGGTCTCACACTTTCAGCGGACCTCAAATGGAATGACTGTATCGAATCCATTGCTAAATCCACTGCTATGAAAGTCGGTTCTCTGTGTAGGGCCCGGAAGTTTTTTCCGTCTAAATCTATCCTGCATATTTATAAATCTACCATCCGCCCGTGCATTGAATACTGCTGCCATATCTGGTCGGGTGCCCCTGCTGTTCTCCTCGGGCTTCTCGATAAGGTTCAGAGGAGGGTCTGTAATGTGATAGATACCGACTTGGCAGACTGCCTGCAGTCTCTCTCCCACCGGCGAGACGTGGCTTCCCTGTGTCTCTTCTATAAATATTTTCACGGCTTCTGCTCCGATGAACTTAGATCACTGGTGCCCCCTAAATACGAATTTGCACGAGATACTAGATTAGCAACTAGATCCCACCCTTTTACAGTGAAACCGATAAAATGCAGCCGTAACTTCTACTCCAACAGTTTCTTTCCTCGCACTTCCCGACTGTGGAATTCTCTTCCAAATGATTGCTTCCCCGACGGCTACAATCTCCAGGAGTTTAAATGTAAGGTCAATACACACCTCCTAACACACTAACCTGCTCCCATTCTATCAAGCACTCTTCCCATCTGCCCGACCCTCATCCTCGCTATCCTTACTCATCTGTCACCTTTCTCCTGACATTCCCTATGTCTATCCACTCCTTCTCTTTACCTTCCCCTATGTAGCCCCATGCGCAATAGTGGCAGTGGAATGCCTTGCTTGGGGTGAGATGATTAAAAAAAAAAAAAAAAAAGAGTAGTCAGTTGTTAACAGGATTTGCTGACATTATCAACTCCAGCCTGATTTGTGAATCTGTGCATCCAGCCGAAAGAATCTCTTAAGAAAAGTTACTGACCAACTAAAACCTGAAAGAGAACCTCATGGAACAAAAAGGGCAAATAGATATTTTGACTCTTTCATTGACCATACTTTAAATTATTCTTTATATACACATTTGAGGATTTCCAAAAAAATATGGCACTTAAACTTCTTTGCTATCTTAACTGCGTAAAGATATTTGACACCTCCCTTCCCCTTTGTAACACTTCACCTGCCAGTAGTAAACTCTACGTTTTTGTTTTGAATGTAAAAAATTGTAAATTTTGTATATATATCATTTTTGTGTTTATCGTAAATTAAATATTTGTATGTGATATTTAACTCTGAGTTTTGGTTTATCATTTTTTTCTTTTGTTACACTTAACACATAACAAAATTGGGAGCTCATTTGACTCTATCATAACAAAATTGGGGGCTCGTCCAACTCTATAATATTGTAGGAGCTTATCCAACTTGATAAAATAAACTAAATACATAAATAAATAACAAAAATTAAGGGCTCATCTACCTCAATAAAATTGTAAAAACAAAACAAACAAAATAAACTCAATATACTTAATTCGCGAAAAAAAAAAGTAACTATATTTAAAAATCTTTCGTAAAAAAAAAAGAAAATAAAAAAAATAACATGCCTTTTTCCATAGAAAATTTTTTAAGTTTAGCTGATGTTAGTGAATCATTTGAAGTTTTACAAAAATCAGACTTATTACAAATTGCGAACTATTTCAAATTAAATATAAACACGTCTATGAAAAAAGGAGAAATTAAAATTTCTTAGACTCATATAATATAGATGAAAAAGACGACCAAAGTAATTTACGCCTTCACTTAGAAATAAAGAAATTAGAGCTGCAAGAAAAAATAAAAATGGAAAAAAGATTAAAAATTCAAGCTGAAATAGGGTTAGAAAAATTAAAATTACAACATGAAAATAGAAGTCAAAATTCAGAGAATTCTTCCTTAAGTGCAGCATTTGATGCCAGTAAATATATCAAATTAGTACCTAAGTTTTGTGAGAAAAAAAGTGGAAAAACATTTTCTTCATTTTGAAAAAATAGCAATAAATTTAGGATGGTCTTACGAAATCTGGTCAACACTCCTACAGACGGTTTTGGTCTGCAGAGCTGCTGATATATACTTGGCCCTCAGTATTGAAGAGACCATAGATTATGAAAAATCAAAAATGCCATTTTAAATGCATATGAATTAGTACCAGAGGCATATATGCAGAAATTTTGGAATTATAAAAAGTTCGTGCAACAGACATACATTGAGTTCGCTAGGGAAAAAGAAGATCTCTTTGATGGATGGGTTAGGGCAAAAAAAATGAATAATAATTTTAATAAGTTATGCCATAATTCTTCCCTTCCATCTCTTGATGTTTTGGTGAGCAGATCTTCCTCTGATTTTCTAACTTCAGTTTATTGAAAACCAACATTTACTAGTTTGTATACCAGGTGGGATGCATTTTGTCCCCAAAAACATAAAATTAATTTAATTAAGACTCTTACCCATAGGACCTTGATGATCTGCTCTAAAACTAAGTTGGATGTCAAACTCAGGTTTATTACTACCACCCTCTGTAATAATGCCTATCCATTTGATGTTGTCCAATTAGTGATTAGGAATAATGTATTGGAATTCAATTGGGTTAAACCAGCAACAGTAAAAGATGTCCTGTGTACCTGCACCTCCCTTGGCTGGGTTCTGTTAGTAATAGATTTGGTAAGCGGGTTTCAGTTGTTGTTCAAAAATGTTACTTTGCTGCCAATACTCATGTGATTTTTTCTTCTAAATCTGTCTTTCCTTTTATACAGAAGGATGTTCTCTCCCAAACCATAATAGTTCATTGATTTTTATGTTTAAATGTAGTAGTGGATCAAACTACATAAAAAGAACTACACAAAGAATAGATTTTAGAATTAAACAGCACGTCCCCACAAAAATCCAGAATTTGGACTATTCCTTGTCTGATAGGCTAACCAATACATATGGGTCTTCTATTGAGAAGCACCTTATTAATAATCATAACTGTGCCACTAGTTTTAGTGTGGACACATTTTTTATCTTAAGCAGATCCCACTAAAGTTATCACCTTAAAGTTTTGGAGGCCACCTACATTCAATCTTTAAAGCCCTCTCTGTGCAACCAGAGAGAGCATATATTTGGCCTCCAACTCATATCCATTTAGTTTTTTTTTCCCTCTCTACATCTTCTCCCATTTTTTTTAAAGTGCTAATTTCTTTACTCACTGTGATTTGGCTCTTTCTGTTTCATTTTTTAAAAGAAAATACCACCATTATGGGTGGTAACAGAAAATATTTTTGTACCTCTAAACACATCTTTATATATATATATATATATATATATATATATATATATATCATTCACCCATGGTGATGGTTGAATATATTCTTAAGTCCGACATTGAGTGAATCTAGGCAGCTTTCAAGCTTCACCACTAATTCAGTTCTCAACAAAATTTCAAAACGTTTACAAAGTTAGATAGATCACCTCCTTAGCTACGTTTTGAAAAAAAATTTTTGAATTTTGGTTCAGTAGAAAAAAAGTTACATCAAAAGGTGTGAAGTCTGAAAAAGGCAACTAACTACACAAGTGAATGAGTGACTAACGCTTCTAATAATAAATCTTATACTTTATAACTTTTTCTGTTTAATATTTTTGCATGTGGTTTTCAACATTTGAATTCTGATGATATTTTTTATCATTTTTGTTAAGCAAACTTTGCTTATCACTTATTATTTTATCAGAATTGATGATCAGAATTAATTATAAATAATCATTTTTTTATTGTGTTTTTAATCAATTGCATATAAATTTTTTTCTTTTTAATATTTTTGAATGCGGTTTTCAGCATTAAATTTATATTAAATTAATAGCAATGCCTGAAAAATCATGTATTACATGGAAAAATGTGCACATGAAAAGATTATATGAAACCTGGAAAAGAGCAGGACAAGTTATTAAACCTGGAAAAGTAAAGGACAAGATATTCTAGTGAAGTAAAAAATAAGAAATTTCTTAAAAATTATTGCAGCTAAAAATAAAATGTGAATGCAATATTTTAAGTAAGAAATTTTTTTTTCTTCACTGTTGACTTTCCTTTCCCTGACAACCCTTGTATCATGTTCTCCTTCCTTTCCACTTTATTCTCATGCAACCCTTTTCACACCAGTGTTCTCATCCTTTTCTTACCCATTTTCTGACACCCCTGTAACTTTTTCCTCTTTCTTATCATTCACCTCTTATGTAACCCTCTGTACACCAGTGTCAATCCTGCCTTGCTTGGAGTGAAATGATTAGAAAAAAATATTATATATATATATATATATATATATATATATATATATATATAAATTGCTATAAATTCTAGTTTCATATGTATTTTTTTCAACCTAATTATTTTTTGTGCCCATTAAAATTCAGTGCCTGGAGCAATCATCCCGCTGACCCTATGTCACTGTATATATCAGGCATGAATCAGAAGTTTGATACAATACTGCTCAGGTCCAACAAAATTTAAAATATTTAAATGAAGAAATTTTAGGAATAAAAATTTCAGCTGCAGATTTCAAGTTTAAATTGATGAAAATAATTTAATATTTAGAAAGTAACAACTATCTACAAACTGAAACAAACCTTATTTTATTTGATATAGAATAAAATTCAATCTAACTTGAATTTGTTAAATACCAAAGAAGAAGAAAAAACTGTCACTTAAATATGATGTTATAGACATTTTTAAACAAATTGTGATTCATATAAGCATAAAAATTGTTTTTACACTTATATTTTATCTAATATTTTTATTACATTTTTCTTTGCTGATTTTGTAATCATAAATTTCCAAATCTTAAAAGCCATCATGAAAAACATGCGTCTAGACTTTCACACACCCTACAAATATTTGTCTACCTTTTTAATTGATTATTAAAATTCAATTAATCACAATTGCAACTTCTATGGAAGAATAAAAATGACTCTGTATATCTGAAATGGCCAGAACTTTAATCCATTTTAAATACTTCAACAGAATTTTTCTCTGTGAAGTTTTTAATATTGAAAAAAAATTTATATCATTTACATATTTAAGCAGGAAGGTTAAAGTTTTATAACATAAGGTTAAATTTTTACAACATAGTTTACAACATAAAATTGTTTTAAAATACATAATTGTCATATGGAACTGTTCTTACAGAAAACTAAAGCCATTCAAGTCCTCAACCCTTTTAGAAATGAGGCAAGGAGGAAACAGCACAGATAATTATTTTATCTACTTACTTTAAACTGACTGAATATGTCATACATGCAGTATGTGATAGTAGAAATGTTTGTCATTTTTTAAAATCCTGGGTGTGTTGTAGTCAGTTATTCATTGGATGTCTCCTTGTCCTCATTAAAAGGGAAAAATATATATGAGTCAGAGATAGTTGGATGTAATGAGGGAGAGAGAGAGAGAGAGAGAGAGAGAGAGAGAGAGAGAGAGAGAGAGAGAGAGAGAGACTATGCATAATTATCAGCATTCATTTTTGTTTTATGGAAATAAAGCAAAAACACTCTTTTTATCTTGATTACTTTGTTTGATCAAAAAATGGTTGATCTTTTCAAACTTTCCAGTTAAAGCAAAAAAGAGAATGGCTGCCAACTTTACTAGAGCCATCAAAAGAACAATTTTCCAATTGATTTGTCATATGCAGAATAAAATAATGTAGAAAATGAAAAGTGTGTTGAAATAACTTATCATAAATAGTGCTGATGTAAAGCAGGATGATTTTCCTAATTTTGTTTTATTAGTTTTAAAATTATTTTGGACATTTTTCTTCTAGTTTGAAAAGGAATAACAATGCATTCAATTAGACCCTTCTACCCACCCCACTGCATATTTTCCAAATTAGCACAGGTTAAAAAATTCACTGGTATTTTTCAATTGCTTTTTATCATTTTCTGTATATTTTATTTTCCATTTTATATTTAAAATAAAATTACTTTAAATCTCATATTTAAACTTAGTCTTGAAATTTTGGATATGTCAAAGATTAAAGTCCATAAAACTATTCATAAATCTGTAATTTGATCTTTGAGAATCTCTGACACAAAGAGGTTTTGTTTGCTTAACACGAAAATGTGTAGATTACAGAGTCAAAGTGAAGAGCTTTTTTTATCAAATTTGGCTCAAGTCTTTTACTGAGATTAAACAAGTTCTGTTATGGCAGAAATAAATTAGGGAATATAAAAAGTTAAGTCAATATATCCTAAATAAATAGAGTAAACATCTATTCAAAGAAAGAAAAAAATGAACAAAGGTCATTTGGTGTTTCAAGGAAATAAAACATGAAAATTCTTGGTTTTATTTTGGAATCAATTACAGTGCCAAAAAACATCTTGATAAAGAAACTTGAATATTTATGTATATTCTTGCTTGTATTTCAATATTTAGAGTTAGTAAGATTTATTTTAAGTATAAATAAATAATATCAAACATTAATCTTCATAAGAAAAAACAAAAATTATATTTTTTTTTCAGTATCTTCTTAACATTCCAAAACACAAAATTAATAACCTTTTTCTCTGATTAGCAAATTCTTTATGAATGTCTTAAAACAATTTTGAAGCAGCAAGGAGTAAAGTGACTCAGGGGGTGAAGTGGCCAAGCAAGTGAAGTGACCCAGCAGGTAAACAAAATTCTGCTGGATAGTTTAATCTCTCTCTCTCTCTCTCTCTCTCTCACACACACACACACACACACACACACACAAGGTTGATGCAAAAGTTTTCAGCGTCATCTTTTGTACAATTTTAGGGAAATCGGGGGTGGGGGAGTGTTGTTGAGGTCAACTCAGTTCTTAGACAATCAATCTATCAATTGTGTATGGAAAATGAGTTTCCCATACACTTATGGAAAAATTCCTCAGTAAATATTTAAACAGCCATTTTTTTTCTCAACATAGAAAAAGTTATTTTTTCACAGTATTTTCTCTGGCAGTGCCAAATAGGTTTATTATAATTCAAAATTAAGAAATTTTATTTTATCTTAAATAGAATCTGGTGAGGAAAAAATTACTGTGCCCATCAAGTGCCTTTTCACAGTTTTCACAGATCTAAAATTCCAATGTGGTTTATATATATTATTTGAGTCTGAACAAACTATTACCGTGTAGTGCTACAGTGATCAAATGGCTTGTTGGAATTACACAGTGGAATAGAAAAGATATTTTTCTGGATAAGTCAATTGCATTGTAGCAAATCACACATATTGCCTCCATATTCCATTGGTGAGAAGTAAGTTAAACTCAAACAGCTTCTTCTTGAGAACCACTGCCAAAGTCGCATAGGTGCCCAAGAAGATGTTTTCATGATCATTACAATCTTAACCTGTTTAAGTCTAGAGATAACCATTATTTTTTCTTCCTTTCTATATGAACTACCCCTTAATGTAACCCTCTACCTTGGATGACCCCAGGCCTTGTACAGGATGAAGCTTACTGTAAAAAAAAAAAAAGAAAAAAAAAGTCAACTGTTGATTTTGTTATAGGAAAGGAAACAGTCATGAGGTTTCCCCAGTTGGTATCTTCTTCAGAATGATTTTGTTTCCTGCAATAGAGTTTGTCTTGCCATGACTTTCAATAAGTTGAAGATATCAAAATATTCCTTCAAGAATTTATGAATCTTTCTTTCATGATAGAATATGCAAGCTATTTGAAAGGCTGTGTGTAGTTGATGGTCACAACAAGCCTGGTCCAAGTCAACCTCTGTCAATCCTTCTCCCTGCTCATCTATGTGGTTCATCCTTTTATTCAGTTTTTTGACCACACATGCAAATTAGCAACTAAAGAACATTGAAGCTTTACATAGATATAAACCACTCATAGATCTGTGGGAACTAAGGTAATTTGTAACAGTATATCAAATCAATCAATGCTTTCAGTGTATTAAGAATTTGCATTATAAGAAAGATAAAATTATAACTCAGTTACAAAACACATTTATACAGGAATTGTGAATGGTCAAACACCTCAAATATAATTTCTATAAAATTTTTGCAAACATTTCTTATTCATGAACAATGAAGAACTGAGAAAATCTCAAAGACATTTTCAAACTTCCTTTAAAAATGTGAAAAAGATGACTGTGACAGTCAAAGTCAGACTTTGGAGCTTCAGGGCCAAACTGGAAAGCTTTTTGCAGGTTCACAGTCAAGTCTGGGAGAATTTCAAGGATATAAATAAAGTTCATTATAGAATTTATGTCACTCTGTTAAAATGGAAAGCAATCAAAATGTGAACTTAAAAAGGTTTAATTCAAGTACAGTAAAAATAATAATGGAAAAATACAAACACGAGTGACTTTTTAAGAATTTAAAAAAAAATTAAAATCATTACAGTTCTTTCTGAAACTTGCAATGTGTCAAATATGTCAAATGCTTTTTGACAAGATTATAGTAGATTATGCTAACACACAGCTTCCTTAATCATGGGGTCAGTTGATGACAAAATTGTTTCAACAAGTTTGAAAGGTGGTCTTTTTATATTAGCAGAACACTTCCATTCTCTTGCTTTCCACTTAAATTTGATCTTCCAAAATTTAAATGCAATATCAATCGATAACTTTTGTCTTCTTAATTCATGTTTTTTTAATGTTCTCTCTCTTTAATATTGTTTTTCTCATATTTTTTCACACTCAGTAACTCCTTGTATCTTAGTGGTTTATTACTTTACTTGGGGTGAAATGATTAACAAAAAATATACATACATACATACATATATTTGATCCTTTCACACCATATGCCTCTGACGAATGCTAAGAATATTTTGGTCAGAGAAGATCTCCAATGAAGACCTGTTGAGGAGATGCAAGCAAGAGAACATGGGCACCATCATTACAAGAAGGTGGTAGAGATGGATTGGGCATGTGCTCCGGAAAGGTCCACTGTCAATCACAAGAGCAGCACTGCACTGGACCCCAGATGGCAAAAGAAAGAGGGTAAGACCAAGAACGACATGGAGAAGTACGGTGGAGAATGAGATGAAAGCCATGCAGCACTCTTGGGATCCATTGACTAGTCTAACCCCAGATAGGCGGTAGTGGAGAAGCTTTGTTGCTGTCCTACACACCATTGGGTGTAGTGGATGATGAAAATGAATGAACATACATATATATTAATCTAATAAATGGATATGTTACAAATAAAAGCTGTAGATAATAATTTATTCTTCTTAATAAAATCCTGTTCATGTCTAATGGGACTAAGAGTATGATTTATTATAAATTTCACATTTTTTTTATTCACTTAAACAATTTCATATTTAGTGATACAATAAATTATGGTATCAAAGAATAAATGAAACAATATTCACAATTTTTTTAGTATTCATTGGATTTTATAGAAAAAAATTGTTTACTTATTGCTGTTTTTACTGCTTTTCAAATTAAATATTTCTGGTAAAAGAGGAAAGAAAATTTATTAAATATGACATTTAGCAATTTTTTAGAAAACTTTGTTCTAATAAGAATTGGTACTTTAACTGGATGCTGACTATTGTCAATGAGAATGTGGAAGGCCGAGATTGGCGGGGGGTGGGGGAATTTAGCCTTGTAGAAATATTCAATTTGTCCACAAAGGTAAAGAGAAAGCAGATTAAGTGTAAATCCAAAATGTTTATATTCCAGAAATTGTTGAGATATTTTATCAAAATTGTTTTTGTTTTAATCCAGTTTCTACTTATGAAGACAGTTTTCATATGACAGGGAATAAATTAGGAACAGGAAGATTTCTTAATGGCTTACACTCGAACTATACTCAGATTATCACGTGGTCTATCATTCTCACTAATTGATGGGTACATTTGTCCTTTTATTTATACCTGATATAAAATGTAATAGTAGGCACAAAATGCATTTGAATATTTAACAAAAAATGTTTGGATCCAGCTTACAGTTTTTACTTGAAGAGTATAAGATTTCCAATAACTTAATAACTATATGCTTAAAAGCTGGAACAAGTCTTAACTTTCTTTATAAATTATAATTTAATTCAATTTTAACTTGGTATCCATCCATTTAGGAGGTATATTTTATCTTATTAATTCTTTTCAATAAAAACACATTTTTATTTTGTCTGAAATTGATTAATTAACAGGATTGTTCTAATAACGAGTTTAATTTGAATATATCTAATTTGTTCATTTTACTAAATCGTAATTTCTAACGATTTTTAGTTTTTTTCTTCACAAACACTGCCTACAATGAAAACAGATTAAGAACTAAAGCAAGCATTATAAATAGAGTTTATATTGGGTTAACTTGTAATGATGCACTGTCAAATTTCTACGAGTCGTACATGTTGCAACTTGTAGTACCAAAAATAATCAGCAAATGAGCAATAGACACGTATTTTGTAGGGCTTTAGTGGAGGGGTAATTTGTGCAATGTTACATTGAAAATTGCAATTTATCTTCATATGCATAATAGTTCAAATCAAATTTATTATAAACTTTTCAGAAATACTAAAGACAAATTGTAATTTAGGAAACAGAAATACTTGCAATTTATTAAAAAACTCAATTTTGAGTTTTGCTTTGAATATTTAATTGAAAATAATAAATATGCTACATTTCAATAAAAAATTTAATTGCACACGAGGGCTAAATTTAATAAACGAGCAATATTTTTATTTTGTGAAAAATCTAGTACAAAAGAAATGAAAGGCATGTCTGTCGGAAGAGTTACTCTATGCTTTGAGTTTGATCTCTGTTTCTCTGTCGTTATCACACACTTTTTTTTAACATTTATCTCGAAATCAAAACTATGATAAAAGAAATTTAATAAAAAGACGTAAAAGTAAAAAACAATGGAAACGTAGTTTAATTGAATAACTGAAGTGATTAATGGAAAAAACTGACGTTTCGGCTAAATTGCAGAAAGATTGCTTCAGTTCAGTCTGACTTGTTGAGTTATTTTTTTTAGCAAAAAAGGAAAAAAAAAGAAAGAAAAAAATCCTTGTTTAAGGAGAAGGCCATCATGATGGCTGAGGCGTAAAAAAATGCTTCTTGGTCGTTGTTGGCATTATGAGTTGTAAGTAAAAACTAAAAAAGGTAAGGAAGGCAGTCGTGTGTTTTGGTGTCCTGCCTCAGGCAAGAAAAAACAAACAAAAGAACTAAAATTAAAAGAAGCAAAACTAAAGCAACACAATGCTTCTCTAGCTAAGTCCTTTACAGCAACCAACTGTACCAGAGACGCACTGGCAGCCGTTGCTGATGTAAAAGGGATGAGAGAGAAAAAGAAAAACAGAAGGAGAATGAAAGAACACGGTTCAATTGGAGATACGGAAAGTAGAGGATAGAGAAAAAGAAGAAAATAAAAAGAAATAAAGTTGTGGAAAATTTGTTGAAAGATGGCAAGGAACGAAAATACGATTTAAAAGTGAAGTGAAAGCTTAATTTAGAGGAAGATTATAGCAAAAAAGGTGAAAAGAAGAGTGATGAAATGTGTGTGTGTGCGTGGGAGAAAGAGAAGAAATAAGTAAAGAAAGAGAGAGACAAGTTATGATAGAGAGTAAGGAGGAGAGATATGGAGACCAGAATTCTTTGGGGTGTACGAAACAGGACGGGTTGGAAAAGATTTCTTTTTATACTTTAAAAATACTACGTCACATGAGCATGGTTCAGGAGGGGAAAAAGAAAAAAATGCAATGTAGAGTGAGTAGGTAGAGTACATTAAAGAAGATAGAGAAAAGAAAGGAAACAAGAGAAAGTCGGGGAGTCTTCTCACCTTGAGAGTCAAAGTAATTAACTTAAAAAGGGAGTGGGCAACAAGTCCATTCGTTAGTGAGAGAGGAATTCAAACAAAATATAGGAAAAAAGAATACAGAATCGGAACGATCGTACAGTAAGAAAGAGAAAACTCTAAAACGAAGGTTAAAAATCTGATGCGGTGGTTACTTTTTTTGGGGAGGAAGACGTTGAGGTGGGCAACCTTTCATTTAGGTGTGTGTGTGAGTGAGAGAGAGAGAAGACCAGAAGGAAAACGCGGGGTCCGATGAATCCATTCATACGTAGCAGCAAGACGTTTTACTGAAATACCAGGACTAGAAAGTAAGAAAAAATAAAACGAAAACAAAAACCAAAAAGTGGGAGAAATTTGATAAGAATGATGGTTTAGTTTGGAGAGGGTTAGTTTTTAACAGAAAGAGAAACAGTAACAGTGTACTGTAAAACACTAAAACAAACAGTGAGAAACGGTAAGGAACACTTCTAGTAAGTAAGCTACCATCGCAAATCAATTCACAAGTGTAAATGAGTTGGAGCCTCACTGGGTACCTTTTGTACTGGAATCTCATGCTAGGATCAAATAATAAATATATAATAAACAAACAAGTTTTTCATACGCACAAACGAGAATTTGTGCGTGTGTATTACTGACTGTTAAAGGTAAAATAAACGAAACAGAGAACTAGTGGGAAACTACGATAAGTTAAAGAAAAAAGTTATCTAAAAAAAGAACTTGGGTTAGAAAGAAAGTAGAGAATCAGTCAGAGGATACTTTTTTGACGGGGGTCTACTTCTTGGAAAAAGTAAAAAAAAAAAAAACAGCCAGGGAGGGAGAACGTAATTCAAAAATAGCCTATAGGTGACATGCGTTGAACTGATTGAAATCAATTCTGCGAGAGAAAGAGAGATGTGAGAAAAAAATCTCTTTCTCTCCTCCCACAGTAGCATACACACGTACAAAAAAAAGAATTATTAAAGGTAAGAAAAGAGGGAATAAATAAAAAATAAAACTTTAGATAAGAGACTGACTGTGAAAGGGTGAGGCCCTTGAAAGAAAGAGATAAACAGAGATAGAGAAAGAAAGATAGGAAGATAGATTGCAGGGAGGGGGTAGAGGACAGAGAAAGAGGGCAAAAGATTTGTAAAGGGAGTGGGGAAAGGAGTCAATGGATTGAGGTTATAGCAAAATGGCGGAGCTACTGCGAGGCGACTGTGGGTGAAAATTTGTACCGTTCTTTCGATCTGCCTGGGCAATACAAAGCAGTGAATTTATAAGGCCCTGATATTGGAGACTAGTCCTGGAAACTTTTAAGGTGATTACTATAGATTTCTTTTAATTAATCTTTCGTATTAGTTGTTTAATTTCTCCCGGTTCTATTTATATAGCGTGGACGTTACCCGAACTTATTACTGATAATAAATAACAACACGAAAAAGGAGAGAAAGTTTTACACGCGCAGGAAAACTTTTTCCGGACTTGTTTCACATCTCATCTTTCTTGCACCTTACTCCTTTTTTGTATTCTTTCCCCCTACCTAAATTTATTTTAGTTTATTTTTAATTAGTCATGTATTTTTCTTGTTTTTTCTTTCATCTAATTTTCTTTTTAAATGAAAATGTAAATAATGTCAATTAAAACAATAGAAATAACTTTCAGTTTAATATTTTTAATTAAAATATTGTTAAACACTTTTTTTAAACTAAATAATTCCGTAGCTAAATTCCTAGAGTGTAGATTAAATCAAATACATTTTAAATTTTTAAGGTCTGTTGATTAAGTTCATTATTTAAAAAATTAACAACTTTAACTGAATTGCGAAATTTTTTTCTCTCAAGAAAAAGCATATTTCGTTTTCATTTTTCCAAATTGTTTACATTTTAAGTTTTATTGCTAATTCAATTTTTTGTGCACTATAAGATGAAAACCTTTTTCTCTGACTAATATAATAATAATGCATGAAAGCATAGTTAAAAATTCTAAATCGGTAGGTTATATTTTTTAGTGTTTATATTGCTATTGCATAAGGTTTTAAAAGAGAAAAAAATGCGGGTTTTTTTAAAACTTAATGATGAAAAAAAAAAGTAAACTGAAAAACAGGCTTTTTGTCATGAAAAGAAGTAAAACAAAAAAACAACATTGAATGACTTCATACGTTGAGTTACTGTTAATAATTTTATGTACCTTTTTTTTTATTTCATCCTTCTTGCTGTTTTTTTTTTAATTAAAAATTCTGGTCGTTTGCCTGGTAACAATTTAGTACCGACCTATTTCGTTAGAAAAAGGTTTTTGCCGTTTTCGCTGTTTTTCAAATTGACGTTCCTAAAATGACATTTTCTTAATTAAAAAAGAACATGAAACGAATCCTCCTTCCTTAAAAGGTTCACTTTTATCACCATTTGCTGCTGCCTTAAGGATTTTTTGAATTCTAGAAGCACTCACCACCTGTAGATCAGAGATTTTGTCGAGAAAAAAAATTTTTTTTAGAAAGTAGCGAACCAAATACTAACTACATTTTAAAGGATTAAATAATTTTTTGACTTTAATCAAAATTAAATAGAAAAATTAAAAAATAGTTGTTTTCACTTGATTGACAACAACTGCAATTTACTCGCATATTTTTTAAAATGAAAAATAACATTCACAGTTCATACTCTTAACTTTTAAAAAGTATTTTATTTAAAAAAATATTCATGAACCAATTATTTAAAGTTTTAAAATAGTATCTAGTTGAACAAAACTTTCATTATTTTTTTCATTAAAAATTTGTTTTGCGAACTTTGTTAAATAAAATTTGAAAATTCGTCGCTTGAGCCTTTTTTTACTTTTATTGTTAACATTTTTATTTATTTTAAACTTGAAACAAAGTATCTAGAAAAGAGTTTTAAGCTAGTTTTTGTACTTGATAATGGATGATTATTCCTATGATTTGTTGAATTTGGCATAAAGACCAAGAATGAGTCCCGAAGCAACTCTGACCAATTATTTTTCAAAGGTTTGGTTTGTTCAATGTTGGACGAAAAAAAGTTATATTCACAAAAATAACTTTTTGTTTGGTTTTTAATTTTATTTTAGGCTTAAAGTTTGTTTTAAAGACTCTGAAACAAACGTTATTTATTTTATTTTGAATTTGATTGATTAGGAAGTAGGAAGAATAAGGATCGGCTTTGATAAAAATAACAAAAAGCAGCCAACTCATATTTTTATTTTGAAAATTCCTAAACTTTAAAGAAGATGAGTCAAATTAAAAAAACAAAAACAAAAGGCATTCAATTCGGTTTGTTGCTTATCCTACATTTCTATTTCTCGATCGTTTTTATTGGGACTTTTTAAAATTAAATTTGTTCGTTTTTTTTTTTTGTCTCACTTAAAAAAACAAAAAAACAAATACTTTTTATTTGTTTATTTCATGAGGAGCGATATGAACCTCTAAAATAAATCACCTAAAGTTTTTTTTTTAGCAGCACCAGTTAAAAATACAGAACCTATTTGTTTTTTGGTTCCTATTACAAATTACAGTTTTTGGCAATTTTCCTAATCATAAGAAAAGTAACAATAAACAAAAACGGAAGAGAAAGTCAAGCAAGAAGCAGTTTTTGGATTGTTGCTGCTGGGATTGGGAAATCTACTTTTAAGAACAAGTTTTGAATTCAAATAATCGATTGAATATTATAAAAAAAAATATGAATGCAAATTTATTCAGTGGTAGAACATAGGGCTAAAGAGCGAGAATGAAGAAGAAAAAGTGCCCCCCCCCCCTCCGTCATAAATTGACATTAGTTTGCTTTGCTATAATTTTTAGATTTCTCCCATTCGGTTTGTGTTTTTCTTTGCGATCTTCAACAATAGCAGGTTTGGCTCAGTCGTAGAGAAAAGGTATGTGTGTGCCAAGTACAATGCAATGTTAAAAAGTGCTACATAGAGTAGAGAGGCTTCTCTTTAAGGATCTACTATAGCACAGTGTGATTTAATAAACCAAAGACTTTTTCCTTTTTTTAATGGCTAATCTTGTACAAAAGTAAGAGAGAAAAAATATAACAAAAAATCACGTTCGAATAAAGCCGAAAGCGGTTTTCTTTTATGCAACACAAGGTTTCCTATGTGACGTTTGAGGTCCTGCAAACTTTAACTTGCCTTTTAAAATCTTGAATACCCTTTGCATTGCAATGAGATGACTAGTCAAAAAATTTCATAAATCTTCCCTGCATCTCTGATATGGTCAAAAACAAAAATAGATTAAATTAAATTAAAAAATCCAACCCGAAACCAGAATTGACAATTTTTTATGGTGACTTGTTGATTTGTATTACACCTGATCTCTTAGTAAATAAAAAAATTACTAAAATTATTGGAAGAATTTGTTATTCAGACGAATCTGGATTAACTGAACTGAAATTCACTGGTGCCGCATGATGATGGTGCTTTTTGTTAATTTTCCAACTAACTAAATATTAAAAACTAATTCCTTAGCTAAAATTTTTAAAATTCTTTGCATTTCCTGAGGACAAAAACAATTGTTATTCTTCCTTCAGTTACCTGGTATTGTTCTTATCCCCTTCAATGAGTGCATGCGTCACAAAGATTTAATCATTTTAAATATAAATATATAATAAATAAATCATTTATTTAAAGAATAAGTAGCGGCTACTTATACTTAAAATTCGGTACTGTAGTGTAAAATCATAGCTTTTTTTTTGTTTTACCTTGGCCCAAACAAATATTTGCCTATTGGCTCCGCTTCCACACATACATTGCCAGGAGACTTGACTGTTGACATAACAATAACACCAGATGTCGTGCATAAATATTATGCAAAATCCAACTAAAACTATATATATATATATATATATATAAAAATATAAAAAAAACTAATATTGCATTTTCATTTTTTTCTACTCAGGTTAGAAAAGAAAAAAAAAATGAATGAATGACACAATCAATAATTCATTTCTAAGTGGTGCAAGGCAGAAAGTATGGGGATCGAACTCACTACTTGTAATAGGTTCTAAAAAAGACTTACTTGCTAACCATTTTTACACTTTGTTGAAGTGCTCAAATTTATTTGTTATGATTCAACTCCAACTTTTTGCCGTGTGTGGAGATTTCGACATTTTTGTTATACAGTCGGATAGTTAATCGCAGGGTTTAACAAACAAAAAGTTAATTTGACATTTTATCAGACCTGCTTTTTAATTTTTTTTTTAGTATTTTCTTGCTTTTTTTTTTTTTTTTTTTAAACGAGTTGTTTAAAAATACGATGTTGCACTATGCAAAAGTTCCCAACGTTTTTTTTTTCTATTTTAAACCGGTTTTCTACATACTGAGATGATAAAGAAGGATGTGCACAGGAAACTTTTGTACACAATTGAAAAAAATGGGCACCTCAACTAAATCGCTGAAAAAACAGCATAGTATGAAGAAAAAAGGGCCCAAACTTAATACAAACGAGCTTTTTCCATCAATGTTTGTATTAAAACGGAAAGATCAAAGTATTTTTTGATAATTTAAATTTTTTTTTAATCCCTTCTAACACGTTCGAAATTTTTGTAAAAAATCTTTTGATTTTATTTAGCAGGTAAGCAAATCGTTACGAGTTTAAATGGAAACGACATAATTCAGTTTTTTTTTCCGGTGACTAACACATTAATTTGGAAATTCTTACAAAAATAAAATAATTGTTGGATTTTAATGAAACTTTCAGGACTTATTCATAAATGAATCAAATTAATTTTGAAATTTATTATTAATAAAAAAATCTTAGTTAAAATATATATAATTATATTTTTACTATCCGTAACCCCCACCCTTCCACGAAAATTAATGAAATTTTAAGAAATTAAATTTTGTTGCGATAATTGATTTTATTAGTTAAATGCACGACTCATTGGGGAATGTTAACCATCTATTATTATTATTATTTGTTTTTTGAAAAAATGTGCCTCTATTTCCGAAAATCTGCTCCCCAAAATAATGTAATATGACATTATTTAATTTGATAAACTTTTAATTGCTTGAATAAAATATAAAATATGGACATTATAGTCTGAAAAAAATTTTATTTTGCTTAATGAAATTTTTAAAGAATTGTTTTCATTTTTTTGTTTAATTATAATAACTTACAAAGTTTCAAAAATATTTTTAAAATACTTCAAAGATTTGTTGGGGTTTAAAAACGTATTCAGCAAAGATAATCGAAAATTTAAGTTTTATACAAATCGTTGTGCCCTCCTATTTTAAATTTTTTTTTGTGTGTGTGTATTTGGATTGATTTTTTTTTTTTTGTATGGTAATTTCTATGTGTAAATTAAAAGGTCCTGTGTTTCCTGGTTTCTTCCCCTTACAGAGAAAAAATTGTACAATTATGTCACTTCTGATTGTCATACTTATCATACTGGTCTTGCCTCTGTCAACACATCTGGTGGACAGGTCAGAAAGTTGAACACTTTGGTATAAATAAGTAATACTTATCAGATTAATTTAACATTACATTTACTAATTTTCCAAAAATGTCACAGATGTATATTTTATTTTTGCAAGATTTTTAAAACTGAGAATTAACTTTTGTTTACAAATGTGTCACTTGGTTAAAAATGACTGAAAAAGTTGAAAAAAAAAAATTGAAAATTTTAGATTCTAATCAATATAGTGTCTGTTTGAAATACACCTAAGTATTTTGCTTACTGGAAATAGTAAATTTAATAATTTAGCTCTCAATTAAAACTAAAATAAAAGTTTCAAGAAAACTTTATTTTTAAAAATTCCATTTAAAATTTAGATATCGAAAATGAGTGGAGGTACCTAAATAAAAATGTATTGTAAGCATATTTTTTAATTCATTTATTTATTTTTGTTTAAATGAAGAAAAACAGTTTCAACACGGGCTACTAATTTGTTGAACCAACTGTTTACCATTTTAGAATCATTTTGAGCATTTCTTGTGATTATTTACAATTTGGTTTGCCACCATTTATTAAGCTTCAGTTTTTGTTAGTTACAAAATTAAAATTAGGATTGATGGATAAAAAATCTTTTGGTTGTAGCATAATTTATTCGTTCTGTGGGAGAATGAAAATAAAATAGAAAAAATAAAGAATTTAATTTTACCATAATGCAAAAGAAAACCAAAAAGTGTTTCCACTCATGTGTGAATTTTATGACAACGCTTCCAGAAAGATGATCATTCTCTTCTCACTTCCCATCCATTGAGTTCAGATGTTTTTGGTAGATAAGGCCACTGACTCAATGTCAGGCTGACTTGAGGTTGACCATTTTCTATCCCTTTGCATCTTTGTATCCATGTGCATCAATAAACATTGGCGATTCATCTTCTACTCAAGTCTTTATTTTGTTTGTGGTCCACTGACATTCAACTTCTGTTAGCAATACAAAGTTAAATAAAAAAATCCTTCAACAATTGATTACCCACCCCCAACACAATATCTATATGCAGAACTAAAACTCAATTATAGATGCTTTCTTAAACCTGCAAACCAGTGAAAAAGTAAAAAGTAAGTCAACCAGCTTCTCTACCTATCGTACCATGCACATGGACACAACAAAAGAAAAATCTTTCAACAAAAATTTTATTCTAACAAATTTGTCATTAAACCTGCGGAAAAGAGCAAAATTGGGAATTTTAAGACTTATACAACTATCTGGACAAGATTGTCTCCAAGTCAGCAAATTTTTTTTTTTTTTGCACATTTAAAAAAAAAAAAATCCCTAATAGACACCACTGCTACTTAACCCTTTATTACTGCAACTAACAGGCCAAATAATCCAATATTTTACCTGTTTAAAAAAAAAAAAGGATTTAAATGCTCCTAATGTTTCTACATTAGTCACTTTAATATAATTTAATAAGAATTGGCAAGCCTAACCAAATTTGATTTTCATAAAAACAAAAAAAACATGAATATTTGCCATGCAACATGCTTTTTTTATAATTTTTTTTTAAATTATGAATATTATTTTTTCCACTTGTTTTTTAAAAAAAATGTAAAACAAATTTTTTTTGAACTGTCAACTTTTCCACAAGATGGATGAAATAGAGACATAGCAGCAATGGTTGATATCAAAATACCAGCATTTATGGAGATGGCTGCTGCTGCTGCTGCTGGTTGGTACAGATTCTTGCCGGTTCTCCTACAAAAAATAACAAACACGGAAGCAAAATGTTATAATGTGCTTTCAGACTTGCCACCTGAACTGGTAACAAAAATCCAGGCCAGGTGTCCATTTTAACAAAAAAAATTATGAGAACCTGAAAGAAGCTGTCATCAAAAGTTCAGACAAAACAAAACTGGAACTTTTTGAAAAATTGATTAATGACAGACAGACCTTCTCATTACCTGAGAGTTAATGGCAACAGCCAACAAAGTAGAAATAGGAGAAAACTTAATCAGTCATTGGTCTCACACAAGCTCTGCTTTCCACAATAATACCAGTCATAGCTACTGCTAGGAACGTGACATTAAATGAACTTGGTATCTTAGCTGATGAACTTTTGCTATTTGTGGAAACAGATATAGTTCAAAACACGACATCTCCAAAAGGCAAACCTGAAGGACAACAAATCCCAGCATTGAAATGCATAAATGAGTACTTCCATTTTATGAAAATCAGAGACTTCAAGTATGCTGTGGACACCACCATTTTGGGAAAAAAATCCAAAACATGCAAATTATTTTGCCAAAACAACCTGTAAAATACAGCCAAATTCCAGATCAAAGTCACCAGCCAAAGGACCAGGGCCAAATGAAGAGTCCAATTCAAAAACTTTTAGGGTGAATTGCCGTTGCAGCCAGTGATATTTTCTTTTTTCTTTTTTTTTATTTTTATTTTTATTTTTTTGCTTGTGGTTGTTGCAAATCATATTAGAAACCAACATTGAAGTTCTTGATTGATACTGGTGCTTCAGTGATAATACTACCCAGCAAATATGCCAACAAACTCTACCTCAGCCCAACATTAGTCTGCCTATCCTCTGACTAGGTATCCAATGTTATGAAAAAGCGTCTATGACTGACACTATCAACCGACTTTTGGGTGTTGACTTTCATGACACTATGGGCTGCTAGTGAACTGTCAAAATAGAATACAAGTGGACTCAAATATCAAATACAACTTACAGGTATTTATCTGTAGGTTTGAGATGAAGTATTGCAATTATTTACACTGTTTACATTGTTTGGATGGTTCTCTTCTTTATTGCCATATTCACATTTCGGCTGTGGTATGCTACTGTCCTCTGGTGAATAGAATTTTGAACTGAACCCTTTATTTTGTTCACCAGGCTTCGCAATGGGCTTGTCATTATCATCAGCAATGCCTAACACATACATGGAAAACTTCAAAGAGATGGCATTAGTATCCACATTCCTAAAGCAAACTCTATGGCTGAGATATATAGATGACACCTTCCTATTCTGGCCCTACCAGGAAGAAGTCCAGCTACTATTGGACCATGTGAACTCAATAAGATCATCATTTCAGTTCACAATGTAAAAAGAAAAGAACCTCAAACAAGTGTTTCTGGATATACTAATATTTCAAACCGAGAACGGGTTCTAGACCTCCATACATCATAAGCCAACATTCACTGGACATTACCTCAACTTCCAACTCCCACCACCTATACAGTGTAAAGAAAAGGATTGTCCACTGCCTGCAATATTGAGCAAAAGTCATAAGTGGTGATCCAGAGATATATGAACACAATATGGGCAGTATAAATAGTAACCTACAGTGTAACTACCCTGGTTATATGATAGTAGCTCTGATAAACTGAAATAGAAGGGTGCAAGAGAATACTAACACAGAAACAGCCTTGGTCTGCCTATGTGAAACAATTATTAAAAATAGAAAAAACAAAAGATCTGTGGTCCATATAACATCAGGATGACCTTCAAAAGTGGTTCAAGACTTTTGAGTAAGACCTCTCAGAGAGGAGAACGTGATTAAGGACTGCATGTACACCATCCCATGCAGCTGTGGTAAGAAATATAAAGGAGTAATTGGCCGTCCCTTAAGCTAAGACTGCAGGAACACTGTAAAGTTGTAACATGAAGAGAAATAGAAAAATCAGCTGGCCACATATGAAAGGAAAGGGAGAACTCTGCTCCCTGTGGGATGACGTTGAAATAATAGAGAACACTATTGGAAAATAAGAAAACTTAAAGAATCAGCACATATGCTTGGCCAAAAAAATCTCCTAAGTTGACCAAGTATAGAAATGAACACAATATGGGAACCAGTAATATGGAGTGCTAGAGAATAACAAACAACAAAATTGTAATATGAGCTCTGGTAAAAAAAAAACATAGTTACTAAGACGTTAGGTTTATAATTCCCAAAAATTCAAACACTGATGTCTTGAAGGACACCTGGCTCAGTGGATAAAAGTGTTAGTTAAATCCAGTAACTTAACCCAAAGAGTTTGAGTTTACTACAGCAGAACAAAAAGCTTCATGAGTTGAGTTAAAGAGAGGTAACAGACATTCGAAAGAAGCATAGCTTGTGGAACTAGAACACTCTATCCTGGTGAATGAAATAAAAAGATGACTAGAGTGTACAATGGCCAAAATGTTGTGGATATGGTAACAAAGATGAGGTCAACAGTTCAAACAATGTCGATAGGTGGTACTTATCAAAATTTTATATATGCTTAACTCTTACAAAAGAGAAAAAGCAGGAAATAAGTCCCAGAACCATCTGATTAAAAATCATTTTGGTGTTTCCTGGGAATGGTTAACTTTTATAGGACATTCTTCTACCACTTATGAGCTGATAAAAAATCACTCGGCTTGATGGTGCTGTGAAAGAAGCATTCATAAGCATTAAAAATATCCTGAGAAAACTCACTGCACTTCCTTATTCTGACTCAGATGTAACTCCTTATCATCTGATGTCGGATAGTTTCAACTATCCTGTAGGTGCAGCATTGCACCAGATGATTGACAACAGACCTGTTTGTATAAGGTTATTAAGAAACTCTGAAAATCAAAGAAAATGGTCCACATTTGACAGTTTTGCTGGCATCTTACTTGGCAGTGTTGCAAATTTAAATTCTAAATTGAAAGTAGACATGTCACCTTGTTCACTGACCATAAGCCACTTGCATTAGTTTTCCATAAAACAACACTGATGAAACAAAGACACCTGTCGTTAATATCTGAATATGCAACTGATATCTTATATATCTGTGCAGAAAAAAAAATATTGTTGCAGACTACCTCTCCAAACCAGCAAATGCAATGACAGTCGAACTCTGTGACTTATCAGTCCTTGTTAAGCAGCACGAATGTGACACAAAAATAAAGGCTTACATTGACAGGCTGAAGGCTTACACTGTTGGCAACAAAACTATTTCAAGTAACATTTCCACATCCTACCCATGACCATTTATTTCACAAGGGCAATATAGGATACCTTCCACAATATGTCACATCCAGGACCAACAGCCACAGTAAAGCTAATCAAATGCTACTACTTTTGGCCTGACATGGATAAGAACATACGCTCATGGACCAAAGAGTGCCTCAATTGTCAACAAAGTAAGATTACTCACCATACAAAATAAGCAGTAGTTCCTTTCTTATTGCACTCTACACAATTTTAAGCTGTCTGTATTGATATTGTAAGTTCATTACCACAAACCATCAGTTACAATAGGCTGAAGCAATACTCATGCAAGACACTATGGCTACAACAATGGCAATGTTGTTTTTAAATGTGTGGATCTCATTTTGGAGTTCCCCTGTATGTTGTCTTTGATAGGGGAAGTCAACTTGAAAGTGAGCTCTTTAGTGAACTATCAAATCTGAGAGGAATACACAGATTAAGAATCATGGTATACCATCCATCCACAATCCAATGAAGTAATTGAAAGACAACACAGGACAATTAAAATTGCCATAATTGCAAGAAAACAAAATTGGTTAGATGTATTGCCAACAGTGTTACTTGGTTTATGAAACCTACCAAGGTTACTTAGCAGCTGTTACAGTAACAGGGACTTCAGTGTTACTATCCACTCTATGGAATTTACCAATAAAATGGTTTGCCAATTAGCACAAGAGATGATAAAACTTGAAACATAATTTCTCTTGAAGGATGCCTACACACTGTTCCAAAGCCTTTCATTCCCCAAGAACTAAATAAATGTGCCCAAGTCTGATTACAGCTTGATAGTGAAAGAAACCCCTTATGCTGGATTGTTTAACGTCAGAGAGACATGAAAAATATTTTGTTATTGAGCTCCTTTCTGGAAATTATCAAAATGTGTCCTTAGACAGATTGAAGCCTGTAACACAGTCAAAAATACCTCTGATCCCAAATCAAAGAGACTGGCAACAACTGATAATGACATACCCACAGATGAACTATCAGCTGCAATGAAGACTTCCCAAAATTAGAACAATCTTAAACTCAGTCTAGAACCACACACTCAGAAAGATGGGTAACATTTCCTGAAATGAATGAGTTTAAATATTTCTAGGAAATAATGTATTTATACAGCTCAGCTTCTTGGTGGGGATGTATTGTGGAAGAATGAAAATAAACTAATAACTAAAATAATAAAAATATAAAGAATTTCCTTTTCCCATAATGCAAAAGAAAACCAGAAAGGGTTTCTGGTTACGTGTGAATTTTATGACCCCACTTCCTGAAAGGAGACGATTGTTCTCTTTTTACTCCACAATCATTGAGTTTGGATGTGTTTGTTAGCTGTCTCAATGAAAGGAAGAGTCGGTTAGCCTCACTCATGTCAGGCTGACTTGAGGTCAACCATTCTCTATAGAATAGTATATACCTTTGCATTTTTGTATACACGTGCATCAATAAACATTGGTGATTCTTTTTCTACTCAAGTTTTTGTTTTGTTTATTACAATCCACTGACATTCAATTTCTGTTAGTGGCATGAAGTCAAATTAATACAACTCTCCACAGTTTTTTACTCCTCAATTTAGAAATGCAATTTGAAAGCACTGTGTCACTGTCAGTATATATTTTTTTTTTTTTAATCATCTCACCCCAAGCAAGGCATTCCACTGCCACTATTGCGCATGGGGCTACATAGGGGAAGGTAAAGAGAAGGAGTGGTTAGACATAGGGAATGTCAGGAGGAAGGTGACAGATGAGTAAGGATGCCGAGGATGAGGGTTGGGCAGATGGGAAGAGTGTTTGATAGAATGGGAGCAGGTTAGTGTGTTAGGAGGTGTGTATTGACCTTACATTTAAACTCCTGGAGATTGTAGCCGTCGGGGAAGCAATCGTGTGGAAGAGAATTCCACAGTCGGGAAGTGCGAGGAAAGAAACTGTTGGAGTAGAAGTTGCGGTTGCATTTTATCGGTTTCACTGTAAAAGGGTGGGATCTAGTTGCTAATCTAGTATCTTGTGCAAATTCGTATTTAGGGGGCACCAGTGATCTAAGTTCATCGGAGCAGAAGCCGTGAAAGTATTTATAGAAGAGACACAGGGAAGCCACGTTGCGCCGGTGGGAGAGAGACTGCAGGCGGTCTGCCAAGTCGGTATCTATCACATTACAGACCCTCCTCTGAACCTTATCAAGAAGCCCGAGGAGAATAGCAGGGGCACCCGACCAGATATGGCAGCAGTATTCAATGCACAGGTGGATGGTAGATTTATATATGTGCAGGATAGCTTTAGACGGAAAAAAACTTCCGGGCCCTACACAGAGAACCGACTTTCATAGCAGTAGATTTAGCAATGGATTCGATATAGTCATTCCATTTGAGGTCCGCTGAAAGTGTGAGGCCAAGGAGGCATAGTGTTTTACTCTCTGGGAGGCAAGCCTGGTCCATACTAATGGGAGGTAGGTGAGATTGTCGATGATGGTTAATTGAGAGTAGCTTCATTTTAGAAGCATTAAAATTTACTAGCCATTTCTTACCCCAGTCCAATATGGATTGGAGGTCTTTTTCAATCTTGGCTGCGAGTTTAGCTTTGACGCCTACACCAGATTTTTGTAGGAGGTGAGAGTAAACTGTGGTGTCATCGGCGTACAAACCTATTTGGGCTCTTATGGAATCAGGGAGATCATTAATGTATATCAGGAAGAGTGTAGGACCTAAGATGGAGCCTTGGGGGACACCTGCATTTGTATGGTAGTTCTGGGAGGCATGTCCGTTTAATACCACCTTCATTGTGTGGTGAGAGAGGAATGACTGGATTAGATCAAACAAATGTCCAGTTATACCATAGCTCCACAGTTTACATAGAAGGCCAGCATGCCAAACTCTGTCGAACACCTTAGATATATCCAATGCAATGGTTCGGGCTTTGCCATTCCTGTCGAGTGCCTGGTATATGTACTCGGTGATGGTCGTTAGCATATCAACAGTAGACCTGGTGAAGCGGAAACCATATTGCTTGTTTGAGAGGAGTCTGTGTGCTGTGAGATGCTGAACCACCTCGGCGTTGATAATGGCTTCGAATACTTTGCCAAAGATCGGAAGAAGGCTGATAGGGCGGTAATTTGCAGGGTCAGAGGGTTCTCCAGTGTTTTTAAATATAGGAACTACAGAGGAAGATTTCCAACAGGCAGGAAGCAGATAGGCAGAGGTTGTAGAGCTTAGAAAGGACAGAGGAGAGTTCAGGGGCACATTTCTTTAAGACTATCGTTGGGATTCCGTCACCACTGCTCGCTTTGTGAGGGTCAAGTTTTAAGATTATCTTAGAGACAAGCGAAGGTGTAATGTGGACATCATTCAGTTGTGCCTCGGTTCTAGGTGAGAAGTCGGGTGTAAAAACTCCAGATGAGTCCAGACTCGAAGTGTTAGAGAATCTGCAGGCACAGCATTCAGCCTTATCTGCTGGGGAGGTGAGGACCTCAAATTTGTTGATTAACGGGGGTATTGTGGACTTGCTCTTGTTAAGTACTCTTTTACAGAGTCGCCAATAGTCTTTAGCGCTGAATTTAGAGCATGCTATGCGTTGCTTCATTCTGGCAGCAAACAACATCTTAGCTTCATTAAGTATCCTTTTACACTTATTACGAGCTGAAGTGAAAAGGCGCCTGTTTTGGTCCGACGCGTAGTTATGATAGAGTTGGAAGAAATGATTCCGGTGGGCAATGGCAGCCGAGCAAGTGGGTGAGAACCATGGAGATGAATGAGATTTAAGCTGGAATTTCCTAGCAGGGATGAAGGCATTGATGCCAGCCTTAACCCAGGAGGAGACCTCGGATGCACATTCTTCGATGGGAAGACTAAAAACGTTGTTCCAAGGGATGTCACAGAGGAAGTCTCGGAACGAATCCCAGTCTGCTCTTTGATAGCAGTAGGATATTGTACTTGTCTGGGTATCATGGGTCGGGTGAGAGTGGAGTGAAATATTGACGGACACTACAGTGTGGTCAGAGTTTCCGAGTGGGCAGAGTTGTCTGGTAGTGCAAGAGTCTGGGATGGAAGTGAAGCAAAGGTCTAAAAGTGAGTCGCTTCCGTTAGGGTTGTCGGAGAAACGCGTGGGGAAGTCCACTACTTGCGTAAGGGATTGGGTGATTGAAAAGTTCATGGTGTGGACACCGGCAGGATCGGTGACAGCGTTCTTCAGCCACTTGGTGTGGTGGGCGTTAAAGTCACCAAACACGAATACATAGGCAGAGGGATGGGAAGAAATGGCTTTGTCGATATTGTCAGAAATGATGTCAAGTAACGAACAGTCAGGGGAGGAAGGAGAGCGGTAGAGAAAGAAGAGATAGCTAATCGAGCTGAGAAGTGAGAGGCGGAAGTACATGAAAGAATGCTCTGGGGATTCAAAAGATGACACCCTAGCTAAGGGAAGGTGTTCGCTGACATAGATACCAAGACCATGCATATGAACATTGGAGTCCTTCCTGAAGAGGGGAAGGTAGCCAGCAACGTAGAACTCAGATGAGGGGATAGAAGGGTTAAGATTAGTTTCACATAGGGCTAATATTTCAGGTGAGTTATTATGGAGGAATGAATCTACGCTGAGGAAGTTGGTGCTGATGCTGCGTATGTTAGTGAAAGAGATGCAGACAGGTTTGGGCGTTTTCAAATGAGCTGGTTTAGTTTTGCTATTATGTTTGCTTTTTTCCATTGTGATTCAGTTAAGGAGAGGTCTTAGAATAGAATCAGTTGGTCAATCGTTTGCAACTTGTGAAGGATGTGTACAGTATGTTTACAATACATTGTGTCTACAGGTTTTAGTGGCAGTGTACATAGAAATTACGATGCAAAAAAATGTGGCAGTACCTATCAAGGCATTTAGAAGAATTGGTTGTGTTATGACATCAGTCATCGTATATCACAAATCAGCATCACAGAAAATAAAAGCTTGAAAAACTCTCACACACACATACACACAGAGAAAATACTAAATAAGAATTCTGTGTAGTGGACAGAAACTGAATTGGTAAATTAGGTTTTTATAAAAAAACATTTCCTAACAGGAATTTGGGATTTTGGTTGTTAAAGTTCATTTAAGGGCTTCATCTGAAAAATAATAATCATGTTATCAAGAATCAGTATTGGATTATTATTATTATATCATTGGCAACTTTTGGTATGAAAGCGAAATTGTTTTTACTGATAGAAAATAAAATACAAATACAACAAATTCTTTGCGATTTTTATGTTCCGATCATTTGTACTTGTGTACATATGTATGTATTAACAAGATTTAAAATTTATAAGAATTGTTTAGGGCATATCTACACAATACAATTCTCATATAGGCAATAGTTTTATTTTATTTTATTTGTTTTTATCTTTACTGCTGGCTTCTGAAACAATCCAAAGTCATTTTAGAACATATTTTTTTATATAGAAAAACTAAATTATATATTGAATCAATATCCAAACTGGACCCACATATATACTGATGGCTCCAAAGTCAATAACAAAGTAGGATGTGCGGCTATCTGTAAAAGTACTGTTTTACAAAAAAGATCACCTGACAATTCATCAATATTTAGTGCAGAAGTTATTGCCATTGACTTAGCCCTGGATCTCATCCCTAAACTTACCTTAAACAAAGTTATTATATTCTTGGATTCTTTAGCAGTGCTTGAAGCAATAAAGAACCAAAAATTAAACAATCCTTTGATCATCAAACTTTTATATAGATTACATGTGATTTCACAAAACAAAACTATCATTTTCTGTTGGATTCCCAGTCACTGGATTTCAATGGAAATGATAAAGCCGATGTGGCTGCAAAAAGAACTCCCTAAAATGTGACACAAGTAACATAAAAGTTCCATACACTGACTTTAAACCCCTAATCAAGAATTATATTTTAAAGAAATGGCAAGAAACCTGGAACAACTGTCAAAACAACAAATTATTTAAAATCAAACCCATCCTAAAGAAACAACTCTCAGAACCCAGTAAATCACGCAAAGAAGTGATTATATCCCGTATTCGAATAGGACATACACACATAACCCACTCTTATCTCCTAAAAAATGAAGAACCTCCTGAATGCATTGCATGTCAAGAACCCTATACAGTAAAACATGTTCTGCTCGACTGCAGTGACTTTACATATATCTGGCAATCCCTCTATAATGTTAACAACCTGAAAGATCTTTTCAAAAAAATAAACACTAATACTATTTTAACCTTCCTCAAAAAGATCAAACTATACAACAAAATATAATCTAAGTAAAGATCCGAAGATCAAAAATAGATCCAGGGGAAAAATTTAAAAAGTAATACAAATTGAAAGCAATGGAAAAGTTTAAAAAGCAAGACATCTTCCAAAATTCTGTAAAAATAATATAACCTTACCTAAAATCATTTGTTGTGACCTTAAATGATCCCATAAGGATTGATAGGTCGTTAAATCTCAAAACAAACAAACAAATTATCTTTACCAGTAAGACTAAAAAAGCTTTTCAAAATATCTTATTTGGAGAGAGAGATCAAATTTTTCCCTGGTGAAAGTAGGACTTGAACAGTTGTTTTATGTTTCAAAATGAATGACTATAGATAGAAATGCAGTGTTTCTTTTTATTAGTTGTTCAAATTGATTCTGTTCTTGGCGTTATCAAGTTGTTTTTATTTCGTTTACAAGTAAATTTTAAAAATGATAATCTTTTATGCTAGAATGCCTCGCAATATTGTGATATGGTGGTAAGCGAATGAAGATCGATGACAGGTCGAGAGTTTGATCCTCATAAGATGTCCTACCTAAACTTAGTCTTGTTTCACTTAGTCAAAATTCAAAAGTAGCAGTTAAGTCTTCTTCTTTAACCATAAATGTAACATTAAAAATTTACAATATGGAAGTAGATTTTTTGTTTTATTATTCTGGAAAATCAAAACATAACTGTTACAAAGTAAAAAAAAAAAAAAAAATTCCACAGATTTTTAATTCATTTTTTTATGGTAAATTTTTGTTTTGTTCCCCGAAGGCCTTTACCCCTTCAAATCTTTCAATAACATCCCTATTTCCGTGCCAATGTATATGCTGAACTCAAATCGGTAATTGTATATTGAAGAAACATTCCTTTTTTCATTTTATCGAGCAGAAAAATATGGAACTTCTTGTCACTGTTTAAAAACGTAATTCACTGCTGACTGAATTCATGCGTAGTTTTATGATTTTTCGTCCTTTTTTTCAATCCCTACGCACAAAATGAGTTCCAAAACCGACCAAATCACGGAGTAATTGCTCAAATGGAGAAAATCAACTGAAGAAAAGAAACCTACACTTCAATTCATTCAGCGGTGAATCAGATGACAACAGTAGTAAGGGGTGATATATAGTCTGATGTATTTATGGTGGAGACCATGAAAGAAAGTTAGGTTTCTTCAATAAACAATTATTGATTTGAGTTCAGCATGTACATTTGCACGGAATAAAGGATGTTTTAGAAAGTTTTGACGGGGTAAAGGCCTTCGGGGAACAAAACAAAAATTTACCTTTTTTATTTTGTGTTGAAGAATGTTGTAAAAATGCTGGAAAGCAATGATCTCTGAATTTTGTATTAAGATTTTCTTTCACTTTTTTACTTTGATATTGTGAATGTGAAATAAACGTGTTATTGTAACTGCACTTTTTAAAATAATTGTAAAAAAAAGGTTTGGTTTCTATCCGTTCCAAACCAAATTGATAAATTAGTGAATAAGGAAATATCGTAGATTGTTTTTGTTTTCATGAAAAAAACTTTTGTTAATTTTGTTAAAATTTGCGCGGGTGATTTTTTTTTTTTTTTTTTTTTTTTTTTTTTTTTTCTTTTTAATTCATTCATCATTGTGAAATATAGATTGAATAGAAACTTAACGAAACAGTATGTTTTACTTTTGTGAATGACTCGAGGAACGTTTTAGCCAAGTTCGAATTCCATTTGAATTCCTTTCATTCACTTATGCACAAATACCCTTTGGCAAAGGTAATCCGTCTTTTCTCTCCATTTATGGGTCAAATAACAGGACAGATTGGATTCTATAGCCTTGGCTGGTAACCAGTCTACTGCAGAAAGTAATGGCAACCTACTGCCCAGTCAGTCATGTCTCTTTCGAGACAAGCGTGTCTCACGTATGGCACTCAACTGACTGACTGATACACTTAAAAATTCAATTGATCCTCTTAGGTTTCAAAATCACAGCTTATAAAGTTTTAATAGATTTTTCTTAAATAACATGATACTGTTTTTGTCACTTTCAGGTTCTGAAAAATAGTACTGTCAAAAATATGAATTGTAAATGAATGAATCTTTCTTTATCCATATGAGACGAAGTAAATAACTGATTTTGTTGTTTTACTTTATTTAAAGCTACAATAATTGCATCAAATCATTTTCCCCCACGACATGTATTTTTTCTTTTTTTATTTTTCCAAACAAATGTGAATCTCAAGTGTTTTGTCTTTACTACTCTATAATAATAATAATAATAATAATAATAAAGGATGTGCGTTGTGGTACAGTGGATATTGGCTCAGAACGAGAAACCGGGGAGCCGAGTTCGAATTCCAGTTGAATCCATTGTATTCATTTACGCGCAAATACCCTTGGGAAAGGTATTAATCTGTCTCTTCCTTCCAGTTACAGATTGGGTTCTATAGCCTTGGTTGGCAACCAGTCTACTGCAAAAAGCAATGGCAACCTACTGCGGGATAATCTTCTGCCCAGTCAGTCAAGCGTGTATCACGTATGGCACTTGACTGACTGACTCTATAATAAATCCAAATTCCAATTTATCATTTGGTTCCGATCAGCATACCCTCCTTTACTGACACGCACGTGCTCACACTGGTCGGTTTAGTGTCTTTTTTCTTTTTCTTTTGTGGGTGTAGCTTTACTTGCTCAGTTTACCCAACATGGTACCAGTGTCACTTGATATACACACGGAAGAGGGTAGATGAAGATACATCAGTTATATTTTAGTTAGCATTTTTTTTCTTCAGTTCTCAGTCATTTGGTGTTTTTTGGTTTTTCTTTTCTTTTTTTTTTTGTAGAGAAAGATAAGTTTGGTTTATTTAGCATTTCCTTAATGAAAATTCTGAAGACATCATCATGAAGGGGTGGGGGGGGTAGAATATTTTCCCTTAAAAGACAATCACTACAGAGTCTGAGAGCTATCGTTGCAAATCTCAAATCTTGCAAAGAAATCACATTTTTCTAGTGTCAGTCATTTTTAGCACTCATCTAAATAAATTCATCTTGAAACTTTTGATATGTTAGTTTTTGTTTACTCAGAAAATTTGACTAAAATATAAATACGTAGTTATATTAAATAAAAATGTTGATTGTTTTATTTGAATAAATTGAGTTTTTAACTGACAAACAAAATTTGAGACTTGCGATGGAATTTGACAAATATAAAAAAAATAACATTTTTTTCTTGTTCAGTTTTATGTTATTTTTAATGTATTTTATTTTTATTTATTTAAAAATGTTTTACCTACTTCTCAATTTTAGAGTAAATCTCTATTTTATCTCATGTATGCATTTTAAGCAGAGTAAATAGAAATCGGAGAGCAGAGTTCAAATTCCAGTTGAATTTGTTGCATTCACTTAGATGCAAATACCCTTAGGCATATCCATCTTTTCTCCCTCCAGCTTTGAGTTGAATAGTAGGACAGATTGGATTCTATAGCCAGTCTACTGCGAGAAAATCTTCTGTCTAGTTAGTCATGTCTGGAAAGAGACATGATCACCCAAGCAGATATCGTGTGTGTTTGTGTAACTGGCTGACTGAAATGCTATAGTGGTAGAAATGACTAAATTTTCAAAATATTTATGGAGAAAGCCTAACAAAATTCAAGAATATCATTAAGTTTGATGTCAAAGATAATAGCCCTCTTATTTAGAGAAGACACTTTGCAAAAATGTCCCTTTAATGGTGTTAAACAATTTTTTTGCTACATATAAAAAATAATGCCAATAATTACACACCTTTTCATAGTGTGTATGCATGTGTGTAAATATGCATACATGCTCTAAAAGCTATGATATATGTGAAGAAGGGGTGACATATTCACTTTAGTGGATAAATGTATTGTCATCATGACTTAAAACAGTGATATAAATTCAGGCTTCTTAAAATGATTTTGTAAATATGTCTTTGGTGCAAATAGTCTTGGAATAGAAAATATTCAGGTCTTACTTATTTGATCTTGGATTAGTGAAGGATTAAATTAATCCAACTTTTAAATCTGGTCTTCTTTGGCTTATCTCTAATGTTTATTTTACAGATCTGGCATCAAACATGGTCGAGTTGACCAATCCACCATTTGGAGTACTTTTGTTAGAGAAACATTTGATATGATTAACAGTGTTGTAGCTAGTGACAAGCTGCAATTTATTTAATCAGTAGTTAAGCGGTGAAAAATAGAGAAAATTTTCAATAGTAAAAGAACAAGGAGGAGGAGGGGGAAGTTACTTGTAAATGCCAAAATGCAATAACTGAATTGTCTATATGTGGAAATTCACTTCTAACTACAGAAGTCCTGCCTTAACTGTTGCTATTATCTTTTTCAAATTAAAATACATAAGGTGAAAGATGATTAAATAGAATCAAATCAATTTTTGCTGATTTTGTTTAGCTGCTTGTAAATAAGTAAAAGTAAAAAGAAAATGTAAATAGATCAACCAACATAAATAAGATAAGAAGTGTCTATATGAGGGGTTGCGAACAAGTTCTTGGCCTGATCCATTTCCCAAAATCTAACCAAACTGGAATAATTTTTTTGTTTTTTGATTGGGGCAAAATCTTTAAAGTATATTCTTGTGTGTGTATGTGTGCTATTTTTCAGAGCCCATTTGTTTGAATTTAGTATCTTATTAACAGAAAATTCTTTTGGTTTATCAATCACTGTATATTCTAGGCTGGTGTTCACTAGTTTTAAATATTGCTAAAGCTATCATCTAGGTTTCTTTTATTTTTTTGTGGTTCTGAATTTGTTTAGTTAAGAATCTTTACTACTTCTCTATATGTATTCTTCTCTTCAGCTGAACATGTATTAAGTGAATTAAAAAGCAGAAACCATACACTGCTTGATTTAAAAAAAAATTTTTTTTTATGTATAATGCCCATAGCCCAGGGGTAGGGTCGCCGACTGACGCCATCTCGGTTGGGTTTCAATCCTGGGTAAAAAAGCAATCGGAGTCTAACCGTACTGATGAGCTGTGATATGGTGAAACAGATCTGTCTGCGGATGACTATATATATATATATATATATATATATACACTAGCAGTATAGCCCGGCGTTGCTTAGGTGTGATGAAAGCTTTAAAACTTATCCATGGTCCTGGAGCTCAAACTCTTTGGATGTTGGCACAAAAGACTAAAAAGCAATAGTTGTTTCCAGTTAAAGCGAAACCATAGACTAAAGAAAAATGAATGGATGTAAGTCAACTTTTGAAGTTTGGTGAGAATTAGATAAAAATTGTGGATTTGTATAAAGGACATACAGACAGATAAACAGACACACACACACAAACTTCTTGCTTTTTATATATATATATATATATATATATATAATCGATTTTCTGGACTATTGTAAGAACTGCAACCTTGAAACTTCTGAATATCGTTTCTTATGTCTTTGTCTATGAGTGTATCAAATTTGATTAAAATCGGACCACTCCTTCTATAACCTGATTTTTCGATTATTGATTTTCGATATTTATCGGGAGTACCTCGACACAAAACCTAGCTAAGAACACTCACAGATGCTTATAGTACAACTGTGTAAATTTTCAAGAAAATCGGTTCAGCTGTTTCGGGATCTATAGGTAACAGATACACACACAGACAAAGTTCCATTTATAAATAAGTTTTTATATATATATATATATATATATATATATATATAGGTTTAAAAGTTATTTTTAAATGAGGATAAAATGTAAAAAAAAAACAACCAGTTTCACTCCTGCTCATCAAAGATTTAATTGGGAGAACTTACTGCAAAATGTAAGAGGTGTGAAAAATGAAGTGGTCAATGACGGGAAAGGGGACTGAAATGCTAGACTGATCACAGCAAGACCCAACGAACACTCTTGCTGTTTACACAGCAAGGGTCTGCAAGACCTGATGTAAACTGACTCCAGCACCTTCAAATGAAAAAGAGAATGTGAATTTGCCAATATGGAAAACTAATTCACATTAAACTCCATGACACACTTTCTATTTTTTTATAAGATGTTCACAAATTGAGAAACAATACTTGAAGCTTGGTTCTGAGACTCAACAGGGGAAATACCTAGTCCTGACGAGTGAACACATAATAACTGTCTTCACAAAACTTTGAAGTTGGCATGAACCTGTTCAGTTAAAGTGACAAATTCTTTGCCCAAAAATTATCAATGCTCTATCTCTTCCCTGATTTCAAATGAGCACTGTGATAAAAACCTGCTTGCTAAAGTACTTTTCATCAGTAAAACACCTGAAAAAGAAACAATCTTGGCATCAAAAACTATCATAACTCACTTTATATATATATATATATATATATATAAATTTTTATGAGCATGTACATGTGTCTCCATTTAGCCAGCTAAGAAAACAGCCAACTTTAGAGTGGGCACCAAGTCTCCTTAATAATATTTCTGCAAGTCTTTTGAAACTTTGTGTATTAGTCATGATGTTTATTTGGCCATTGCTTTATTTAACATCTGCCTTGGTAAAAGAAAGCTTCAAGTATCAGCAATTCTTCAACAAGATCCTTGCTTTTTTAGTGAGAGTGTTTCTTCATGATAAATATGATTTATGTAATAAATAAGATTTGATGTAAACCAGTTATGGCATGGTTGTTTTCAAGTGCAGACTTGATGCCTTGTAACTTATTTTGGGGTTATGCAGATAGGGAATATTGTTTCAACATTTGAAAATGGCTGTAAAAGATTTTTTAATTTCAACAATCAATTTTTTTAATGTTAAAAAAAAAATGCATCGAGAATGGTCAACAACATAGAAATATAAAATAAATTTTATCCAGACACCTTATATCCTTACTTTAATTTGAATGTGTGCATAGTCTAGAGATTATGACAAGAAATTTTTAAATGAACTTTTAAATGTTGATCAAAAATGTAAGTTGAACTAAGTGAAATTGTCTTGATGCTAACCAATTTATAATCTTCCATGAATGTAAATTGAAATCTCTTTGCTATTGTATCTCAAAATAAGTCTTTGGTGCTATGTTTTCAAGGTTTGTCTTTGATAAGTTACAAGAGATTGCTGAAAAGTCCACAGCTTAACCAAAAAGGATTTCAAAAGTGGTTTTGATATTTGGTCAGACTTTGAGAAGTAAGCCAAGCCAATAATTTTTCAGCACTTTCTTTGTATATGTATCAATGGTCATTTGAGCCTTAAATGGAATTCGTATGAGAAAAAAAGTTATTTAACTTTTGTAACAATCAATAAAATTATTAAGTTTTGAAATATTAATGATATACGCTAATTGGATGTTTATGAGAAAATTGAATTTATAAAATGTGTAAATCAGTTGACCTTCAGTTATTTTATGTTTTGTTCATACACAACTAAATAAGTAACTGTGTAAAGCAAAATAAAGTTTCAGTTAACTAATCAACAATATTTAGGGATGAATAGATTTCTTTTTCTATTTTCTAGATAAAAGATACTGCAGTAAAAATGGCTACATTCAAAGAAATCACATAACTCAAATTAGATGATATAGAGTTTGTGATTGATGAAATATATTTATGTTGACAGATACAATTGATTTTTTTACTTCTTTACTAAAATTCTTTTATAATTACTAATAGCATAAAATCTCTTGGTGTTTGATTAATCTTTCTTTTTAGAATTTATTGTCTACTACTTTTCTACCAAGGTGATCAAAATTAAAATCTAAATTGTTTGTCAATTTAAACTATTACATTTGTTAGAAGATATATTCAGTTTAAGTACAGAAATTAGTTAAAATACTCTATTTCTGTTAACCAAGGGTTGTTAGACTGACAAGAGAAATTAACCTGAGAGAAAAAAAATGTTTATTTCAATTTTATTCAAATTATGTGTATGCATGTTTGTGTATGTGCATATATATTTTAATTCAATGACTTATATTTTTACAAAATTTAAAAAAAAAATTAAAAAGTAACTTTTTATTACTGACGTTTCAAAAGTGTTAAAGTGTTATCTGAATTATTTTTTATAATTTTAAAAAAAATTTTATTTTACTTTTTTTCAGGGTATAAATAAAAACAATATTTTCTTTTGTTTTTTTTTGTTTTTTTGTTTTTTTTCAAATTTGGTTTCAATGACCAGCAGTAGGAGTTGTTCAGACAATGGGAGGGGGAATATATTATTCCAATGTCTTATTCCAAGCTCTGTCAAATTGTGTATACATTAAATGGCACAAGCTTGTGTAAATCATTCATGCAAAATGCAGACATATGACTATGCAAATTCAAATGCTGATGGACAGAGGATTAGCTTTAATTTTATAATACGGATAAAAACACAAATGTATAAATTGTTTTTAAACTGAGACAAATTCCTTTTAAAGAGAAAAATGTATCTAGCAAGAATGCAACAGAATTATTGAATGTTTCCTGGAATATCAATGAAAATAATCTTTGTTGCTTTTTAGATGAAGTATTTTGAACTTGATATTTTCTTAAAAACAATTAATTTGTAAAACCATTAACACTGTGTTTAAAAGTTTAAAAATTTATCCCTAAAATGAGTTTTTTTTCTATTTCTGAATTTGGAGCATAGAAAATAAAATTTTGATAAGTCTTACAAATTTCCCATGGAAAATAAAAATGTGTGTTTTCAACAGACGTGTGAATTTTTTTTTATTTTGAATGTTTAACATTTTAAGTGAATAATCCACCATCTGTAATAATGTATATAGTTTAAAATCTTGCTGAAAATATTAAAAATTCTTTTTTCTGCAAGATTGACATATTGAAGAATCTTTTTTTTTAATTTTGTTTCATTATGTAATGATCTTAGAGAGAGAAGGCTTCTATTATTAACATTGATATTTTCATCAGAAATCACATTTAACTTTGTATAAACATTAGACCACATTTCAAATAAATATTATTGAAAAACCTTTTGATGAATTATGAGGCAATAATTTGGTTATTAGTTTAGATTAGGGATTCCCAACTGGCATGTAGTGTGCCACAAAATATTGTCAAAGCATACAAAAAAAAAAAATACCACCAGGCACAGGTTTCACACTAAGCTGTACAAATAGTTTAATAGAAACAAATACATAAATTTGGTTCATATTTGTGTGTTTTTTTTTTAAATCTATCGTTTTTGTCATAACATGTATACCCTTTCAAAATTTTGTTAGTATGCTGTGATATTTTCATTTTCTTTTTCTTTGCTTAAAAAGGTTGAAAAACACTGGTTTAGACAAACTTAACCTAGAAGTTACTTAAAGTTTTGTCATCATTATTAGTTTTTCTATAGTCTTTCTTTCATTGTAGTCTTTTTTTTTGTTGTACTGCAATTGATCGTTATGACTAAATAAGTGTGCTGGGTTGATGAACTTCATGACCCTAGAATAATGTTATTAGAACTGAGATAAAAACCAACAGTAGTGAGACAAATAAAAAAAGAAATTACTAAAAATGTAATAAGTTTATGTAAATCTTTTTAAATTTTTGTCTTTATATGGGAATAAAAAGTTAATACACAGCAGTAAGAATATTTGTTGCTGTTCAAATAAAAATCATCAGATATATACAAAAGCTCTTATATTAATATCTCTTTTTCCCCATCTTCTCTTCTTTCCTGTTTGTACAAACACACACATGTATCAGTTTATGGATTAAACTAGAAGATTAATGATATTTTCTTTGGACAGTTATGAGATGTATGTTTATGAAGAATAGATCAGGAACAAGTTTGGGAACAATGTTGATAGTGCCAAGTAGATACCACCACTATACAAACATATGTGCATGTTTGTGTGTGTGTGTGTGTGTATATATATATATATATATATATATATATATATATATATACACGCTTAGAAGTTTCTTCATGAAGGCAATGTTATGTCTTCACTCGTCAGGGCTAAATTTTAATCTGCAGATTTTGTGAAGACAGTGCTTTCAAAAAGTCTGCATGAGTCTGCTCAGTTAAGTGACAAACTTCTCTACATTATTCCTATTCATGCTTTATCTCGATATCAAGCACTATACTACAAAAAATTTGCTTGCCAAAATATCTTTTTATCAGTTAACCACTGAAAAAACAGTAATCTTGACACTAAGTTGGATTTTGTAATTGTGTGTGTGTGTGTGTACTACAGTAAAATAATGGCTGGTTGGACCAGCAGGCAGTAGATTGAAAAGATTGAAGTGCTCAATGCCCAATCAAAGCAAATATGTCAAAAAATGGAATACACACCACTTGTAAGTGGTGTGCATTCTGTCTTTTGACAAATTGTTAAATATGTACAAGTGGTATGTGTTTGGTTCTTTGAGATATATATATATATATATATATATATATATTATTGGAAAAAATGACAAACCCATAAAAATGGAGAGGAAAATCCGAAAAAATTTATCTAATTAAATATTAATAGATAAAAATAGAGAGCTCAGTGAATATTATCCAGAGTGTGTTGATTTCCATCTCTACAAAAAAGTGTAACTTTGTCATTTCTCTCATGGATTCTCTGCTTTGTCTTATTTATTCCAAACTTTTATTTTCCTTTCTATTCTCTCATCTTTTTGCATTTCCAATTTGATTTTTTCTCCTTTTTTTATGTTTTTTCTTAATTAAATGAGTCACTCAAGTTATCCACTAGGTGTTACCACCTGGCTCAGAAGCTGGTCACCTCTGTTGTCATTTACTAACCATAGCTTAGTCTGGCATGAGGCTACATGTATAGAGTACATAGCAAGGATCAGACTTACAGCTCAGTTGTTCACCCAAACAACCTTGCTAACCGTTACGTTACTCTATGCTAAGGGTCCTGCTCATGACCTCTGTATGCAAGAACCTATACCACAGACACTATTTTTTTACATGATGTAATCATGAAGTATATAAGACAATTCATCAGGTGCTTTAAGGACATAAACTGGGCTGTAAAGGGGATGAAGGAGCAGTTTCCAGCCCAGCTCGTTGATGGTCTGCATCGTTTGGGCTACTGTGTGAGGCCTTGCATTATCTTGATTCAAGATGACTGTATGTGACTGATGATCATGGACAATTTTGTGTGCTGTCTCAACAGATAGGCTCAAACTATTTGCAATGTCATCTACTGCCATCCTTCTGTCAGACTGAATGAGGTCATTGACTGATTCAATCACTTCAGGAGACCTCACTTCTGTAGGCCTCCCAGGCTTATCTTCATCCTCAAGACTGCTCCATCATTCTTTAAACAATTTAGCCCGCTTGTAGACATTTTTTTGACAGAAACATGGGTTACCATACACAGTTGACATTCTTTTATGAATTTCAACTGGTTTGCACTCTTCAGCAACCAAAAACTTGATAACTGACTCAATCCTGGAGCATGCTTCTTGGTCGGCCATCTTTGTTAATCTCCAAAACTCTCAAGGTTTTTTTTTCAATCTGCAAAAAAAAAAATTAAATCCCTTTGAAAAAGAAGTAAAGGAAAAAAATTTTAAAAAGTAAGCTTCTATCTGTATTAGAAGTCCTTATACCGAAAAATTGACAATAAAAGGCAATATAGACAAAAGGAAAACTTTACTTAACCAACATTTTGTCTTTTGATAGACTTCGTCAAGACAAATGTAAGGATCTTATTTTGTAACAAGTGTTTATAAACATTAAAAACAATAAAATCATTTACTCACTTTTGTTTATTGGATATTAAATTACTTCACTTAGCATCTTCCATAATTTACCTTGACTTTCAGTTAACCTGAAGTATATTTGAGTATTTAGAAATTTTGTAAAACTAACAACATTTTTACTTCTCTTTAAAGATACTTGCTGCAAAATAAAAACCTTATATTTGCCTTGTTAAAGTCCATCAGAGGCTAAGAAAAATTCCTATATGGCAGTGAATGTTGGACAATCTACACACAGATAAAGAGACTTTATGCAGTGTAAATGTGGTTCAACTGAAGGATGTTGACAATACCGTGGAAGAACATGTGAGCAATGAATTTAAAGTATAATAGAAAATGAAAACGAAAAGGACACTTATGCTTCACATCAGGAAGAGAGAGTTGAAATTTTTAGGTTACATAATAAGAAAAAAAGGATTTTCAAAATTTAATACTTACAGGACAGATGAAAGACAAGAACAGAGATAAAAAATGCATACCTGCCTAGTGAGCTTAAGTAAATGGATGCTGGATTAAGTTTTAGGAGAGATAACAAAAAGACTAAATTTATTGAGAGTAACGAAAGATAGAAAATTCTGAAAAGCCTTGATTGCCAACATTCTGAAGGGAGACAGCATAAAAAAGAATATATATATATATATATATATATATATATATATATAGTTATAGTGTTTAACTGTGATAATGTTTAGTGCCAAGATTATTTTTTCAGTGGTTTTACTGATAAAATGTATTTTGGTAAGCAGGTCCTTTATTGTAAAGTGCTCAATATTGAGGTATAGATAGTTTTGATAAGTACAAAGAGTTTCTCTTTTTAACTGAGCAGATTCATGCTGACTTCGAAGTTTTGTGAGGACATCGTTATGATGTTCTCACTATCAGGGTTTTGTGAGGACATCATTAGGGATTTTGTTCTCACTATCAGGGTTTTTGTGAGGACATCATTATGATGTTCTCACTCATCAGGGTTTTTGTGAGGACATCATTATGATGTTCTCACTCATCAGGGTTTTGTGAGGACATCATTATGATGTTCTCACTCATCAGGGTTTTGTGAGGACATCATTATGATGTTCTCACTCATCTGCTCTGTTAAAGAGACACTCTTTGTACTTATATATAAAAAGAGAAAAAGAAAACTTAACTGCCACATTTTCTCCCCTGGTGGACTTTATCAAAGCAGGTGTCAGGATTTGAAGTCCATCAGAGGACAAAATGCCCAGCTAAAATAATTTTTTCCTTTTCTTTTTAAATGTTATTTTTAGTGTAAACTCATATTTGAGTAGACACTTTGTTTTTATTAAACAGTATTTTTATTTTTGTCTACCGGTCTGAATATTCGAAAAATCTTAAGCCAGAAAACAAAAATAAATATACAGCTTCGTAAAGAAACGGTGCGTCTACTAAGATACGAGTATTTCCTAAAATTAATTTCTGAGGTGATATGTTAGATTAACAAAAATTCATTTAATTTCTTTAGAAAATTCACACACTGTGATCATCAGCAAGTGTTGACAGTCTGTTCATGTTTAAACACAATTGTCAGGCTATGATGATTGCGTTTAGGCATGAAACAGACTATTACCACTGAGTGTTAACCTCAATGTCCACTTTTATATTCATTTAAACTATATTTCAACATGCACACACACATGCACACACACACACACACACACACACACACACACACACACACACATATATATATATATTATTTTACAGAGAGGTGGGAAATAATTTTGAAAATTATCTTTTATCTTCATGCATCTCAGATGTCAATAAAAACCCCGTTTTCTTATGAGGCCAAAAGGTGTAATGAGGGTTTCTGCACAAATCTTTTTCAAGGTAATCTACTGGAGATCATCTAAGTTTTGAAAATTATAATAATTTTAAATTATTATTAAATAAAAATTGGACTATACTGTAGACTTTTATATAATATTGACATAATCAATCAATCACTGAGTTTGAACTTTACTTATTACCTAAATTTTCTTCTCAAATTTTCACTGTATAATATTTAATCTATGGGATTAATATTCACTGCTGAATTAAGTTCATTGACAAAGAAAAAAAAGATATTAAAGAATAATTGTGTTAAATGCTTTTTTCTTCATTGAACTGAAAATTGATTGATTATGCTATGTATGAGTTTCTTTTAACTAATTTAACCAAATAGGGACTCTTTAATTCTGCCAACATTAAAAAACCTCTTTATTTCAGCAAATTGTTAATTAAATTACCATTTATAATTCTATTTTTTTTCTTTTCAGATTCTAGGTCGCTGAAACCAAAACTCATTTCGTTCAAAAAAGAAAATCATCTATTTAAAAAGAAAAAAAGAAAAAAAAAAGAAAAAACATTAAAAAAAAATCAAAAAAAATCTTAAAAATAAAAAATATCTTAAAAACAAAAAAAGATTTCCCCCCTCCCCTCTTCAAAACTGACAAATCCAAAACACATATTTTTTATTCCTCCTGGATTTGTCTTCATTATTTATATGATAATTATGCATAGTAGCATATACATCGACTTGCTTGTATATCAAAGTGTGGAGATTTATCTAATCGACATCAATGACAGCCTGAACAAGATTTGCACAACACTCCAAAACCTTTGCTCACCAAAGAAAATACTGAGCAACATAACAAATATATCTCTAGATTTGTACAGACCCCATATAAACACATTTGCATTCTTTCACAATGAACTGGTAGACATCAAATAAAGTTGTTCACCAAATGGCCATTATATAGTTTATTGCAGCATCGCTGTTGGTCCAGTTGGCTTCGAAATTGTATTAGTACAAATTCTCCAGGGAAAATGGAGTCTAGTGTTGACCGTGAGCCTGATGAGCATGCAAAACCCAAGTCTAGTTCCTTGTCCCCAAAAGTTGCTCGACCAAAACTGCCGACATTTCCCCCGAGCTTCCGCTCAGTGAAAAGCCGTCCAAAAACTGATCCCGGTCACGGTGGAGAGATCAGCCGAGCCGTGCTGGAAGATATCATGAAACTGAAAGAAGTGAATTATGCAAAATACAGCCGGTTACGGCCATCACGATCTCAGCCATCAAAAGTTCCTCAGACAACAACATCCACTCCCACTTCACCTGTGACCGGTTCCTCTTCTCCTGACAATCTAAAATCTGCATTCTCTAGGAGACAGAGTCGGAGTCTGAAACTTACAGAATTAACAGACAGACTGAAAAGTGGGCGTCTTTCTAATGATACTTCATGTAACATTCCACCATTGAGTGATCTGTCAACAGTGGCAACTTATGGAACATTGAGAAAGATGAGAAATATTCAAGACTTTAGTCAGTGTGATGAATCTTTAGATTCACCTGACAATAGTCTAGAAGATGCAAGGGTTTCACAGGCATCTGAAGATCTGCAAAAAGCTGCTTCCACTGCAGATGATGAAGAGGCTGAAGAGTTATTATCACAAGAAGAATTTAAAGACTCTTCATCTGAAACCTGTTTGGGAAAAATGGAAAGCTCAACCCATTCATTTGATTGTCTCCCTTCACCAGATAATGAAAAATCATTTACTGATGATGGGCAAAGCACGAGTGAATCAGAAACTAGCTCAACAACCAGTGGCCCTTACATCTACCAGCCCTTAACTCGTGATTCTGAGTTTTTTAAACTTGCCAAAACAGCTCCACAGCGCAGGACAGGGATCACGACATTAGCAACTCGTGGGAGAGTGCAAGCGATGTTTGGAACAAGTTATCCTTCACGAGTGGCTGGATTCCAACAAACAGATGACCAAGATGAGATTGCTAGTGGGGGGCAACGGCGCTATCCACGGCGGACTGAGTCAGTTATCGTATCTTCTAGTGGACAGAGAAAAACAGACAGATTCATAACACACCCGCCACACCGCAAAACCACATTTAAAGAGGAAGGTTCAATTGATAGTAATGGCTTCGGTTCTGTAAAAACTGAGGAACTGCAGGAAGAGACCACTTCAGACCAATCAGGAGACAGTATCCCAGTTTTAGCTGCAGGCAGCATTCCCACTCTAGATAGCCAGACCAGTCCAAGTGAGTTGAGAGATTATACTAATTTGCAGGAACAGAATTTGGTTACCGAAGTTAGTGAAAGTGAACGGTTTGAAAAGAAAAATGGAAAGTCGACAAAGCAGAAGTCAATAAGTGATCCGAGTGCTGACAAGACAAAATCTGCATCTGACATTGCCAAAGAAATAAATTCCTCACATGCCCACAGTTCACCGATATTATCCCGAGAATTAGAATCCGGAGGGCCTTTACTGGAGTTTCAGGAAAGTGATAACTCAGCACAGAAACCCCATTCTGAACTAATTCTGCATCAAGCAAGTCCCAAGTTCTCTAACCCTGAACGTCGTATTTCACAAGAAAGTCAGCGGTGCCAAAGCCCAGGTATAGATTCTACAATAGAAGAAGATGACGAAACTGATCAGTCTGCCGTGTATCTGAGCGATTCCTTGCTGAAACCTGACAAACCTGTTTATGCTGGATCTTCTGCGCCAACCACACCACAAAGCCAGTCCCCAACTAGCACTCTAGAACGAGCCCCTCACAACTTGTTAAGTGTCCCTATACCACGAAAACCAATTCACAGGAGCATGAGTTCTGCAAGTGTACTTCAAAGAGACCGCCGTCTCTTGTGGGGTGGAGATAAAGATAAAGACAAGGATGTTGTAAGAAAATATAGCATCAATTCTGATGATTCAATTCCAGGAAATATAAATTCTGGCACTTCTGTGCCTGAGTTTGCAACTTCTTTAGGGGACAATGGTGGTTACCTGACTACTAGCATGCCTGATGTCTGGAAGCAGAACAATTCATTATTTGATTCCCCAGAGAGAGCACAAGCTTATGAGAAGGTAAGAAAAATGTTTTTATTAAGTTAAGCTTTGTTTCATAAGAGAGTATTTTACAAGTTTTAGTAATTTTCTTATTTTTATTTTATTTTTCAGACTTTTATTCTAATTTTTGATGCTTTAAATAAATCCTGTTGATAGTTATATTGTTAACTCTTTATGAATAGTGTCCTTCTTATTTATTCCGGCAGTTTAATTTTCTTTCCTTTTTTTTTCATTTTTTGTGTTATGTTGTTCTTTTTCTCATTGATGGTGACCAACTGATCCTACTATACTGTGCAGTTGACAAAAACAAATAACATGCATGCACAAAATGAAAAAATATAAAATGGTGACAATTTCTTTATTGCAGTGTGTGTGTGTGTGTATATATATATATATATATATATATATATATATATATATATATAGGAAGTTTCATTTGACATTATTTCTTGTTACTATAAATGTTATTTTTAGTAGGTACATGTATTTGAGTTGCTATCTTTGTTTTTAAAATGTTTAAATAAAAAACATCCTTTAAAACAAATTATAGTTGTTTGTTTAGGGTACAAAACTGAAGTTAACAGATCTAGATTCATAGAAGTCTCAACAAGAAATGTGATTTCTTTAAATCACTCATTCAAACCTTGATTTCTTAGGTTGATCTCTGTGGCCAAACTGGTAGCAGGACACGACTGAAAAAGTGGTTTCCCTGATGGCAAAAAGGGATGCAAGTTTAATTCTTCTCAAAGGCACAATTTTTCCTTAGTTGAACTTGACAGTCTAGGCTGTTTGTTATTAATTTCAGAACATAAAATAAATTCATGTGTATCCACTAAAAATAATTTTTATAGTAGTAAGAAACATATACTGGGGGTCCCAGAATTAATTGATTGATTTCAATGAAATAGGACAAATCTTTAAAAAAATGCTTACACTGTTTTATGTTTATTACTTGATTATGATACAAAACAGATTTATATTTCCTACATCAAATATTGAATATTTTCAACATGTACTCCATCTGTATTCCAGCTAATTTCAAATCTATATTTTGTGTTGTGAAATACATTTTGAATCATTTCAGGAAATATCTCTTGCACTGCTTACTGAATGTATTCTTTAAGCTCAGCTAAACTATTGGCTTTTTTGGTGATAAACCTTTTTTTTATGAAACCCTAAGCAAAGAAATCTGGGAGGAGGGGTCAACAAAAATGCATTCTTGTGTATTCATTATTAATAGGATTCTGAAAAGGAAGGAAAATTAAAATTAGAAAAAAAAAATTATATACTTGTAATATTTATTGAACATGATGAAAAAAATAAGTGAGTTTTTATAAAAGTTGTCCAATTTCACTGAAATAGGTTGTTAATTTTGGCACACCCTGTGTATACACACACACACACACACATATATATATATATATATATATATATATATATATATATTGGAATAGATGTTGATAGAAGACTTTTTTTATCTTTGGTTTGCACCTTTATTTACCAAGTCTTTTTAGAATTTGGGCATTCATAACTCTCTATGACTTCCTGCTTTTTGTTGCCAGTCTACATTTCCGAAGAAAATTCTTTCAGTTTAATGTTATCCTTTGATAAAGTTTCATTGTTTAATATGCTGGTTACAAAAAGCACTTGATTGGTCATTGTAATGTGACCTTGATATTGGTCACATTGTACTTCAGGTTTAATTTAATACAGTACATTTGATTGGTCACTTTAGCATGTTACAGCATGCTAAAGTGATTGCTCACTTAAAATCTAACCTGCTCATTTTCATGCTATTCATTAAATTTAAAGGAAATTGTTTTAAGTGAATTTTGTTGGAATGTGATTTTTTTTATCCTTGCTATAATCAAATAAGAGCTTAGTGATAATTTGTTTTTAGCTTATTGAATGTTAGTTATTTTTTATTAGATAATTTTAATGCCTAATCTTTGTTTTTGATTTTTACTATTGACTAAAATTTATTGGCATTCTTGTGATTTGAGAAAGAATAAAAGTTCTTTTATGTTAATCTTCACTTTGATATTAATAGGTTACTTATTTAAGGATCATCTGGCATTGTGAGCATCAAATTTTCTTTTCTATGTTGTATATGTACTGGTATCAGTTTCTGTTTATATATATATATATATATATATATATATATATATTTTCAGTTGTAATTACTATAGCTTTATTTCAGTTTCAACTTCTAAGTATGTTTTTGTTTATTTTTGTCATACTCAGTTTCATTTACATCAAATTTTACTGAAACTATATGCCGTTTTCATCTAAGAAAATATTCTCTCCTAGATGTTGCATTTCTGAAAGCATCCAATTAATTTTTAAGTTATATTATATTTAATACTCTTGTGGAAAATTTTATTTTTAAACTTTAGATACATGTTTATTCATAGTCAGTCTGTTATTAATTGTATATATCCTGCTTGAGGAGATAAAGTGTTGGAATTTGCATTTAAACAACTTTCTATTTAAAACAACCATTTGTATGTTTTATTTTATTAAAAAAGTGCTTCAGTTTAAAAATAAAACCAGAATTGCTGTTAAAATTTAGTTGAAAGTACTGAATAACATAATTATTTAATCAAATTGAATTCAGTATATGAAACTTGTTAGTGGTCACAATGTTTTTTGATATTAATTTTCATTAAAGGGAATACATTTTTGATGTACTTTATTAAGACAAAAAATAATTGTTTTTTTTTTTTTTAAATTAAATTTTTCAATACATTCTCATGTCAACCAAGAATCTTTTCCCAAGAATGTTTGGTCATTTGTGAATCTAGTTGGTCCAAGAATTATGCAGTACTCACATGTGTGTTATATGGTGCACCAGATAATTGAGAACAAATTATATAAAGAAATAAAAATATTCAAAAGAAAAACATAAGTATATATTCCAAAATGGTTGTATATTTACTCAGCTTAGCTAAACAAAAAAGGTTATTCAACTTATGACCTCAGTAGAGTCAGAATGAGAAATTGTAGAACCATGTTTGAATTCCAGTTAAATTTGTTGCATTTTGCATGCAAATATCCTTGGGAAAGGTATTAATTTGTCTCTTCTCTCTCCAGCTATGGGTTAAATAACAGGACAGATTGGGTTCTATAGCCTTTGTTGACAACCAGTCCACTGCAGGAAGTAATGGTAATCTACTGTGGGAAAATCTTCTGCCAAGTCAGTCATGTCTCTTTTGAGATGTGTCTACATGGATCATGTAGTTCTCATTCATGTTTACCATTATTTTCATGATGGACTCTTTGAACAAGTTTGGTGGTATTGTGGTTCCACTGATTAGTCACTCTGCTAGTGCCCAACCTCCCTGCCTGAATGTAGCTCATATGATTTTCCCAGATTTTGTTTGATATGAACTGCCCTTTAGTTATCATGTCCTTAGGCATTGCATGTCTGCTAGTGGGGACTCTACCCCCTTGAGCTACTTTGCATTGACCTTTATCTACTTGTTGTGTTGTGGTTTATGATGTCCTGGATCTTTCAGAGGAACTCTGCTACCATTGCAACATTTAACCACTTAGAATGTTTCTATCTCATAACCATGGATGACTCATTCTTTCTCTTGTAAAGAATTCATAATTAAGTATTTGAAATGATTTGAGTTTTATAGATTTGCTTATACAATGTTAGTTGTTTTCTTGATTTAATAGACCAAATCATTTACATAAGAAATATGTAACATCATTCGTTGGATTTGAGTGTTCTTCAATCCAGAAGTTAAGTCACTATGCATAGGATATTGGTACCATTATAAAGTTCTTGAAATTCTGTCTGGATTAACTAAAATAACTCATTAATCATTTCAGTTTGACAAGTTTCCTCTTTTTTTTTATTTTTTTTATTTATCTATTTTATTTTTTTTATGATTTATCTTATTCATATAAATTTGTAGGAGCTAGCAAAGGAATTCTCAGGCCCACACCATTTCATAAAAATCTTACCAAATGACTAGCTGTAAATGTTTTTAAACCTCAGGATTCAGGTAAATCAGATGTTCTATCTAAAAAAAATATATATATATATACATATTAAGTAAGGAACGTTGTTTCCAAAAATGGTTGGCCTCTAGATCAAATAAGAAGTGTGACATGGAATGAAACCAGTCTGATGATTATGGGCTTGGAGAATGTGCTGAAATTAGAATTTTCATTCCACTTCTATGAATGTTATGTAGGTGTTATACAGTAAAAATGAATGATCAAATTTTGCCTAGAAAAAAAGGTTTTTCTCTTTCACAGTGTCGTTCAAATGAAGCAATTGCTCATTGTAATGATGAAAATTAAGTTTGTTTCAGTAATTTATAATGACGAAATTGAATCCCACCAAACATAAAAAAATTCCCAGTTGAATTTAGGTTGGAATATTGGAGGTTGTTCTGGATCAGGATATATTACCTGTGAGTATCTTAAAAAAATATATATGTGCATCTCAAGATGAGAAGGGCAAGTTTTGAAACAATGACTGAAAACTTCCTGACATACTAAAACTTCAGACACTTCTAAGATTTCCCTAACATTGTGCAAATGATATCCATAAAATTTTTTTAATCATCCTACTATTATTGGTCAGTTTTGGGATAATTCAATTAACTATTTTTAGAATAAACACATTTTTGGCCAAAGATAATATTTTGTGATCAGTTAAGAACAAATATACTAATTATGTCGAGAGAAAACTAAACTGACTTTGTTTTTTTTCTCACAATTATGTGAATTATTTTTACTTGTTACAAATACATTTTACTATTTTTGTTATTTCTCCCTCTCTTTCGTTTTTGTTGCTGTACATATTTTATAATTTTTTTAAAATCCTTATCATTTGTTTGTATATTGTAAGTCATTAATACTGTTGTAGTAAAATTAGTCCTCCATTTACTTTTCTTATCAGTATAGCTGATTGTGTCTCAAAGTAATTAATGAAGCACAGGTAAAATTTTGTAAAACTTGAATCTGTATCATTCAGGATCCAAATTCTCATGTTTAATTTGGTCTTGAAGCTTTGCTCTCTTATTTTGTCTCATAGCCATACTTTTTTTTTTTTTTGCTGTTCCTTATTTTATTGTATAAAAGACAGATTGTTTAAGTTATATTCACTAATATTATGGCATTTAGTTGGGTGTTATGAATATTTTTGGTATGTGCAATTGTTTTTTTTTGTTGAGAATGAAACTCAAAAAGAAAGTAGGTAGAAAAATGAATAAAGAATGTATCTTAAAAACTAGAGACAGTATACACTAGATATTTTTGTTCTCTTTTGTTTTTAAAAATGAGATTAGATGAGGGAGGTAAATGAGTAGTATAGTTGTGGCAGTCATGAGAAATGGACAAGATTTAATACTATTTGATCAAAGAATGGCTGTAGGACCTAAAATTATAGAGCACAATCTCTAAGATTACAATCTGCTTGAGTTTTTTTATTTGTTTTTTTTCTTTGGGTAATAGTAGCAAAGGTATATCAGAAACTTGTGAATGCTGAACAAGCATCAGTTGCATATGAAAACAGTGGATGTCAATAGGTGATGCAAGAACAGGACTTTTAGCAATTGACAAGGATAACTAACCATTGAAAAGGTGAGATCACGCATCAAATTACATCCTAGTTCATTTCTAATGCTACTCAGCAGCTCAACAAGTGTGTCATTAGAGATGACTATGATAGTATCTACTGCACCCCATTTGAGATAAAGAGCATTGCTGTTAGATCAAGTAAATCTGGTGCTGTGTTTCTGACTCAAACAAATCATGTTTCCAGGTCTCTGAGAATTTTGTGTGGAGAAGATGGCATCAGGTTATGGCTCCATTATGATGTGAGATGTCTTCTTTGAGTTTGTAATGACCACATGTGAAAGGGAAGTTGTTTTGATAGGTGTAACCTCTATGGGTTGTTGTACATCATTTTCGTCTCCTTATGTTAGCCATGATTCCTGGTCGTTCAAGCAAACATACCCCACTAGTCATATGGGTAACACGAAACTGATCTAAGGAACACCTGATTGATGTCTAGGTAATCTATTAAACTCTATTGAGCATGTATAAGACTTGTTTCAGCTCTCGTAAATTTTTTGCAGCCACATTTAATAAATTCAACCAGTATACCCACTCACTGACTCGATGTCACATTACCACTGTTATTAGATCAACAAAAGAATTATGCTATTGAGTAGCTATCTCTAATTTTAACAATTCAGTTTAGAAGAATTTCTGTATTAAGATTTATTTTTCAAAGAGATTTGTCCTAAAATTAAGTTGATAGAAGGTGAACTCTGTTGCTCAGATAGACCTTATCACTAGTCAGATCAGCTGTAGTCATGGTGTTCTTGGGTATTAACTCTGGTAATACTTGTACTACTACACTTCATTATATAATGAAATATAAAAGTATCTCATTAGCACTTTGTTGCATCAATTGGATAAGGATATGGAGTTGGTTTGTGAGGGATTTTGCTTGTCTTCTATGTTCCATGCTTCTTTAGGGAATGAGCAATAATGGTTCTCCACAATTTCCTGTCCATTATAGCTCTTTAGAAATTTTGTCTTTTCACTATCACTCCTAATCCCTGTTTTTCCAGTCCTTTTACTCAAACTTGTGAGATTTTGTTACTTTTATCTCTTCAATATATTGCATGAGTGTTAGATTGTCCAAGCCCTTTATCCTTATTATGCCCCCCTAGAAATATCAATTGTCTCTTTGATTCTAAATGTGTGTCCTTTTTGTTTTCATTTTCTCTAAAACTTCATTGTTGCTCACACGTTCAGTTCATGGTATTCCCAGCATCCTTCTGTAGAACAACATTTGGCTTGAATCACTTCTGTGAGGAAATTGTCCAGCATATACTGCCATATAGGAGGACTGATATTGCTTAACAGTTCAGTAATCTTTTCTTGGTTTTCAATAAAATTTTTCTGTTAATTTAATAAACTTTTGATTGGCATCCTTAGCGTGTACTAGCAAAGATAAATGACATTTTTTTTCAGGTTAGAGTTGGAATTTTTTTTTCCTCTTTTACAGTTTTATTTACTTATTTTATTTTGAACATGATCAGAAGTTATTAAATGAGAGAGAACAAAAACATGAGACGATTATGAAAAGATGCTCTTTTTGACAGGTCGAATGGTTTGAATTGAGAAAAGCACTCAATGACCTTCCTCTGTAGAAAATATCCCCCCTTCTATTGTCCAATGCCTGGAAATGAAAGTGAATAGATCCAAGAACTATGCTAATAATTTGGAAAATATACAATATAAGAAATTGTATAAGCTTAATTGCTGTTGTTACTAGAATCATTATTAATCATTCATTGTAATATTAATAGAATAGATTGAGCCCTTTTTATTCATAATTAGTTTTCTGTTAGAATGAACTTAGCATCTTTTGTTAATATTCATTTTAGTTATAATAGTTGGCCTCTCAATCAGATGCAGGCACCATGCAGTCAGTATAGAATAATAATCAAGTGAAGCACTTAGAAAAGGCAACAAGGTTTTCATATCCTTACAGAATTTTATATTTAGAACTCTGTTCACATAGAGATTTTCTACAGAAACATTTTATATTTAGATCTCATTCTCTGTTGAGAGGTACACATCTTATATGAATTTTTTATTTTTTTTATTCTATGAGTTTTAGCTATCTGCTTTTTACCCTTTTAATTCATTGTATATTAATCTTCTTTATGTGTGTGTGTGTGAGTGAGAGAGAAAGAGAGTTAAATGATTGCAGATGTAGGTGTGAGTACAATCTATTAGCCCTGATCTAGTTTTCATGAATCTATGTGGACTCGTACCTAAAATAGGCAGTACTGAACAAACAGCAGACTTTTATGGCTCTTATTTATCTTTTTTTTCATTTTTCCCCTTTATTTCTTTGGGTAAACCTTGAAATTAGTAAAAGCTTATTTAAAGCTTGTGGTTGTTTTTGTTTGGGTTCAATTTTGTCATTGCTCATCATCAACCTTTTTTTCTTGTCATCAAGTTGAAAAGTAAATAAATTCTAATTTAGTGTCTTGTATTCGTGTGAAGTTACTAATAAAATAAAAAAATCAACAGGAGTAACTTACGTTTTAAAGTTCTTTTTGTGACTAATGCCTTATACTGAAACAACAGTATTTAATTAAGGTTTATTCATTAAATAATAGTTGCAATTATGGAAATAGTATAATGGATAACAATGAGAAAAACAAAATGGTTGTAAATATTCCTAGAATTTAAAACTGTAGAATAATAATGCAAATAAAAATATTTTAATTAATCAATATTTACTTCCATATTATTTAAGTTCCAGTGTAATAATAATTTAGATTTTACTTGTAAAGATTATTATTAGTACAGTTTAACATGCTATGAAGGGAAGGTAATATATTATTTGGCTCTATTTTTTAAGTAAATTTCAATATAGTTCAATGTTTAATGCATTTGCAAGAACAGATAATATTGTTTTGTGGGGATCAATTAATAAAGCATTATCAATATCACAAGAATATGTTAAGTGTTTAGGAAAAATATTTTGAAAGTGACCAGTTTCTAGAAATTCTGAAAAAAAAAGTGGGGAGGACTCATTAGGAATCCAAATATTTAAAATGACATGAAATATAAATTTAAAAAATTTACATTGTTATAAAAAATATTTATTTTTGCATTTTATCAAAGCTAACAAATTATTTTTTGTTCTCTTTTTGATTTCTTTACATTTAAAATGAAAGAATTCAGCAAAATATAGGTATCTATTGAGAGAGAGAAAAATATCTTTATTTCTATCAATTGATAATGCTTTTGTTTTAATGTATAAATAGTATAAAAATATATAGATTTCATATTTTATGAATACTTTATTAAAATTAAATTCCTTATCTTGTTAGAATCATATGTCAACACTGACCTACAAGAGATGAATTTAAAAAAAAAAAATGAACTCTTAAACCAAAAATCTTTCTCTTCCAATTTTTAATTTCATCTTGCCTCCTTATTATTCCTTTGGTAACTTTTAGCAAATTTTTGTCTGATATCTATGCAAATATTTTGTGCATATATGAAATTTCTTTTATTTGGTGGTCAGTAACTGATAATCTCTTAAGATATTCAAGCCTTAATTTTGAAGCAAAAAAATATGTATTGGTTGGTTTAAAAGAAAAACTTTTCTTATTCTTGAGAGATTTTCTAATAACAATTTCTAAAATACGAATTTTGGACAACCTTGTAGTATTATCTTGTAAAACCTTGGTTGCCTTGCATTATTCTTTTGATTCATTAATTTTAGACTTTCTTTTTTGGGTTTTGCTCACATTCCTTTGCAGTTTCATTCATTTTGATAGCACTGTACTTGTCAAAAATGGCAGGATTACTTTTTGTATGGATTAGTACTACTGTTTAAGATCAGTCTAGTATCTGTGCACATGGTTAAAAGTATTACACATACAAAATATTAATACACACAATCACACTGTATAATATGAAACTTTGAGATAAATAAAAAACCTGAGTGATTTGCAGTTCTATTTTCATAGAAAGTTAAGCAAAACTGATTATACTTTGTTATGTTGATTATTAACAAATACATCAGTTTTCAAGAATGTTTTTTGAGCTTTTACATCTATCAGGGAGAAAAGAGAGGTGAGGTGAGGAAGAGAGAAAAATATGTTAGCATTTTTATTGGTTCTTAGGTGTTCCTATATATGAGCATATAGTACTACTGCAAAATTTGATTGGAACTACACCAAACCTAGAAAAACAGAAATTGATATGTTTATATTCAGAATTTTATAGGCTCTTTAATGGTGTGCATTGTCAATACATCTTTGTTAGGTAAAATAGTTATAGCACAAAATATAAAACACAATCTCTTTACTAAAAAATGGGTGGGGGGAGTCAATTTTGGTAGGAACATCTATATTTACATTTTTCAAAATTCCATTTAATGAAGTGCCTCACATCAAAAGTATTTGTGATTTTTACTGACATTGGGCCTACACAAATGATTTTGAAAAAAAATTATAATTAGCATGTTTTGTATTTCAGAGGAATATTTAAACTAGAAAATACATCTTATAACCTTCATAATTCCAACCCTATGAAAAGTTCTATGTAACTGCATTCTTACCTTCATCAGAGATTACTGATGAGATGAATTGAAATTTCAAGAATTAAAATTATTTTAAAGAATAGCATTAATTTTTTGCATTTACTCATATTGAGAGAAAAACTCAACACAGTTATAAACAGTTATAAGTCAAGATTTATTTCAACAATGTAATTTTACATTTTCTCTTTCAAAAAATAAATTCACTCAAAATATTAAAATTTTTTTTTAACAGAGGAAGTGAAGCTTGCATTATTTAAACCAGATATAAATCGAAAAAATATATACATCATATCACACATATAACATAATATAGGCAAAGGAATATATACATCATATCACACATATAACATAATATAGGCAAAGGAATACATACATCATATCACACATATAACATAATATAGGCAAAGGAATACATACATCATATCACACATATAACATAATATAGGCAAAGGAATACATACATTAAATCATGCATACACAAAAAAATCTTATGAGAAAATATATACATACATGAAAAATTAAGGAATAGACAGATGCAAAAAGGGGATACTGATGGGATATATATATATATACTAAATCACATGATTATATAAAAATGTATAGGATATATGCTCACACAAAATAAAGGGGAAAGATAGGAATAGACAGATATAAATGACTAAAAAGAGGGGGAGAGAGAAGGAAAAAATAGAAAATCTTTTTTCCTTCTCTCTCCTTTTTGTCTTTTTAAATTAATGAATTTAAGAATAAAAATCACTTTGAATTTTCTCTCATGAAATATTTGGAAATTCCTCAGGGTTTTCCACTCGACATCAGTGCAGATCTATAAATATTTTTGATCAATTTATAAAATACATTTATCAATCAACATTTTAGCAAGCGACACTAAATAATTATACTATCAACATTTTAAAATCAATTTCTTATCAAAAAACTTTATGAACTTTAGTTTTAAATAAGCCAAGAAAATTTCTGAATGTTTACATTTTAGTCAAAAAGAAATCTTTGAAGCTTCACCAAACATTCACATCAAATGTTTTGATGAATACAATTGTTTTTTGGACAAATCCAAGAAGATATTATTAAACAACTTCCTCCACATTTACTTTTTAAGATTCTTAGTTGTAGTCAGGTGAATTTCCTTGTCCCTTAACAAATGCAATCTTTGGGTAAAGAGCATGCAATTTATTATATACTCTGGTAGACATAAGAGAAATTCAATGTTGATGCTGATCTCAACAGGACTGAATGTGTCTTGTGTATGTCTTCCTGCTTCACTAACACAAATTAAACATGATATAGAAAGTTGAAGATTCTATTTATAAATGTAAGTTGAAGGGTATTTAATAATACTTGCAACATGTACATATTTTTTCTGTTTAATAATTGACAGCACTTAATGGTTATGTCATGGTGACAATTTTATGTTTAAACTTGACTGTATTAATTTTTTTAAATAATGAGAGTTGTCTTAAACTAAACTGTTCAAAAGTAAGTAAGCAAAAACTGAAATTTTCAAATAGAATCTGCTGGGTTTTTAAATTTTAGTAGATAATATGAAAATATAAGCAAATTCATAGCAACATCCAAAATGACAACTGATCCATGAAATATTCTGTTCTGGTATTTGTTTTAATGTAATACAAATGGAAAATTGTGGCACACCATAATTGCTACTCTGAAGTAATTTAAAGTCAGTTAAGTGCCACATGTAATATATGCTTGGGCGATCATGTCTCAAAAAACATAGTTGACTGGGCAGAAGATTTTCCTGAAGTAGGTTGCTATTACTTTTTGGGGTAGACTGGTTGCCAACCAAAGTTATAGAACTCAATCGGTCTGGCTACTTAGTTGAAGAGAGAAGAAACAGATTAATACCTTTTCGTAAGGGTATTTGCATGTAACTGAATGCAATGAATTCAACTGGAATTTGAACTCTGTTCTCTGATTTCTTGTTCCGATCTGATATCCACTGCACCACAACACACAGTTTAAAGTACAAATGTTTAAAAGAGCTACTTCACCTTTATCATCCTGTATGTGACTTCATTTGCTGTACAAAGTGTTTATCTTGTTACTGAAAGTGACTGGTCTCTGAATTTGAATTTCATAGTTGTGTTGTCACATCCTTCTATGGCAACAGAAAACAACTTTGAGGATATTGCACTTGACAAAAGATAGTAGTGAAAAGGAGCTTAATATTAATAATGCAGAGAGCTAAAGGTTAATTGTAAATTGAATTTTTGAAAAATGATTCCAAGCATTGAATTACTAAATGTGAATTTTCATTGAGTTTTTTTTTTCTATGAATCAATGTAACTATTGTTTCAGTACAAATTTCACACAGTAAATGTAAACATTATTCCAGGATGAATTTCTCGCATGTAGACCTGAAGCTATCAAGTAATGTTTGAGCAAGAGAAAGAAGTTACATGTGTTCTCTTTATGTCTATAGACACCTATATTGTCTATTACTTTAAATGCCTAATTATTATATCATTAATTATACACAGATAATGAAGATGACCACTTTCCTTTATGGATATCACTCTCAGCATGGAATAACAAAAACAAAATAATCTGCCTACTAATTCAAGCCAGTGTTGAATTGTTCACTTCACTGCAAACTTTTAAATTATTTCATTGATTAATCATTGAAATTAAGTTTAAGGCTACAAACTCTCCACTCAGAATTGTCCTATAGGACAGTAGGTTATTAGATTTTATATATATATATATAAGTTAATTTACTTATTCTGCTCTGCTTACGTATTGAGCGCTGTTTTGTTATTGATTACTCATCTCGGGATTTTTCTTTGGGCTATGTACTGGCTCGGTCCAAATCGCTGATGTTCATGTGCTTAGCGCTTTCTTTTTTTACAACCATTTTTTCCTTCCGCGTATATACACGGAGGGTTTTTCAAAACAAGTATAGTGATAAGTTTGCATATATATATATATATATATATATATATATACACACACACACACTGTATACAGTGTGCGTCTGTATACACTGCTTACATACAAGACGTTAAAATTTCCCTTCTCTGACCTCATGCGCCGATGGATTAGGGAGTAGAGACTCCGACTGACACCAAATTGGTCGAGTTTTGATCCCGGCCAGAAGCAAGTGGATATGTCTAGCCACACTGATGAGCTGTGATACAGCGAAATGGGTTTGTATGTGGATGACTTATATATATATATATATATATATATATATATTATTTTAATCATTTCACACAAATCCAGGCTCCATGAGTATACAAGAAATTACTAAGAGTGAACATTAAAACAGGTTTCAAGGAGACAGAAGATGGTGATGTTGCATTTAAATTTTTGATGATTGTAATTAAAAAGAAAGCAAGAAGCTGGCATTGACTTTCACCAGTAAGAAGTATGAAAGAAGAAATCATTAGTATAGAACTTATGCTAACATTTAAAAATTTGTAGCAGTAAAATGATGAGACCTATCTACCAATTTAGTAGTGTGCTTAAATTTGCTAAAAGAAGGTATCAAAGAGGAAAGTTCAGATGAGCAATTACCATGAAAGTGTTTATAGCAAATACACAGGGAAGCTCTGTTATGGCAATGGGAAAATAATGAAATGACAAAGTGGATTCTGGAGGAAAGTAATTTTTCCTAGCAGCTGACTTAGCAATTGATCAAGTATAATGATTTCATGAAGCATTCTATCAAGCATTGGTTTGTGAATTTGGTGACATAATAATTATGAATTCAATCCCTGGGCCAGGCAGTGTGCACTTGAATTTGGTGCAAGTTGGGTTGAACAGTAATAAATAACTTGATGAGATATTCCTGGACATGGAATTAGAACAATTTACTCCTGTAAAATAAAGTGTTCAGTTTGAATTTCTAAATAATATAATTATCATACATAAAAGATAAGAAAATGAAAAATCTCTTGCTTTTTCTATATTGATTAGCAGTAAGTATGTTTGTCATCCATTATACTTTAAAGATATCTGAGATGATGCACCTGTAAATAACATGTAAATATGCAACCATTCTCTATCATTATGATAAATACTGATGTATTTGCAAGATATCCTCTGATGTACGTACTAAGCTACAATTACATTTTATTATATATGTATAATTTTTTTCTGTTAGTTCATGGAATGTATTTTATAATATTTTATGTTCTTGTATGATGTCTCTTTGCTTTCTTTGATCTGCCAATTTTTACATCTTTGTATCAAGATCAACAAGTGCAGAACGTGTTCAGTTTTCCAACTGTACTCACTTAAACTTCTGCAATTAGTGATATAATTCATACTAATCTATTATCATTTGTTGGATCATTTTCTAGTTACTATATTTACTAGTATCTATGTATGAACACATACATGCACACATACATTGTATGCACACATATACTTAGCTTGTCTGTAGAAGAATTTTGATCAAATTTTCACTGTATAATGTTTGATGTACATTATGATTAATGTTTATTGCTGAATTAAGTGCATTGACAAGGAAGATAATCTTGAAATGTTTGTTTTGATTTATTATTTATGGACTACCAACCTTTTGTAGGTGATTTAAAATCAGAAAATATTTTTAGATTGGGCATGCAGGTACTGTAATGGATGAGAGTCACAAATTGGAGATTATAAAGCCAAGTTCCAATTCTAGTTGGGTCTGTTATATTTACTTATGCCCAAATAGCTTTGGGAAAGGTAAGAATCTACCTCTTCTCTCCCCAGTTAATTAGTAGGTAGATGGTAATAGATTTACTGATACAAGTCCTACTAATTAACCCATGGCTGGATAGAGAAGAGGTAGATTCTTTACTTTCCTAAAGGTATTTGCACATAAATATAACGAACCCAACTAGAATTGGAACTTGGCTCTCTGATCTTCCAGGTACTGATCAACATTGCTTAACTATGGTGATTATACAAAAACTGGTGTTTCAATGTGATATGATTATAAGTCCAAAATGCCTTTTCATTATTAGGCTTTTGATTTACCTCTATATTCAAATAGTTTCTTTTCTTTCACTTTTCACCTCTGGAACTCTTTTCTGGTTTCTGACCAACAACAATTTTCAAAGATTTTAATCCCACATGAATCATACATTTCCTGAATCTTGTTCTTTTATTGTCCTTTCTCATCACTAAAGTCTTCTCATTCCCTTTCACTGTCAGTAACCCCCTGATCTTAGTGGTATTATTGGCTTACTAGGGGTGAAATGATTAAAAAATATGAGTTATTTTCTTCTTAAGGTTATAAAATTATTTTATCAGCTGATAATCCTACATTCTCTAGCACTTACCAAAGAGGGGACATGTGATTTATATGCCCTCATATGAGGGTTTTCTTTTTTTCAAACAGTGTATACAAACTTATCATATCCAACTATATTTCAGTTTATTTATACAGACATAGTTGCTGGATTTTCTTTCTTTGTAAATCATAATTCCATTTCTTATTTTGTATGTTTTTGTTCTAATTTTATTCTTTGTATCCCCCACCTCTCTCTCTCAATAATTAAAACTTGCTTTATTTCTTTGTGAATTTAACTGTAAATTTTAGTAAAGTTTAATTTGCTAACCTTTTTTTAAAATTACTAATTAATAGATATTCTTAATTGTAGACATATATAGGCTTACTTATGAACATGGATCAATGTCTCTAGTCTGAGTTGCATTTTGATCTGAAATTTATAGTGTTTAATGTCTACTAGATCCTTTTTTATTATTAGACTAGAGATTTCAGCTTAGTTTAGATCTGTATATAAAAAAAAAAAAGTGGGGGTAGTCTACCAAGGGTAATAGTTCTATTATCTCTACTCATGTTTACTGATCTGCACACCTTAGTATGTCATATACTTGTATTTGCATCCATTTTAACCAGCCTGCAAAGTCTTTGTTCAGAATCAGCATTATTATAATCTGCCATGTCACATTAAAACCTTAATTTAACGGTTTTGAAAATGTAAGGATCAAATTTTTTGTCAGCATTATAAATTGATAAGTCATCATTAAAAAAAAAATTGTTAATTATTATGCTTTATTAAAATATATGACTTAGTCTGTGTCATAAACTTAAAATTGTAAAGAACTCCTGTAATATTTCAAAGTAAGATGACTGGTGTAGATTGTTCACAATACTAATAATGGACTGGACAGTCAAGTCTAACATCTTGACCTTCATGGAAATGAAATAATCAAACTCAGCATTGCCCATCTCCTATCCAAGTATTGTTCAACGGGGGAATATGGTAGCAAGTTTTATGGTGCTAAGAGCAGGAAAAAATTTCTAACCCTGACCCTCAAAGTGAGTGTGTGTGAGTGAGTGAAACAAACTTGGCAAGAATTCAAACCTGATTTTCTAATTGTTTTCTAAGTTGATAACCATTATGCCACATTAAGCTTTTGCACACACACATACACACATTATAAATAGCAGGAATGCCATGTACACACATACATAGCTATGATTGATTGGTTATATATTCTATTACAACCATCACACAGAATAGTGCTACTAAGTTTTTTTATGTGTTGTAATTGTGGGTAATACAAAACATGATCTATGCATAACTTCAGGGCAGTCTTAGTTTTTTTTTTTCAAAAGTGAGATTTCTTTAAGTTTTGTAAAATTGGCTTTCATCTTGTAAACTTTTTTTTTTAGATGGCAAATTTTTAAATCATAATTTTAAAATACAAAGAAATTAAAGATGAGATTAAAATAATTAACAAACAAATTAAAACTTTACAAAAAGAAATTTTACAGTCTGATTCAAAGACATGGTCTAAAATTAAATATCAGAATAATAGTGGGTAAATGAATGACAAAATAGAAATATCCCTTTGTGACAGGTTTCATTCCTAGGAGGAATTTCTTCAGAAAAATAGCAATTCATATTGATGGAATATATTTTGTGTGTGTGTGTGTATATATATATATATATATATATATATAAAATATTTTGGAAGAATAAGACACTTTCAAAGATAAAGAAAGTGAGTTCAGATCTTGTCAAAGGCTTGTCCTTGATTTCTGATCTCTGCTGCTTGCTTCTTCATCTATGTGCCTTCAGGACGTAGGCGATCATGACCTTCCACATCTCCCTATCCCTAATAGCTCTTATTATGCTTTCTTCTGTTACCCCTCCCAAACCCCAATCTGTCATCTATTTGCTCAAGCCAATCAAATATGTTACACATTGCTTTCCTCTGTCTCTCTTTCCCTCTATCTGACTTATGAGTATCAGATTCTCCAAGCTCTCCTTTCTCATTACATGTCAGTTGCTTGCTTAATGATTGTAAAATAACAATCTGAGAGTTTTGATAAAAAGCAAAAGAAATAAACAGCTCAGAGTTAATAACTAGTGCCAACTTTGTAACTTAATGTTTTTAAATAAACGTGTTGGTGGTTGTCATATGCGTGGGCATATGTACATAAGACAGGTATTACTTTCACACAGTATTATTCTCTCGTGGGGGTTGGAGAAATACAAGAAATGATAATCTTAGATGTATGTAGTCATAAAGACTTATCAAATATTATTTCTTTTTTACTTGGATTTGTTTCCTCTTTCATTTTTGTTACACCCCCAGGCTCACCAGAGTGATGGTATCAAGTCTTATCAGAACCTTATTATTATTTTGGTCTGTATCAAAGGATTCATTTTCTTAAAATATGATTTTGTCAAACTAAAATCTATAAATACCTATTATTGGAATTATGCTTGCCATGTAATGGGAAGTCTATTAATCTTACACTTCATTAATAGCAGTCTGATTCTAATACAAATGGTTTTGTGCTTGATTGAATATAAGTCAAAATTTTGAAAATGGGTAAGAAAGTTTATCTCAGAGTAAAATTTCATGAAAAAGTTTGAATGAAGAGTTATTTAGAATTCAAGTAGCAAAAAGCCCTGAATTTTATGTGTTGTAAATAAATTTGCATCTTATTCTGTATGGGTTTTTCTGATTTTGTATTTTTATCCCTTTTGCAAATATATTAGGATGGCTAGAAAATCTTGACTCACTTAGGAAGTGAAAAGAAAACCACAAAATTTTATGGAGCAGCACCAACATTTATTCTTCAAAATAAAGTTCATTATTCTTGACAATACTCTGCCAGCAATCAGCTAGCATCCGAATCTGTCCCAGATATCAGTCCACTGGCTTTGAATCAAAAAAACTGTAAACAAACTTCCTTCACTTCATCAAGTGTTGAATCGCAGGTTGTAAAGGAAGTGTGCTATTAAGCGGAATAGGCCATAGTCCCTCGGAGCAGCTTTGGGACTTAATGGTGGATGTGGAAGAATCTCAACACTGTACATCTATTTGAACATTTTCTTAGTCAAGATGACAGTGTGTGGCCTCGCATTGTTTTGCTGAAACAATGTCTGACCTTGATTGACCAAAGTAGGACAGACCTTCTGTGGTGTATTGTACACATGGTTCAGCTGCTGGTAATACAGTTTAGTGACTGTGTGGAACAACTTTGAAATGGGAAATTCCACCAGAGAGATTCAGATTTCTTGTTTCTTTCCACTTCCTAAGTGAGTCAGGACTTTTCTGGCCAATCTAGTATTTACAAGTATGCTTCTAAAGTTTTAATTTTAGAGGTTTATATGCAGGCACAAGCATAAATACATTTCTGAAGTTTGATTATTTCTGGATGGTATTGTGGTCTTTTATTTCACTGTCTGTTATATATGTTTACATAGGATTTGTGAGACTACAAGAATGATTTGCCATAAACAACATCTCTCTCTCTGTATCATTTTATATATATATATATATAGTCATCCGCAGACAGATCTGTTTTGCTGTATCACAGCTCATCAGTACGGTTAGACTCCGATTGCTTTTAACCCAGGATTGAAACCCGACCGAAATGGCATCAGTCGGCGATTCTACCTCTGGGCTATGGGCGCTCGGTAGAAGAAGGCAGACTTTTAGCATGTATATTATCATTATACACGCCCAATAGCCAGAGTGCTCTAATTCATTAGTGAATGAGCGATGCGTACATATATATATATATATATATATATATATATATATATATAGCACAAAGAGTTAGTCACTTTAAATGAGCAGGTTCATGTTGACTTCAAAGTTTCATGAGGGCACCATATGATTTTCTCACTCATTAGGGCTAGTTTATATATATAATATATGGCATTATGGTGACAAACTATTTGTGCTTATCAACACTGTCTTCACTCCAATATCAAACATTTGACAATAAAAGACCTGCTAGCCAAAATACATTTTATCAGTAAAACCATTGGAAAAAATCAACCTTAAAACATTATCACAATTAAATGCACATGTGCACCCCCCCCCACACATATATATATATATATATATATATATATATATATATATAAGAAATCCAAAACAAACAGTTTGAAGGTAAATATCAATGGATCCTATTAATATGAAATATTAAAACTGTTCAAGCCAGAGGGCTGAAACTAATTAAATTTATTTACGTACAGAGCCAATATTTATTACACGTAAAAAAAAATTCAATTTTTCCAAAACAGATGGCCATTTTAACAAGTGAATTTAACACCCACCTCATCAGTGATAACACATTATGGGAAAATAAATGTTTCCCATAATGTTTTATCACTGATGAGACAGGTGCTAAATTCGCTCAATGAGATGGCCATCTGTCTTTAGAAAATTTGAATTATTTTATATGTAACATATATAGTGAAGTGGATATATAACAAAATGGAAATTTTTCTTGTGACATGTTTCATCCTTTAGACTAAATTTTTATATTGGTGCAAGTATACACACGCACATTTGTATAGGCACTAAGCTTACTTTTTTAACTTGGCTACATAAAAGGCAAGAGTATATCAATTTTCTGAATGAGGAAAGGTTTTTTAACTTGTAAGTAAACATTTGAAATTTTGCTTTCACTTGGGTTTGAACAATGACCCTTGATACTGATGGAAAATACATCATAAACTCAACCACCTAGCAAGTCTTCACTTGAATTCAATGTACAGATCATTTAGCTCACTGTGGAGGTGTTGGGGTACCATATATATATATATATATATATATATATATATATATATATATATGTGTGTGTGTCTCTGTCACTGGAAAACAGCCTAACAGAGCCTGTTTCTCTTCATTCTAGTTTTAAATTCAGTTTTTCTCTTAAACTAGTTGCCCTACCAAATCTAAAAGGTACAGTTTGCCTTACTATTTCATCCAGTACTTGTGAAGGAAAAAAAGAGAGATTTTTTTCAGAAGGACATTAGTGGGAAGTGAATGCAACTGTTTTGGCCAGAATTGAAATTTGGTTCATGGATTCTTTTTTCTGTATTGATAACCATGTTAATTGTTTCTCTATTATCTCATTGGTTATTACTGTGAGAAGAAGGTTGGTTTCTCCTTGAATGCTTCATGAATATGGCTTTCTTCTAACATTAGTATTGTTCAAGAAATATTACACACATAAAATAAGATTGTAGATGATAATAGCTCTCCACGTCTTCTTTTTTTGTTAACCAAAGTAATTCTTACTTTCACCACTCTATATGATCTTTGTTCTTCCATCTATCAAATAAGTTATTCACTGCTTTCCTCTCTTTCTCTTGCCTTCTATAAGTCCTGTGAGTGTTTAATTCTCCTAGCTTTCTTTTCACATGATTTATTTTAAATATATGCCTAGATATTTATATAGTTAAAGCTGACTGTATTTTGGACTTAGTATTATAGTCTTTATGTTGGTTGTTGAGCTTGAATTCGCTTTCATAAGAGATTTGTTCACATTTGTAAAATAAACTGAATATTTCTTCCAAATATTAAAAATCCCACTTTGAAAACTATAAGTACAGAATATTGAAATTCTGTGTTGAATATCATAAGATATGTGTATTGGTGAAGGAAGAGAAAAATCTGTGAGTTTAACATGGTTGTTAGCTTGTTTTGAATCGTCACCAAAAGCAAAATTCTGCTTAGGGAAAACTTTAAGGAACTTACACTCTTTTTCTAATTCTTTTCACTCCAAATTTATCCATCTAAATGCAAGTTCTTTATCAGAATATGAACACCCCCCCCCCCCACCACCCTGTTCTTTGGGTTTCTTCTTGAGTAAGGAAAAGTTGAAAAAATATGGGATAAAAAGAGAATGACAGAATGTAGAGAAGGCTAAAGTATATCATGAGAGAGAGTGAGAAGCCAGTGGGAGAATTTAAGAGGATGGAAGAATAAAGAAGTGGAGATTAATGACAGGGTGAGTAGGAAATAGGACGGGGAGTAGAGAAGAAAGGTTGATGTGCAACTTTAGTTGGAAGGGTAGGTGGAAAGGATGCTGATATTGTAAAGCCAGAGGTTGGTTATCACAGAATGTCTATTTATATTGTACCTGCCACTATTTTTCCATTTTGTCTGAGACATTGCAGCCATTGCCTTATGTGAGCTGAAAAACTATTTTGAGAACAGAAATACGCTTTCATATTTACACCTGTGTGTGTGTGTGTAAACACCCCCCCCACCCCTGCACGCATGATCACAAGGTGGCATTAAAAAGTTCTCAGCCTATCCATTTTCCAAAATTTTATCTAATGACCAAACATTAATTTTCTTTTTTTTTTTTTTTTAATTAAAAGGGATTCTTGGTTGGGCCAAGAATTTTTCAGCACCCTCATAGATATATGCCCACTTGTCCTCAGATTCCAAGACATCTTCCCTCACAATGATTTTGTCTTTCATTATCAAACTGAAGAAACCAAAGAGAACATAGATTTTCCCTGGTGGCAAAACATTTCTTGTTAAAAGAATTTTATTAGATTTAACCTTTAATTATTAGGAAAAAGAGTGAAAGAGATGTATTTGTGTCTGTGTGAAGTACTCTGCTTGACCCTCTTGTAAAAATATGACTAAATACCAGTTTCTTTTTTTTTTTTTTTTTTCTTTTAAGAGCTTCTTGGTCAGGCTGATAACTTTTCAGTACCCCTTTGTGTTTTATATATATAAAGTGCATACATTCTTGACTAAATTATGTGCAGGTTAAAATAAATAGAAAAATAAATATCTCCTTTTTCTTTCATTTGAAAGACAGGCATACACACACAAGTGTGTGTATGTATGTGTGTGTGTGTATATATATATATATATATATATATATATATATAGTGACATAAATTAATAAATACATATATGAAGAGGATGATCAGTCATAACATCCAAACTAACATTGGTAAACTATTCCTTAACTTAATTCATAAACATTTCTACTATTCGCCCAAACCAAAAACATCTTCAACAAAAACAAAGTTATAATTGCATTAAAAACATAGATAAATATATTTCACAACATAATGCTATGATATCAAACAAATATTTTACCCACATAAACAACATCAGTCACTCAACTGATAGCAAAAATGACCCTTCTAAAAATAATTGAAACTGCTGAAAAAATAAAACCTGACCTGCCCATTGAATGGCCAGTGTATGCTCGAAAGTATTGTTTATAGAGCTTGAATTCATTTGGATAATAATGATGTTAAATTTTACTTTGGAAGTACTTCTAACAGGTGGAAGATAAGATTTAACAACCACATGTTGTCTTTAAACAACAGTAAATACAGCAAAAGTATTAATTTATCCAGACATTATTGGAAATTAAAAACAACAGCCCAATTATTACCTGGAATATTGTAGCTAAATCCAAGCATTACATTTATCTCCATTTCCATTGTAATCTATGCTATTAAAAAAACTTGTCATCTTAAACCATATCAATAATCCAAATTTGCTTAATAAAAAAAGTGATTTAATGACCACATACTGTCATGGAAAAAATACTTAAATATTTAGACCCAGATTTTTTAGACCCCTCTTTGCTGATTTCTTTCTTTCTTCTGCAATATAACTTTTAGCAGTTATGAATTAAACCCCTTTTATTTTTGCTCTTTACATTGTTTAATTTTTAATTCTTAATTCTAAATTATACTTAATTTTTCATTTTATTTTATCTTATTTAAAATTTAAAAATTGTAATTTTCCCTACATTTTTTTATGCACATGTAATGTTTGAATATTTAAATTTTTAAGACTCATGATTTACGTCCCTTTGTATTTTTTCTCCCTGCATTTTATTATTATTTTTCATTTTAATTTTAAATTTAAATTTAAAGTTTTTATCCACATGTAATCGTAGAATAGTGAAATTTTTAATCTTGTCATCAAAAAATGAGTAATTTAACTTAATAAGATTTTATTCCCATGAACATCGAGTGAACTTAAATCTATTAAACTGTCAGTTTGAAATATGCACCTGATGATTGCATAATGCATGAAGCTCCAGACATAGGATATATATATATAATCTCAAACTTCCAATTTTCTTTTCTCTTGCCAGCCAGAGACTTGGATGTAACTTGTTATACTTAGAAGGTATTTCATGCGGCTATTTGTATGTTTTTCCTCAATTTGGGATCTACTCAAGATAAAAAAATACTGGATGACCGGAGCCCCTATTCTTTTCTATTTTACTTTAAATAGTGAACTGTGATTAGTTTTGAGTCCGCCTTACTATCCGACCTTGTTTTCTTTTTGTCTTCCTCTTTCTTCCTCTACTTTTCTCCTCTTCCTCTTTCTTCCTCTACTTTTCTCCTCTTCCTCTTTCTTCCTCTACTTTTCTCCTCTTCCTCTTTCTTCCTCTACTTTTCTCCTCTTCCTCTTTCTTCCTCTACTTTTCTCCTCTTCCTCTTTCTTCCTCTACTTTTCTCCTCTTCCTCTTTCTTCCTCTACTTTTCTCCTCTTCCTCTTTCTTCCTCTACTTTTCTCCTCTTCCTCTTTCTTCCTCTACTTTTCTCCTCTTCCTCTTTCTTCCTCTACTTTTCTCCTCTTCCTCTTTCTTCCTCTACTTTTCTCCTCTTCCTCTTTCTTCCTCTACTTTTCTCCTCTTCCTCTTTCTTCCTCTACTTTTCTCCTCTTCCTCTTCTTCTCCTCTTCCTCTTTCATCCTCTTCTTTTCTCCTCTTCCTCTTTCATCCTCTTCTTTTCTCCTCTTCCTCTTTCATCCTCTTCTTTTCTCCTCTTTCATCCTCTTCTTTTCTCCTCTTTCATCCTCTTCTTTTCTCCTCTTTCATCCTCTTCTTTTCTCCTCTTTCATCCTCTTCTTTTCTCCTCTTTCATCCTCTTCTTTTCTCCTCTTTCATCCTCTTCTTTTCTCCTCTTCCACTTTTCTCCTCTTCCTCTTTCTTCCTCTTCTTTTCTCCTCTTCCTCTTTCATCCTCTTTTCTCCTCTTTCTTCCTCTTCTTTTCTCCTCTTTCTTCCTCTTCTCTTCCAATTTTTTGCTCTTTTCTCATCTTCCTCTTTCTTGCTCTTCCTCTTTCTTCTTTTTTTCTCTTTTCTCCTCTTCCTCTTTTCTCCTCTTCCTCTTTTTACTCTTTCTTCATTTTTTCCTTTTTTCTTTTTCACTCTTCCCTTCCTTCTACCTCTTTTTTCTATAATTGTTTTATTTTCTACTTTTTTTTCTTGTAATTTTTAAAATTATTTTTCATATTCTTTCTTTTACTTGCTTGGTTACACTAACAGAATCAGGCATTCCTGAGAAGTGCACAATATTTTTGTGCTTGATGAAACAAGGCTTTTTTTTTCTTTTGGATCAATCTTTCTTCATTTTTCCTCTTTTTTTTTTTTTTTATCTCTCTTAATTACTTTTATTTTTTTCTTTATTCTTTGTTACTCTTCCTTACGTGAACTAGTAGGATAGTGATGATAATGATGATGACATTGCCAAACAATTAAAAAGCAGAAGGAAGCTATGAACATCCAACTAGAAAATAAGAGGCCAAAATAAATAAATAAAAATAATAATAAAAATCCACTTTTTTTTCTTCCCACCCTTTTTATTTCTTATGAAATATAACTTCATCAATACTTGTTATTTTCTTTCTTTCTAATCTCAACTCTCTTGTTTGTAACTCATTCTTCATCTTGCTTTTTGGGTATCTACCTATAATTCTTGTTTTCTCTCTCCCTGTCTCTTTCCACTTCATGTTTTCTCCTTTTCATCAAACCTACATTTGCTCACACTTTACAGAGACGAACAGTGTGTACACACTGGCTAGAAATTGTAGTTAATTTGTGAAAAAGAGGCAAAAGGCAATGCCATCTTTTTGGCAGGCTACAAATCATTATCACACGTCATGGTACCTCTCATTACCACTTGCTGAAAAAACTTACTGAGAAGTAGTAATAGCAATTAGCTTCCCTTTCTATATCTCGGCCTGTTCCTGTCTATCTATCTCAGCCTGTTCCTGTCTATCTATCTATCTATCTATCTATCTCGATTTATCTATCTCTCTTGGCCTGTTCCTATATTTAATGTACAGATTAGTTTGAGAATAAACCAGTTTATACTAGCATTCTGTGTAACTTCCTCTATATCCCAAATTACTATTCATCTATAGTGTATTCATTTTCTGTTAAATTTAGTTCTTAAGATTTGTCTAATAAGTTTTTAGTAAGTTTTTCTAATCAGCCTTTGATTTGCTCTCAAACTGGATGAAAGTTATCAAGAAATTCTTCAAAGTTTGCAGTGTTTCGTTTTTCTTATATTATTGTCTATTACAGGTCATTATCAGCAATGATTGTTAGTTTAAAATTCAGAAGAGTTCTGATTTAATTAATTCAAAACTCACATGAGAAACAAGATTAAATTTGATCAAGCTATATGCTAACTTGAAAACTTTACTATAATCTTATATAGGCAAATATTGTTTGAATGAATTCTTGCTACTTAAATAGTCTTGTGATAAAAAAATAAATTTTTTATAGAACAAATATTTATCTTTCCGCATAATTTCTTTGTTAATGTACATATTTCGTTCTTTCTCCATTAATCACATAAGAGAAGTTTAGCTGATAAATATTATTGATCCACCCTTGGACACACACGCACACTTAGTCTTCAAGAGTCTAAATCCACTAAGTTAAATAACATCAATATTTTATTTTAAATTTACACAAGAATCCTAAAAGAATATACATTTTTCCACTTGTTATGTCTCAACACTAATACACAATTGCAGGATTTGATCATATCTTTTTAATACATCTGAATATATCTATTTTCCACTCTCCAGATCTGTTTACATGTACTTTTTGTTTCTTGCTTCCTTTTTATCTATCTTCAAATCTGTATTTAAAATAATTTTCAATCTTTTTCCCTCATCCATTTGTATTTGTTTATATGTTTGTTTCTGTTGATATCTTAATCTATTTTCTTCCTGTACTTTCTATCAAGCTTTTTTTTTTTCAACCTTACAAAAAAAAAAAATGTAATAACTGGACAACTCTATTGTAAATCATATTTTATATATATATATATATATATATATATATATATATTAATCATCTTTTTGCCTTCCATTAGTATGGCTGATGCTAACCTGAAGGAGAGCAATTTTGGGGGCCTTTTTGGGCTTGCTAAGTCTGCATCTAAAAAGTTGGTTTACTGTGTCATGCTAGATAACCTTTCTTGCCTGAATCTATCTTACACATTTATAAGTTTACCATTTGTCCACGTATAGAATATAACTGTCACATATGGTCTGGTACTTCTGCAATGTTATTGGTCCTGACTTGGCACCTCAGCTTCAGTCACTTTCCCATTGCTGTAACATAGTTTCCCTGTGTCTTTTTTATAAATACTTTCATTGTAACTGTTTTGATGAGCTTTCCTTTTTGATACTTTATGAATTTAAGTTAATTACTAGAATGGTAATGTCTCCTCATTTTACAGTTGAAACGTCTAGATGTAACCATAAGTTGTGTGCTAACAGTTTCTTCTCATACACTTGCATTTAAATTTTTGAAGATCAATGTCAATCATTATCTTCTGTTTTCTTAATTCCTGATTTTTTTAATTGTTCTCTCTCTTTAATAGTGTTTTTTTTTCTTATAGTCTCTCACACACAGTAACCCCCTTGTGTCTGAGTAGCTTTATTGACATTCTTCAGGTGAAATTATAAAAAAAAAATTAATTCATACAAAAACACTCAATTAAATAATCTAATTTTTCATAATACTCTATCATTAATGTTAAAAATATACATTTTTACAATATTAAAGTATTTAGATAAAAAAGAAAATAAGCTATATACTTTGTTTTGAGAGAACCAATTAAACCCTGAATTCTTAATCTTTGAATAATGCTATGTACCTTTTAAAACTACTAGATTGGCAAATTAATCCTAAAAACAAAAAATAAACTGTATGGATAAAAATACTTCATTAGTATTAAAAAAAAAAAAAAATTTAAAAATTTTGCATTTTCACAGTATTAATGTTGAGCTGTTATAATTTTCTTTATCATATATAACATCTCTTTTATGATTTCTTGGCAAAGTTTTGTGTGCATGCAGTTTTTCTTTTTTGTTATCATTTTGGTTATTGATAGAAATCAATTTAGATTATGACTCCATCTTTTCTCCAATTATTCGTGTGAAAAATTTTTATCTACAGAATTTTAATGTCTAATTAATAATATGAATAATTAACTGACAAGTCAGCTTTATATATTTCAGAATCTTACTATGAAAATAGTCAATAGTAATCAATGATATATGTTAATATGTTTAGTTTCATTAACTTATTAAGTATTACCATTTAATATTCATAACTTAGAGAGTCTGGTTAGTTGGAGATAAATCATGACTACCATGCAATGAGAATGATATACCCCAGTAGTTGTAATAAAGGGTTTGGTTCGAAATTCTTAGCACCTGAAGAAGGCTGGAGCATACAACAGCTGAAACATTGTACAAATGGCAACAATGATGATGACAATAGTCCGAATAATGTAAATAGTGTAAATACTATCTCATTTCATAAATATAAACAAATATTGGGGATTTTTGTTCACATTTTTATAATATTTTGACATTGAGATAAGTAATCATTCGACGTTTAATGTCAGAATATTAACCTGTATGACCTTTGCAAAATTCACATACTTTTTGCTGTTCAGTATTTGATTTTTGTAAACTTTCTATTGCTTTTGTTTGATGAAGTCACAATTAAATAGTTTTACAGTCTTCAGTATATATATATATATATATATTGGATTGTTTCTTGAAGCAAATGATCATAATAGAGTTCAGGTTTCTTTATGTCACTAAATATTGCTAATAAACGTTTTTCATTATCCTTTTGCCCAGTCTTTTTGTCATGTTCAATGTTTTTTAGTTAGTGTTGGATTTTTTGCTGCAATGCATTCATTTACACCGTTTCTCTATAGTTTCCTTCTTATTCTATGAGCTGACACTTCACTAGTAATAATGCTTTTAATTCATTACTTGAAAGCTGTTAACGTTAGGTTGGAAACTGGTAACCTGACAAGATTTCTTTGAGCTTTTTTGCTTAATTTTCAAAATACGGAGTCATTTTCTTGTTCAAAACATACCCAACACTTTTTGGGTGGGGCATGTAACTCATGACTATTGCATACCCTACTTCCAGCATTACATTGCATTATCTTCCTTAATGTGAATGCAACAATTTGCGCTTCAGTCTTGAAAACAGCTCTCAAATACAAAGTTTGTCAAACACTCTGAGATTCTATGTAAAAATTAAACAAATGCCTTTTATTCTTTTTAAGTTCGATGATTTATTTCTTTTGCATGCCACTCTGTTGTATTACTAGTAAATGTAGGCAAAGATTGAAGGAAAGAATAAAATGTGCACAATTGATCATGAGTTGAAAATGTAAACAATGTCTTACCTTAAAGTGCCCATTTGTTTCAAATCTATTTCAAATGTGTGCCTTCAAATTGACAGTTGTGAATGTTTAAATTTACACAGTGTATAAAACAAGAATGTCTTTTTTTATGAACAAAGGAAGGGTATTAATTCACACCTACTTTCTTCTAGCAGTGGTTAGATATTTAGCATCAACAATTGGAAGGCATTATAAAAAAGAGGTTCTGTTGTAGTAGAAGAACATGAGCCATAAAATGTGCCAATGAAGTGGGTAGGTGGTAAAGATTCATATTTCTCTGATTTTAAGTTTGATACTAAGAATTACAAGACATGATAATGAGGAATTGTCTTGATAAAAACAGATTAAAAACAATTGGTTTTAGTACTCTTAATATATATTCCTACTTAATTGTATGCATGATTGGAATATGTTTTCTTGAGAGAATTGTGCATTGTGGTACAGTGGTTATTGTCTTGAAACTTGAAATCAGAGAGTCGAATTTAAATTCCAGTTGAATTTGTTGCATTCATTTACACATGAATACCCTTGGGAAAGGTATTAATCCTTCTTTTCTCCCTCCAGCTCTGGGTTAAATAGGACAGATTGGTTTCTATAGCCTTGGTTGAAAACCAGTCTACTGTTGAAAGTAATGGCAATCTACTTGGGAGAAAATATGATTGCCCAAGTGTGTATCACGTGTGGTACTTAACTGACTGACCCCTAATATATATATATATATATATATATATATATATATATACACACACACACACACCTACTTTACTGTATTCATAATCGAATTTGGTTGTGAGAGGATTAAGTTAGATTCTTTAAGGCCAGTTTCAAAAAGCTACATGAGTCACTGTTTGAATAATTTCATATAAAGAAAGTTATTTATTTTTAGATTTTTGATACTATTAGTGGTCTTTAAAAACTTTTTTAAAAGTCTTTCAATGTTTTCTTTTTGGTTTTTTTTTTTTCAATTTTGTTATCAATGAATATTTATGACATAGATAACATTAAATAGTACATACTATTTTAAGAGAAAAAATATGACAAAGTGACAAGTTTTCATCTATATTTCTGAGATCAGGTAGTATTTACACTATTTACATTATTCAGACTATTGTCCTCATCTTTGTTGCCATTTGTACAATGTTTCAGCTGTTGTATGCTCCATCGTACAAATGGTAACAAAGATGAGAACAATAGTCTGAATAACGTAGTGTGGCATATTTTGACCTTTTAGAACTTCATTGGATGAAAGAACAAAATGTGCCACATAAAACTTTTACACTTTGTCATACTATTATTCCTCTAAATTTGTTCTTGATAACCCCCTCCTCCCAGCAAGGCAGAAATGCCACTGGTGTGCAGGGGGTTACAGTGAGATAATAAAAGATGTACAGGAGATGTTGAAGAAAAGATAAGAAATAGATGGAAATCAAAGAGATAAAAAGATGGCAGTTGACATTGCATTTAAACTTTTGGAGATTGTAGCTGTCGTGAAGTAAGCAAATGGAAGTGAATTCCACAAATGGGAAGTGTGAGAAAAGAAACTGTTAGAGTAGATGTAGTTACATTTAACTTTTTTGATGGTAAAAGGGTGAGACCTTGATGCCAAGTAAATAGATGTGGTAATGGTATAGATAAAAAGTTTATATATCATTTACTATACATATTAAAATCTTGTTTCTATTTCTATCCATTCTTTTCTCTTTTTATTGCTCACCTACAGTATGAGACTGTTGTTCAGTAGACATTAATATAGAGAAAAGACAAATTTAAATAGTTATGTAAAAAACAATGTAATGCATCTGCATTTATATTGTCAGGGCAAACTAATATTAAGTGGGATTATTGATGTAAAATCAATAAAAATGATGTACCTTCAAGTATTGTTGGAAATTTATTCTTGAGATTTTGAAAAGAATGCAGTCTGAAATAACTTGAGAATTGTCCATGTAGAGCATCCATCTTGATTGGTATGTGTAAGTATAGATAAAATTGGTTCCTGTAGGCTTCTAGAATATGCTCAGTTGAATTATATGATTTCAATGAGAAACCTTGTGTGTTCTTGTATAATTTAAACAAATCTCATGCCATCAAAAGTAATAGTAGTTTTAGTGATATAACCAACAGCAGTTGCACATTTCCAGTGAAAACACAAACATGGTAGAACTCATTTTGTTTTTGAATTTGTATTACTTCATTTATTCTTTTTCTCATTTCTTTAGTGTGACAAAAAAAAACAAAACAACAAAATAACAGCTTTTATAAATTAAGATTTTTGGCTTATCTTGAGGTTTTTATTGATCATCGTTATAATATAATTTGTCTCTACATGTGTAATTGTAGTATCTGAAATGTTTTTTTTTTTCATATGGCTTTTACACTGTGTGTTGTAGTGCAGTGGATAACAGTTTGAAAATCAGAGAGCCGAGTTTGAATTCCAGTTGAATTCATTGCATTTACATTAATCCATCTCTTTTCTCTCCAACTATGAGTTAAATAGTAAGAAAGATTCGGTTGCCAGCCAAGGCTATAGAACCTGTCTATCACAGAAAGTAATGGCAACTTACTGTGAGAAAATCTTCTGCCCAATCAGTCGTTTTTTTTTTTTTTTTTTTTGAGACATGCTTGAGCAATCATGTATCACGTATGGCACTTAACTGACTCATTATCTTCATATGTCTCTGCATGTAGTGTATATTTATCTGTTTCATTATTTATTCTTAAATATATATTTTTCAGCTACATGCTCTTTTTACTGTTAAAAGTTAAACTCTAAATAAAAAAGCTGGCCCAGTGGGATCAAGATGTATAACAGGCAGGTGTATTGAATAATTGTTAGATTTTATAAAAGAGGAGATATGAAAGTTATTTATAACAAAGAATATAACCATATGCTTCCTTCTTTTCCCATTTCTGATATAATTCTATAGGTTAACTTCACAAAAAGACTTTCTTTATTATGTAGGAACTTCTCAAAATCTATTATACACAATAAAATAGGAAGTTTAGTTTAAAAAAAGTGTTTCTATTTAATATTTTTAAAATTCTCGAATTCAGTTTCTTGGCAAAATTCTACCCTATTCATCAACATAGTCTTCTTCTATGGTGATAGACTGATTCCAACACTTCTCTAACAATTCAATGCCTTTTTTGTAGAACAGTTTGTCTTTGGCCTCAAAATATACCTCAGTTTCCAATATCACTTCTTCATTGGAGCCAAATCTCATTCCCTAGATCATTCTTTTGAGGTCTGCAAATAGCCAGCCAAATCTGGAAAATAGAGTGGATGTGGAAGCAATTCGAAGTTCAATTCATGTAGTTTTTGCCATCTTGACTTGTGACACAGTTCATTGTCTTGGTGAAGGATCACTTTTTTCTTCTTCATTTGTGGCTGTTTTTAGGTGATTCCTTCATTCAAACATACCAATAATGCTATATTGATGGTTCTTCCTTTCTCAAGGTAATTGATGAACGAAATAGCTTGCACATCCCAAAATTTTTAGGTGATTTCTTCATTCAAATGTACCAATAATGCTTTATTGATGGTTCTTCTTTTCTCAAGGTAATTGATGAACAAAATAGCTTGCACATCTCAAAATGTGGAGACCGAAACCTTGCCTGCTGATGTTTGCATCTTTGGTCACTTTGGATAGCTTTCACCTGCTGCTGTCCACTCAGCTGACTGCTGATTTGACTCCAGAGTGAAGTGGTGAATCCATGTTTCATCCAGTGTCACATTTACACAAAAACTCTTTGTTGCACTGAAACAGTTGCAAACAACACTCTTAATTGTCGACACATTGTTGTTTTTGATCGGCTGTGAGCAAACGCGGCACCCACTTTGAACACAGCTTTCTCATTGACAAATGTTCATGCAAAATGGTGACTACACTGTCTTCTGATATGTTCAACTCCGCTGCTATCTCACGCAACTTCAATTTGCAATCAGCCAAAATGAGTTTGTGGATTTTTTTGGTGTTTTTCAGGATAACTGCTGATTTTGGGTGACATGAGTGTTCAGCATCATTTGTGTCTGTACAACTATGTTTAAAGTCAGCATACTACCTCTTAACTGTTGTTTCTGATGGCACTTATCAAGCCATTGCTTTACTTGAACAGTATTTTTCCCATCAGAAAGTGATGCTTTATCAACATGTAATTCGGATTTTTCCATTGTTTTGAAAATTTGCAACAGTAGCTTCACTTAAATAACTGTAAATTGTATACTAATAATCTGTTTGAGCCCAAATTTTGTCACGTGTAATTTGAAGGTTAGTACTTCATAAAAATCATATAGATTTTTTATTAGTGGCGCTATCTATATGTCAGGCCTGGGATTTATTGAGTGATGTGTCACATAGTTTGCCATTATTTATTTTCTTACAGGTGTATTGTTTGTGTAGAAAATCTTCAAAAATCTGAATTATTATTTGGTAAAGCAAATAAATTAAAATTATAGCAAACACATTATGAGAACACATTTTATTATTCTATTTCAAGTAAAAACTTTTTCATTGAAGTTTATTGATAAGATATAATATCCCTCCTGCATAGACACCAAATTTAAATTAAATTTATTCAACTTATTAATGGAAAAAATGAAATTTACTCAAAATATAAAACAAATATCAATTTATTAATGTGCAAAGCATCTGTAGTTAAGATTTTAGAAATCTTATTTCTTTCAAGTAACATGTTTAAATTGAGCTGAGTTTTTTTCTTTCAAGTATTTGAGCATATTTTATGTCAGCTACTATGTTTGCATGCCAAAATAAAAGACAGCATATTAAGTAGGCAGTCTGTGTGATTGTCTGGGTAGCAGTCAGATGTAACAGTGCGAGTCAAAACAGGAAATCTTTCCTGTGCCAAATCTATTCCCTGTTATACGAAAACTGTTTTTATAAGAAATACATAAAAAAAAAATGAGATAAACAAATTTTATAAAATACCTCAACAGTTTCAGAAATATAAAAAAAAACAATTGGATTTGTTTGCCGCATTTTCTTTGCTTTATTTTTGTTGACAAGGTGAATATTTTTAACAAGGCTAAATTTTCACTTAATCTTGCACACACAGATTTCCAAGTGACATTTTCAATGATCTTTATTAGAAGTTAAAAAAAGAATCTCTTTTCTGAATAGTTTCTGTCTTTTATCTTTTTTTTTTTTTTTTTTTTTTAATAGAAAAATTCTTGGATGAGACTTCTATGAATATTCTCAGCTTTTGTCATTTAAATTAAAATCTTTGCCTCTTCTATGATGATTTGTATCATGTATTGCTTCAAGAAGAGTTAATGCTGTTAAAATTTTAAAGAAGGCATGATGTTTGTTTTATGAGTTGTCTGTAAATACCTTCAAGCTATTTTAAAAACTGATGGGATTACTCACGCCTATTATTAAACTTTTCTGCCTATCCTATTTTCTTAACATTCATTTCAGGTTTTTTATGTTCATTTCCCTTCAACCTCTTTCCACATTCCTTATTTAAGCTTTGTGTTAAATTTGTAAAAATGTTCTTGAATTAGTGATTTAAAAAAAGCTTTTATGCTCAAATATATGACATTTTTGTAACTATAAAACTATTGAAAACATTTGTTTCAAATTTTTTTTCAGTGTATATTTCTGGAAGAAATAAATAGGGTTTATGAATTAATGATTGTTGTCGGTAAAAATTGGTGTTATTATCCAAAACCTCTTAGAAGAGGGAGACAAAGACTTGTTATTTATCTGGATCTATTTTTCTTTGTGATACAATGAAAAACCTTGGAAAAACAATTGTAAGAAATCTTTCACAAAAACTGATTACAAACAGTAATTACATATATCTTAACATCTATTACAAACATGAAAAATATCACTTAAGGAAAACTTATTGATTTGAATATCTCCTCCTGCTTCTCTTTCAAAATATTTTACTCTTCTGTTTTTCCCCCTCTGCTTACAAGTAGAAAACATTACCTTCTGTTATTTCTGATAGGCATTTTACTCTTGTTCATTTGCATTGTCTATTCTTTAATCTTTTCTTTTTTTCCAATTTACTTGGTATATGTAATAGTTTACTCAGTATCTTTTTACTATTTTTTAAATTTTATTTATTTTTTAAAAATAATATTATTTATTTTTTCAAAAATAATTATTTTTTTAAAAATATTTATTTTTTCAAAAGTATTTTTTAAAAAGTTTTTTTTTAAAATATATTAACTTATTTTTTAAATGTTGTTTATTTGTTAATTTTTTTTTAATCCAGCAGAAAAAATTAATAGATGCCTCTTTGTTTTGAGCATATGAATATTCACTGTAAATTTCATGGTATTTCAATTATTTGCATTTATAATCAGTCCTGTAGTCATTAATTTTTTTCCAAATATCTGCATTAAACAAAAAGAACAGAAAAAAGAATAACAAAAGGAGTTTTGTTTTTTATTTATTTATTTATCTTATTTATCTTATTTATTTATTTTATTTATTTATTTTTTTTTTTATAATAATGTGTGACATATTTTATTCCCACAGAACACAATGATAGAAATATTACACAAAATTCTCAAGGATTTAGCCTATTGTATTAAAATGTTAGCTTGTGAATTTGACATAGTAACTGTGAGTTTTTGTAGTTTTCCTTTCTACAGAAGGTAGCAGAAGAAAGTAACAAGAAAGGACTAGAAATAAACTGCATGAAAACTGAATACATGGTCATCAGTAAAAAAGGGTAGCCCAAAATGCCAAATATAGGTCAGAGGTACCAGAATCAAGCAGGTACAAAAATTTGAATACCTGGGAAACGTTATGACAGAAGACGGAAAGTGCGACACAGAGATCCAAAGGCAAATTGGCATGGCGAAGGAAGCATTCCAAAAGTTGAGTAAAGTATTAAGAAACAGGACAATTTCACTAGAACCTAGGAAAAGAGTACTGGATTGCTACGTGCTGTCTGTCCTTCAATATGGCAGTGAATGCTGGACAATACCATCAAAGATGAAGGAAAAACTTGAAGCAACTGAAATGTAGTTCTACAGAAGGATGCTGCAAATATCATGGATCGAGTATATGAGCAATGGTGAGCTCTTGGAAATGATGAAAACAAAAAGAAAATTAATACTGAGCATCAGGAAGAGACAGCTGAAGTTCCTGGGACACGCAATGAGGAAGGAGGGCTTGGTGAATCTGATACTAACAGGCCAGATAGAGGGAAAAAGAGACAGGGGAAAGCAATGGATAACATATTTGAAGGACCTAATCAGGTGGATGACGGAACAAAGATTGCATGGTGTAACAGGAGAAGGCGTGCTCAGAGCCACCAGGGATAGGGAAACGTGGAAGGCCATGATTGCCTACGTCCTGAAGGGACAAGGTACATAGAAGAAGAACTGTGAATTCAATCCTTGGGATGAATATTGCAGACTTAGTCTCAGTAGAAACAGAGCCAAGCAATAACTGAGCAGTACTAAATAAGAACTAGATCAGATATACTCCATGATATGGGCAGTAGGTATATAGAGGATTTAGTTTAAAATTGTCTGAAGGTTATTTGGCTCAACAAGCACCTAGTAAAAGATGGTAGGACACAATGACTGTAATAACAACAAAGATGTCAATATTTTATTTGTCAATATTGTTACTCTGAAGGAATTAAAGCATTGTTTAAAATTATAAATATTGTATTTTTTTATATTTTTTGTTCTCAATTGTAAAAATGCACTATAGAATTTCCTTTTTTGATTGTAAAATAGTGTCATTCATAATGAGATGTAGCACTAAATCTACACTGTCTTCATTGACTCCTGATCATCTTAGATATTTTTGCTATTTTATCATTTTAAATGCATAGTATAAAGTTGTGCCAACACCTTTTCATTGAAATGGGAAACAGATAATATACTCTGATCACAAACAAAATTTGTAATATAAGGATGAACATTGAGAAGATGATGTCATAGTTCTTGGCATGACAAATGAAATCACATTCCATCTGAGGTTGCTAATGGTCCTATTCACCCCAATGCCCTTGGAAAAGGCATTAATCCCAATCTCCATTCTCTCTACTATCTTACTGCACAATGTCATAAAGACAGTGGTTGAGTAATAACTTTAGAAACGACTCTCCCATAACTACGATCCCAATAATAATTATAACAAGCTGTTACACCTATTGTCAATATTGACAAGGGTCACCGTAGCATAATGATACACAATTAGCAAGTCTTGCCTTCTGTAACTGATCACCACTCTGCTTTCTATGATATTAAATTGGATTTAATTTGCAATGAGTTGTTTTAATTTGTTTAAAAATGTTATTTACTGTTTGTAATTAAACAAGAAAATCTGAATATATTTAAACTGTTGGCAGGGGAGAGTTGATTCAACCTAAATTTGCACACACGTGTGAACATGTTTAGTTAAAGACCTACGAAAGTTTTGTATAGAATTTTATTTATTTATTTATTTTTTTAACTTTTTAATTTTTTGGATCATTTTTGTGGTTTTTGGTACAAATTTAAATATTAATTGTCCTATATCTTAAATACTTTCTGGAAAGCAGGAAAATAATCTAAAACAGAAAAAAAAAGTAATAAAATCCTTTCCAAAGAAGTTTTATTGTTTAACCAAACTTGTATAGTATGTATGTATATGTAGTAATAAAATCCAGCCCTTACCAAAATGTCTTGTGCACTTTGCTGCTTACCTACCTATCTATCAAAGAGAAAGAAAACTTCCTGCAAACAAGCACGTGTGTGTAGACCTGAAACTTCTGACACAGAATAGCAAATCCAACTGATTTTTGGGAGCAATGTATATGTGTAACCACCCCCTACATTTACATACTGGTAAAAGCTAAAAACAAAAAATAATTCAACTAATATCATAGAATGTCTTTACATTTCTGTTTTTATTTTTCCCTTTCTTTTTTTTTCTTTATTATTTGATTTATTTATCTAGTTATTTATTATCTATATTATTATGATTTATTTATTTTTGCTCTTTTGAGTTACTGCTGGCAAAGTTCTAAGAATAGCAAATCTTGGAGGAATTGGTTCTTTAGAGACTTTGACACATCAAGGCTTTTCTTTTTTTTAGCAGCTGCTCAACCATCAAGTTAAATTATATGATCATCCTGTCTTGTTTCTTTTTTCTTTTTACTCATTCTAACCTTTCTACCATTCTTCTATTCTTTTCTGATTATGTCCTGTATTCTTTTTACTCACTCCTACTTTTCTGTTCATGTCCTATATCACCTTCACTCATTTCTACCTCTCTGGTCCCCTCCCATAGTGTCTTCACTCACTTGTACCTCTCTGGTCCCCTCCTATAGTGTCTTCACTTGCTTGTGCCTTCCTGGCGCCATTCTCCTAGTGTCTTCACTCGATCGTGACCCCTGGCGCCATCCCCGTGTGTCTTCACTTGCTCGTGCCTTCCTGGCGCCATCCCCTTGTGTCTTCACTCGCTCGTGCCTTCCTTGCATCGCCGTCCCCGTAGTGCCTTCACTTGCTCGTGCCCCCAGTGGCGCCCTCTCCGTCGTGCCTTCACTCGCTCGTGCCCCCAGTGGTGCTGTCCCCGTAGTGCCTTCACTTGCTCATGCCCCCAGTGGTGTCATCCCCGTAGTGCCTTCACTTGCTCATGCCCCCAGTGGCGCCCTCCCTGTAGTGCCTTCATTCGCTCATCCCCATAGTGCCTTCACTCACTCGTGCCCCCAGTGGCGCCATCCCCATAGTGCCTTCACTCGCTCGTGCCCCCACTGGCGCCGTCCCCATAGTGCCTTCACTCGCTCCTCCACCCCTGGTGCCATCCCCGTCTTGTCTTCATTTGTTCATGCATCTCTAGTCCTGTCTTTTATTATTTTTTGAGAAATATTTGTTCTTTCATGATTTTGTGGAATATATCTTAAATATTTCGACTGACTCAGGTCACTTGTGAAATAAAATAATTTTGATATATTTATCAATAGAGTAAGTATTTTGTTGATCCTGCCTTGGGGGGAATTTTTGGCTGGTCTATTTAGCTTTTTTACACTCTTTTCTTTCTACCATCATTCTATTTCTGATAAGTAATAACAGCGTTTAGGGAGAATTAGAGCCATGCCTTTCCTATGATATGTGCAGAAGTGTTATGTGCAGTCTCAACTTAAATATAAAATTCACTTATCCCATTTTCTTAGTTTTTAACTTGTATATCACTTTGCATGTCATTTGATGTGCATATCTGATGTTTATTTGTCGTCAGTCCTTCATATTGATGGGTTTTCCATTTGTAACTCTGGATGGAAAATAATTGAAAATATTCTCGAAACCTAAATTTGTTTTGTTCCAAACACTGAATCCATGCAAATGAAGCAACGTGTTAACAGATTCTGTTGTAGCTTCTTGTTGTTTTACAAGTCTTCATCAGTCTTTCTCTCCAGCACTTGTTGTTTGAGTATTGTTTGCCTTGTATAGTCTTCATTTGCTATTATAGTTGAGTTTTTTTATGTGCTATTTTAAAAATGGTAAATGGTAAAAATTTTCTAAGAAGTACAGACTAATTATTTAAATTCAATAATTAGTTTATTTTAGGCAAACTTCTTAAAATCCAGGTCTTTTGTCTAAAAAGTTCTTTATAAAAATTTAGATTTCTTTTGCTGACAGGTAAAGAACATTCACGCTGTCATTTTTTGCAAATATCCCCAGTTCAATAGCATACACAAATAATTAGAACTTACTCTAAGTACAAAGGCAACATGTGCTTTCATAGAGGAGGTTGTTTTTTTGGTTTTTTTTATATATTTATTTGCTTTTCAAGGTCATTCTGATTCCAACTATGATTACTTATATTATTGTACCCCCCCTCCAAAAAAATAATGTTTTTATTAATACACTGGCTTCAGGTTTAAAAGCAGAACCACTGTTGTTTGTTAATTGGTTCATTTGTGGTATGGTATGGAATGCTTAAATGATTAGTATCTATCGCTTCACATCTGTGCCTGTATATGAACAGGACATTCTCTTAGAAAAGATTAAATAGATTGGGGCTCTCATTTCTGTGTAAAATTCTCTTTTCAACATTAGGCTTATTGATGTATGTATGTACATAAGAAGCATGTGAAATAGGACTCATGTATAGTTATTTACCAATTATACATTAATCTGGTTCAATTATGCTGTAGTAGGTGCACAGCTATGTGTGTGTATGTCGATGTATAATTTTTTTCATTTGGAAATCAGTTTATGACACAACCTTGGTTTCAGCCTTTTGATATCTTCAGGCATTTTACATCAACTTATCTTCTAATTAAATGAAAGCTCCGAAGTAATGTCTGGATGTAAGCACATACAAAAATATATTTTAGGATCATACAAACCCGCATGAAAGTGTTTACAATTCTTGAAAAACTCCTCCCTTATTTTGAAATTTCACTTATTTTAAAATTCCAGTCGTGTGTTTTAAAATTCCCTGTTATATGCTTGAAAAAGAAACGTTGGAGAATCAGTTGATATAAAATGCCTTAAGATACTGAAAGGTTGAAACCAAAGCTGCGTAATCAACTAACTACCAAATGAAAATATTTAAAAAGCTCTCTCTCTCTCTCTCTCTCTCTCTATATATATATATATATATATATATATTGACCACTTTTTAATATAACTGTATATTGATCTTATTTAATTCTGACCAATAACTGGTTAATAATTGCATACACCCTTGAATTTTGAAAATTTTCTCTAATTTATTTTATATATATATATATATATATATATATATATATATATATAAATGTAGAAAGATTTTTCTTTTTTTTTTTTTGTAAATATATTCTGTTAAAGAATATTGATTCTACTGTGAGAGAAAATTTTGGATTTTAAAATGCTTTTGCTTAAACTCTTTTTGACTGCAGTTCTGCAAAATTGTACAAGGTTAATTACTTATTCATTTGTTTTTTCTAGCAAAAAGAAAAAAAGAAAGAGAAATATTTTCCTGATTTTAATTCTTCATGTTTATATTTGTATGTGTCCTCTTTCTAAAATTAGTTTTACATTTAAACTATTTACAAGGAGTCTTTAGTTTAGTGAAAAGACTTTAAATGCATTACTACAAAAAATACCTTGTTCTTTTCATACAGATTTGGCAGTGAATTGTAGCTCCTCCTAGACATATTTGGAGATTTTTCAGGACACACTCTTGTCTGTCTATAAATGGTGGTGCCAACATGCCATAGCAACAGTGCCAAGTGCACATTAAACATACAAGTTATTATTGGTTAAATTTAGCCAATATGACAGTGTCTGTGAATTTAGCTTCAGAAGAATAACTGGGATATTTCTCTCACACCTCTTAGTTGCAACCATCATCATACCAAAATTTTAACAAAATACTTTTGCAAATGACAATTATCTGATATTTTATATGGAGAGCAAGTTAAACGCAATTAATGAATTATTTATTGCCTTCAAAGTCATTACATTCAATCCTACTTGTCTAGATCTCATATCTTGTATCAGTTACAAAACCATAACATTGTCTTTTTCATCATTAAGCCTTGGTATGACAAATTACATCAGGTGTCTGGTTAGGAGATTGGTCGTTTTGATGAGTGTGGAACCACCTCTTAACTGCTGTTATTCTCAGTCACTCAGAATTGAGGTGGTAACACCCATTAGGGTCCCAGCTATCTTCAGATAGTGAACTCTGAAACAAAACCTTATGAAAGTATAAATACATTTTTATATTAAAAATACCAGCAATACATTTTTATTTATTAAAAAAAAAAATACCAACAATGCCTATTATAGTTGAAGGCTTACAATTGTGTTCAAAATATTTAGATTTCAGCATTAAGTAACCTATAAAGATTGATATTCCACTAAACAAAATCAACGAACCAACATGAAACGACATTACGTCTATTATCTACTATTGATTTACTACTCAGCTCCTATTACTTCTAAGCTGCTAAGAAAATTAAATTTTGGCATTAAATGATTCATAAGGGGTTGATATGCCATTAAACAAATCAATCTTTTAATCATTGTTGGCATTTTTTTTCTATGTGATGTTATCTGACCAATCCTGATTCATCTTTATATGTTCATATACTGATTCCTTAAAAACAAATTTTCATAGATACTTTCATATATTGTTTCTGTAGAAGAGAACCAGACCAACATGAGAAAAAAGACCTTGATGAGAGAGTGTAGATAATAATTGTTTTCTTGAATTGTTTGGAGAAGGCAAAATCTCAATATCACTGCTAAATTTGCATGGCAGTCATTGCAAATACATGAGAATGTTGATGCTTGGTCATTGACAAATCATAGATGATCTGTGGCTTGGTTACAGGTGTATAAGGTAGGTGTTGTTTAGTGTCGAGAGACAGTATGCTTGGTGCTGACAGTTTGAAAGTTCAGATTTGTGGCTCTTTCTTTTTGCCTATAGTTTCAAAATTGCCTGATGTATAAAGTTATTGTTTTTTGTTTTTTTTCTTACACCCTCCTTGTAGCACAGTGTTTCAATCCTGGCAAATGATGTGCCCACAGTTTCAGTAGCTAATAAATATTTATAGGGTTGGATTACTATTTCAATGGCTAAGTTACAAAATAGAGATTTCCAAAGAGAATTGGTTTCATGCCTTCTACACAGACATTAGTGCAAAGTGTATGCAAACTGTTTTGGGTTTAAACTTGGTTTGCTAGTTCTATTTTCCATGCTGTAAGCCATTGGGCCTTCCACACCTTCTACATTTTGATAATCATCTGAATTGTCTTGAAATATATTAATTGGAAAAACACGTCTCTCATTTTTATATAAACCATCACAGCTGAGACTTGTTTAAGTTGCCATACTTAATATTGTTTTATGTTGCAAATAAAGGCATTTTAATAAATAAATTTGAAGCTTATGTGGCATAAAATGGTGGAGCATTTGATTTTTCTTTTATCTTCCTTTGTAAGATAATGATATAAAAACTTATGTTATCTGTATGAATTTTGATGTCAATATTTTTTATCAGTGTTGGAACTTACAGCATAAAACTGTTTCATAAATTAAGAAAATAACTTGGCTGTACACATTCATCAAATCTTGAATAAACAATTTGTTGATTTTTTTTTCTCTTAATCTTTTTTAAAGTCAAGATTTTCAAACCCACACAAATCTAATGTTAAATAAAGACAATATTTATTGTTTAACATATCTTTATGAATGTTCTAATAATAATATTAAAGAGATTGTAATGATATGTAAGAGTTTGATCATTTGTCTATGGATGAAAGACATTAATAAACTGTAGTAATCATGAGAAAACAAATTTCAGGAGTAGCGATTGTAAATGGTTTGCAAGCATTACCACTACACTTAACTGATTTTCTGTAATCAAGGATTCTCAAAGTCTGTAGACATGTGTCTGTATGTAAAAGTAGAAAGTTAAATTTAAAAATCTTCATCTACAAAATTGCATTTTTTTCTTTTATGAGATTATGATGTAATAATATATAATGCAAAGTAACTTATTTATGCATTTGGATTCTGGGATAAATTATAAAAACACATGCACACAATTTGGCAATTTAATGGCATATACTGCCCCAGCACCATTTTTTTAAGTGGCTAGATTAGCATATCAGATATCTCAACTTCACATGTAAGACCTCTTCCAGGTCTTATGTGAAGTTGAAGTATCTGGTAGGCTGATATAGATGTTGTAGATAACAAGATTAATTCAATAATACTGTAATATTAAGCATGAATGCTGGTAAAGTCGGTGGGGAGAGGGTTATATAAATATATATATATATATATATAATATATTCTCAAATAGTTAAAGAATAAAATGGTCTCCTCAAATAGGAATTTAAAATTATCATTTTTATATTTAGACATGTCATAATGAAATTCAAAGCTCCTCTAAATGTTGACTGGAAATTAATTTGTGAATGATTATTCTTCTCAAGATTCCAAAACAATATCTATTTTAATTTAAGCCATTAACTGTGGCAGAAACATTTATGACAAAGTTGAGCTCTTGAACTGCAATGACAGAAAATGGGTTCAGTAGATGGGATTTCAAGTTTTTATCTGATATTGAGAAGTAACATTTTAAATCAAAGAAATAATGATCCTGCTTCTACATTCTTTTCTGCTAGAATTGACAGTCTGAATTTTTTTTTTAATTTCTTGACTGAGCGAGTGGGGACAAACTATATCAGAAGTTGTTATCTGTTTCTGTTGAAGGACATTAATGATTAAATAACGTTGGCTATTTAAGATATTTTTAAGAGAAAATATACACAACCTCTTTTGTTTCCTAGGTTTCTATTTAAAACCAAAACTGACTTGTAAGCCAGAGGGATTGCAAAAATTTAACCAACCCTCACATTGTTACACACTGCGTTATGTTACTCTCTGTGGCAATATTCAGATTTATCTTTTTGTGGTATTTGACTAAATCAGACTTTGTGAATCAGTTGGCCAATGGCAAATATAAAGAGGAACTTTCTACCCAATTGAAATATTTTATTAAGAATACTAACTTTGCCAAAGATGTAAATTACATATTTATTTTATTTTTTCTTATCTTGAATTCAATCAATTTAACCTGCAAATATTGAACATTAAAAAATTCAATGATCTTCGATCACATTGTTTAAATCAAAGAAGAGTGATTATTTTTTAAATGATTGTAGAAAATCAGAGCTCACTGAAGTGAGATGGTAATCATAAATGCTTTACTTATGGATAAAATAGTTGGGTGTATTCAGTAATCTTGCCTTGGTAGGGTAACCAGTTTCAGAGAAAGACAATTTTGAATTCAAATGTATAAAGAAAGCATTAAGAAATCTGTTCCTTTACCTTTCTCAAGAACAGTCAGGACAATTTGCAAATATCAATGAAATGAAAGCTGTGGAGAACCATTCTAGAGTTTTATTTCATTACAAAATCTAAATGTTATTGTTAATATATGATTTTCTGTTTTTAGTTTAAAAACAAAATTAGTTCATTTTTTAGAATTTCAAATGTGTAATATTCTGATTTGATTAAAATAACACATGCTATTTGACAGTGACCTGTTTTTTCCCAAAATTCACCTTGCATCTTATATATAAAGTTTAGGTGCCTGCACACTAATCTTATCCCTAACATTCATTATCATTTTACCTCCTGTGGTCAATTCTACCTAGTTGCACTCTATAATAATTACTATTATCATTATTATTGACACTGTAAAAAGATATTACCGTAACAAGCTACCAATGCCATTATCATACCTAAATATACTCTTGCACACTCAAAGCATTAAACTATATTAAAAAAAAGAAAAAAAAGGTACTGATAATTTGCTTTAAAAATGACATACTGAAATACACTACAAATTTTCCCTATAATATACTCTGTTGAAATGGGAGTTGAAGCATCTGACATTCCCATGCATTTTTATGCCAACGACTACAGTATATAAAGGATGTGCTGAAAAATTCTCAACCCACTTATGTGTGTTAAACAGTTTAAATATATTCAAAATAAGAGATTTTTGATAACAGTATTTACATTATTTGGACTATTGTCCTCATCTTTGTTGCCATTTGTACAACAGTTCAGCAGTTGTATGCTCCAGGTGTCTTCATCTGCTAGGAATTTCAAACTGAACCCTTTATAACAATCACTGGAGTATATCATTCTTATTCCCTGCCTAGAGCCTCTTCTGTTAGTCATGAGTTTTCTCTCTCTAACCCTGTAAGTTACTTGTTAACCAGTGCTGTAGCCTGGTATTGAAGTCACAACTCTTTGGGTCAAGAACAAACCAATGTCTATATCCACAAGAACAAATGAATTTTTGGGACTTATAAACCTAATGTCCAGTAACCCTTTTTTGCCAGAGTTCATATTTGCAATTTTTTTATCTTAATGGTTTTCTCTAGTATTTTTTACATATTGCAATTTTGACACTAATGATTTTCTCTGGCACTTCATATTACTAGTTCCATATTGTCTTCATCTCTATGCTTGGTCAGCTTAGGAGGTTTTTGTAGCCTAGCATTTGTGCTGATTCCTTAAGTTTACAGTGACATTCTCTATCTATTATTTCAGTTTCATCCCATAGAGGGTGGTGATCCCCTTTCTCTCTTCATATGTGGTCAGCTATGCCTGATTTTTGCATATCCCCTCATGTTGTGGCCTTGTTATGTTCTTGTAGCCTTACCTTAAAGGAGCAGTCTGTTTCTCCTTTATATTTTTTTCCACAGCTACACAGAATGGCATATACACAGTCCTTAATCATGTCCTCCTCTGTTGGGGGGGGGGTCTTGCTTGGGAGAGGTACCGGCGATGTGTAGAACTGCTTCTGAAAATCATCCTGATGTTAGATGGACCACATTTGTATTTTCTTCGATAACCTCTTCACATAGGGTAGACAGACTGAGGCTGTTATCTGAATGTTGTTATCCTCATGCACCCTCCCTTCCATGTATGTTGGAGTTGTCATATACTCTGGATAATTGTTTTGTTGTAGGGTACTGCTTATACTTAATCATTTCCTGTTCATATGATTCTGGGTCACCACTTATGACTTTTGCTTGATGTTGAAGGCAGCGAACGATCCCTTTCTTTACATTGTATGAGTGGTGGGAGTTGAAGTTGAGGTATTGTCTGGTGAATGTTGGCTTGTGATATACAGATGTCTTGAACCCCACTTCTGTTTGAGTTATTAGCTCATCAAGAATGCCACTTTGTTGTCATTCTTTTTCTATAGTGAACTGTATGGATGATTTTATTGAGTTCACATGGTCCAGTAGCATCCGGACTTCCTCCTGGTGTGTCCAGAGTATGAAGGTGTCATCGACGTATCTCAGCCAGAGAGTTGGCTTTAGAACTGTGGATTCTAATGCCATCTCTTCAAAGTATTCTATGTGATGATGATATAGCTACCACTTCTAATGAGCTCTTCCTGTTTCTTGGTGTATTCAGTTTTGTCCATTACTACAGTTGCATTGCCTTTATCAGCTGGTAGTATGATGATGTTCTCATTCCTCTGTAGGGTCCTGATTGCCAGGCCCTCTTTTGTGATGTTTGGTTTGGTTTGGGTGGCTTGGCTTTCTTCAGTGATGTCTAAGTATGGTATCTGCCTGATGGTTGTTGTGATGTTGAGACTTTTGTTAAGCACTAACTCTTCAGAGGCACTCAACTGATGTTGACAATTGCCTTCACAGGTGGGTGATGGACCTCATGTGTCTTCTTCAGATCTTTTAATCTATTTAGTTTTCATACTTGGCGAAACTTGACTGCATCAAATTCTTGCCTGAAAGATTTTTCCAACTTGTGCCAGATCCTTTTTTTGGTCTTCTTCATCAGTGATCCAGCTGAGGAATGTTTTGAGCCTCTGGAAGATATCGGTATGTAATTTTTGTTTCATCCATCAGTTGGATACGTTCTTGGACCAGGGCGTGTCTCACTTTTTCTACGACCAGATGAGCTCTCCTTGAATTGACGGCAAGTCTCTGTGCCAAACCTGCAGGGATGAGTTGTAGTTCCCTGCATTGGTGTAGGAATGTCAGGTGGTTTGATATTCGTGCCATCTTCAGGAAGGACTTTTCTATTCATCTCCATATTTTTGGTGTATCAGGTCTGGACCAATCATTTAGTTTTTGTCTATATTTCTGAGATGAAGTAGTATTTACAGTATTTACATAATTTGAAATATTGTTATTGCAAGATGAGGATAATAGTCTGTATAAGGTAAATAAATGGTTGTTCTAGTTCTAGAAATATGGTGTCTGTATTGTTGTTGGTTTAAAGTTTGAAATGCAAGTGGGTTATAATATAATTTAGCACATAACAAATATGACTGCATTTCAAAGGCATTTTAGGATACATGAACAATTTTTTTTCATTTCACTCTAAGCAAGGTGACCCATGTACTGAAAAAAAAAGATGAAGCTGAATTTTGTAATCCGATGTTAAATTAATTTTCTAACCAATGGAAGGAAGCAATTTGAAAATCTGAGAGTAAAGTTAGCAACCCAGTGTGAAAAACTAAATGGCTATAAAAACACAAAGAAAGTCAGAATCAGTTAGTTAGATGGAAGCAGCAATATCATACACTAATAACATATGACAAAAACTTCAAACACTGACCAGGACATAAGGTCCTGACACACATTTGTTCTCCTTCTTCACTCATGCTTTTTTCCTTTACCTCTTCACCATCTTGTCAAAGAAGACAACAACAAAATACTTCAACTGACTCTTAAAAATGAACTTCAATAAGTACCATTTTCACTTATTTCTTTACCTTCCTTTTCACTTTCTCACTGGCCATAAAAAAAGAAAAGAGCAGCCTTTATTTGTAACCTGTTAATCTTTCTACGTACACACATTCTGCTACTTACGACTACAAACTCTGGATACACTTAACTCTTTACTACTTTTTCTCCTTGAACATTTAACTCTTACGAATTGATTAACTATGTACATTTTCTCTTTGAACATTTAACTTCTGCAAATTCATGTTATTCTGTTCTGTTGATAAAATTCTACTTTAAACATACAAACGAAACAATTTTATTCTTCCACAAATCCACCTTCTGATGATTCATAAACCTTAAGTTGTGGGGAGTGTTGGCTATGTTTGTGAGTTTGCCTTGTACCAGATATGGCTGACTGTCCCTACTTTAAGTGTGAAAGGAAAGGAAAAATGTTACTGAGGAAAAAGAACAATAAAAAAAAAAACAGGCAGACAGAAGATAGTAGTTTTTGAAGATTGTAGGTGATAGGGAAGCAAGAAATGGTTCGATAGTTTAGCAGCTGAGGGCTAGAAGAAAAGAAACTATTAGAATAAAACAGATGACTATATCTAGCTAGTTCGACAGTAAGATGATGAGACCTACTTGCCAATTTATAACTATGCTTAAATTTATATCGTCAAGGTATGAAGGAGGAAAACTCGGGACACTTGCTATGAAAATATTCATAGAAAAAGCAGAGGGAATCCACATTACGACAGTGGGAAATCAACTGAAGTTAGATCAGTAAGATTACTGACTCTTAGGATTTTGTTGAGAATCTCAAGATATATTGCAGGAACAAAAGATTACAGTAGATTTATAAATATGCAAGATGGATTCTGTCAAGAAAAATTGTCCAGCATGTAGTGAACCAACTTTCTTAGCAGCAGACCTAGGAATTGATTCAATATAATTATTCTACTTCATGTCCATGGAAACTGAAATTAAGAATGAGCAATGAGTTTTTTCTCCTTGAGGTTAGCATCAGCCATGCTGATGGATGGCTAAAATGGTTCTCTCAGCTGATTAAAAGTAGTTTCATTTTGTTGACACTATAATTTAGAGGCCATTTTTTGTCTTAGTTAATAACTGATTGACGATTATTTTTTAGAACAGCTTTATTGGACCAATCGAACTGACTATTAAGACAGAAATAGCTAGTTATGTCATTAGATTGAAATAAATTTTATTAATAATTGTTTTCTTTTTCATGTAAAAGGCCTCCAAGATTTGTAATCATTTTTTACATTTAGAGTAGCTATTGTGGATCCTAACTTTGTACTATTAATTTTTTTTGATACACAAATCAAATTTGATACACTTATAAAGCTTCATGATACAAATTGAATCTACCTATTTTACATCTGTAGGTCAAAGGGTTTCCAAAATATGACCCTTTGACCTTTTTTTAAAAAGGTGAATATTTTAAAATAGTCACTCCCTTTAAATATCAATATCAGTTGTTTTTTTCTGTGGTGGAGACTTATCTCGCTGAAGCAAGGGAAGGCAGTTTGTCTGCACATGCATTTGTAGACGCCATGGAACCGTGAGGCGAGCTCATGCAAGGCAGTTTTTGGAATGATACGGTGTATGCGTCATTGGTGAAAGCGAGGCTTTCAGAAGCGAGAAATTATGGTTTCTTCCTCAAGACAAAAAACACATAAAAAGCCAACTTCTGTTTCGGAAGCAGTTTGGTGTTGTTGATTTGTGAAGGCTACACCGGTGTTCAGGAGACAGTGCTTTGGTTATGGTGCGCAGGAAACGGAGTCCCGAGTAAAGCAGTGTTCCGGGTTCTATGTGGAGCAGCTGGGAGAACGGATCCAAGCGGTCATTAATTCGTCTACCAACTACACTCTGAGAAGATACAAATACTCACCACCTATTTCAGCAGATATCACGATTTTCATTATGGATGGCAAAGTTTTTGATGTCCGGTTGATTCCCGAGTTCAGTGGCGCTGCAACTGATATGCCAATCGTCGAGTAGATCGAAAATGCAGAGTTAGTCTGTGGATTCTACCATTATGACTCTGAGGTGGTGCTCTTGCTGTATACAGGCAGCTCAGCAAGGAGCAGAAAGCGGACGTGGAGCAGATTAAACGGGCCCTCATGACCACGTATGCAACAGATGCATTTGGTGCACACGATCAATTTCTTACTTGGCAACTTCGCTTGGGTGAAGCGATGGACGAGTTTCTGGCTGAACTACATCATTTAGTTTGGATGGTTGAGGGATCGTTGCCTGAACAGTGGATGATATGTGTTTGTTTCGGGATTGCCACAATATGTTAGGCAACATCTTTGTGCCTCGTCCAGAATGGAGACCATGACATTGAGCACGGGCTATCATGACTGACAACGGAAGCTGTAAGGAATCAGTCGCTGCATCCACTGGCAAAACACATTCAGATGCAGAGTCGCTCCCTGTTAACTCACACAGTGAGACCTTACTTTGCTACAAGTGTTCTAGGCCCAAACACATGGCGAAGGATTGTATGCAAGGATGCCAAGTAAGGTCAGACGGTTGAGTGAGGAAGTCTCGGCGTGAAACCCGATGCTTTAGATGCAATAAACTTGGACATGTATCATCAAGATGCCAGGGAAACGCCCAAGGGGAGGAGACGTCAGTGCCAGCCTCCTCCCTGAGCAAGTGAAAATCAAGAAACTGCCTGCCGTAAAAGTACTTGTGGATGGGTGGATTCCGGCTGCTTGCAAACTGGTGAGCAAAGCTGTATGTCACCATTGGAGACAGAAGGAAGTAGGAGTGCTGACTGCCAACGGAAAGACTTGGAAGTGCCGGGGGCGCAGCAGAATAAAATTGGAAGTTGGGCAGGCTCAGCCCATGAACATTGAGGTCCTAGTTGTGGATGGATGATTGTTGGGTTTTGACCTCCTCCTTGGCATCAATGCGATCAAACAGCTAGGAGGTGTTCACCTAACTGAATAGGGTGAAGCATACTTTGGAGACCTGGATGGATGTGCCACCATTTCTATTGATGAGCCCAATTTCAGTGTGACATTCAATGAAAGGCGAAAATTGTGGTCTGCAACATGGAAATGGGCAAGTGGTCGCTCGCCTGGCGAGCTGACAAATAACATACAAGAGTACACTGTGCTAGACCATGCCTGGGATGCGTACGAGAAAGAACTCTTGTTATGGCAGCGTAACGAATGGTTGCTGCCATATCCCGAGGAGGAACTTAGTCCACCCAAGGGTCTAATTCCCTTGATGGCAGTCATGCAAGAACACAAGCAAAAGGTCCGGCCGGTACTCAACTACCAAGAATTGAACAGATTTGTAGAAGCATTCACTGCTGATGCTGAAGTGTGCGTGCAAAAGCTCAGAGAATGGTGACAACAAGGAGTTGATATGTCGCTTTTAGATCTGCGACATGCCTACTTACAAATCCACATTGACAAGGAGCTGTGGCCATTCCAAACGGTCATTTTTAAGGGCAAGCAATTCTACCTTACACGATTGGGTTTTGGCCTAAATGTGGCACCACTCATCATGAAATCTGTTGTCGACACTATAATGTCCCAAGATTGTGTAATCAAAAGTGCCTCATCGGCTTACGTTGATGACATTTTTATCAATGAGAGCCTGGTTTCTGCAGCGTGTGTTCGGTCTGTAAAGACCCAAAACGGCTAGGAGACGGAACTAGGATCCTCAGTCTGCAGGTGTAGGGAGAGATCGGTACTCTTTGATGGAAGCGGGGTGAACAGATCCCGGAAATTCCCAACGTGGTAACTCGTCGATGTGTATTTTCCATTTGTGGGAAACTTATGGGCCACTTTCCCGTGTGTTGCTGGCCTAGGGTGGCAACTGCATTCATCAAGCGCCAAGCAAGTGTGGTGACCAAGAGATGAAACGATGAAATCAGAGATGCCAATCTACGTCGTATGCTGGAAGAGGCGATGACCAGAGTGTGTGAAATAGACCCTGTTGGAGGAGATGAAGGTCTGGGTGGATGCAAGTTCTGTGGCCACAGTGGTGGCGTTAGAGGCGAATGGAAGCATCGTCGAGGATGCTTGTTGGTTGCGCCCGACCAATGATGCCAGGCATATCAATCTGGCTGAACTAGATGCAGCAGTCAAAGGCATCAACCTGGCACTTCAATGGCAGGCCACAGTGTTGCATCTGGTCACCGATTCAGCATGTGTACATTGATGGATATCCAACACATTGACTGGAAAGGCATGTGTGAACATGAAGGCAGCTGGTGAAATGCTAGTGAGACGGAGCTTGGGAACACTGCGGGCATTAGCGGAAGAATATGGATTGACCATGGATGTCACACTAATGAAATCTTGTCAAAACTGCGCAGATTGCCTCACCAGAGTGCCACGCAAGTGGTTGGATCTACACAAGGAGGGAAAAGAGCCAGTCTCGGAAAGTAGCGCTGCAATGGGGAGCCAACTGAATAAAAGTCAGGTGACTGACATCCACCAAGAAAGTGGACATGCGGGTGTGAAACGAACATTATACTTCACCAGACTTATCGACCCACTAGTGTCGAAAGAAATCGTGCGATCGGTTGTCAAAGCCTGCGAAGCCTGCCAGTCAATAGATCCAGTGTGAAAATTGTCAGCCCGAGGACAGTGCGAATTGATGGGGTACCATGCCATGTCAAAAACCTGCAGCCATTTTCAGGATCATATGCATCATCGGGTGATGAAACCGACACAGAAGAGAGTGAGTGGTTTATTTACTTGGGGTCAGGTCAACCAAGTGATGGCTCCGATAGTCTACTAACAGTGGACGCTGACATGCATAATGAAACCTCAGATGACAGCCCGTCTAGGACGAGCCTTGTCTCGTACCACTCCGAAAGAGCACCTGCCAAAAGAGACCCGCTTCTGAATGCACGTTTTGTGATAATGAGATCGGGGTGGGGGGGGAGTGTGGTGAACACTTACTTCGCCAAAGCAAGAAAAGGCTGTTTGTCTGCACATGCGTTAGTAGACATCATGGAACTGCGAGGCAAGCTCATGCAAGGCAGTTTTTGGAATGACACAGCGCGTGCGTCATTGGTGAAAGCGAGGCTTTCAGAAGCAAGAAATTACGGTTTCTTCCTCGAGACCAAAAACACATAAAAAGAGCCAACTTCTGTTTCGGAGGCAGTTCGGTGTTGGCGATTCGTGAAGGTTACACCGGTGTTTGGGAGATAGTGTTTTGGTTACGGTGCGCAGGAAACGGAGTACCGAGTAAAGCAGTGTTCTGGGTTCTATGTGGAGCAGCTGGGAGAATGGATCCAAGCGGTCATTAATTCGTCTACCAACTACACTCCGAGAAGATACATTTCTCACATTTTCATTTAAGAAAACTAAATTATATACCATTTTAAAATACTTGGATAAAACTAAAAGGTAATTTATTTTTTTTTTGTTTTTGTTTAAAAGTCAAACAAGGTGATTTGACCTTAACATTTGACCTTTAATTTCTCAAATAGGATGTGGTTTCCAGCTTTCTCTTTTCCAATCTTTTCACTGTTTTCTTTTTATTTTTTATTTATTTTTTTTTCAATTGAAGTAGACTAAACTATCGCCCGGTTCACACTCCACCCATGTCTATTGAACTGGTGTAGAGGCTCATCCCTTGTTCCCTGTTTGGGATGTGGTTTCCGGCTTTCTTTTTCCCAATCTTTTCAGTCTTATGTAGCCCCGCCTTCACATCAGTGGTGTTACCGCCCTGCTCGGGGTGATATGATTAAAAAAAAAAAAATTTTTTTTAAATTGACAAAAAATATGTGTTTTATGGCAGGATATGTACAAAATTTTGTTGTAGACTTTTGACTGTGGCCAGAGTTACAAAGTTTTTACTGAGTTATGCCAAAATAAAAAATAGCAGATTTTTGCCACTATATGCCAACATTTTTATATTTCCTAATATAGTCAAGTTGTATATCTTTAAAAAAACTCGCTGAATTTTTATTAATATTTACATTCTTCTTCTATGTGCCTTGTCCTTTCAGGATGTAGGCAATCATGCTTTCTCCTGTTACACCATGCAACCCCCGTTCTGTCATCTACCTGCTCAGGCCCTTCAAATATGTTATCTGCTGCTTTCCCCTGTCTCTTTTTCCTTCTGTCTGGCCTGTTAGTATCAGGTTCTCCAAGCCCGCCTTCCTCTTTGCATGTCCCAGGAACTTCAGCTGTCTTTTCCTGATGCTCAGTATTAATTTCCTTTTTGTTTTTATCCTTTCCAAAACCTCATCATTGCTCACATGCTCGATCCATGATATATGCAGCATCCTTCTGTAGAACCACATTTCAATTGCTTCAAGTTTTTCCTTCATCTTCAATGATATTGTCCAACATTCACTGCCATATTGAAGAATTGGCATCACATAGCAATCCATTACTTTCTTCTTTGTTTCTAGCAAAATTTTCTTGTCTCTTAATACTCTACTCAACTTCTGGAACGTGTCCTTCGCCATGCCAATTCGCCTTCAGATCTCTGTTTCGCACTTTTCGTCTTCTGTTATAACACTTCCCAGGTATTTAAATTTTTGTACCTGCTTGATTTTAGTACCCACCACCTGTATTTAGCATTTTGGGCTGCTCTTTTTACTGATGACCATGCATTTGGTTTTCTTTCAGATTTTTTATTTTTTTATTTTTTAATCATCTCACCACAAGCAAGGCATTCCACTGCCACTATTGCGCATGGGGCTACATAGGGGGAGGTAAAGAGAAAGGAGTGGTTAGACATAGGGAATGACAGGAGGAAGGTGACAGATGAGTAAGGATAGCGAGGATGAGGGTTGGGCAGATGGGAAGAGTGCTTGATAGAATGGGAGCAGGTTAGTGTGTTAGGAGGTGTCTATTGACCTTACATTTAAACTCCTGGAGATTGTAGCCGTCGGGGAAGCAATCGTTTGGAAGAGAATTCCACAGTTGGGAAGTGCGAGGAAAGAAACTGTTGGAGTAGAAGTTACAGCTGCATTTTATCGGTTTCACTGTAAAAGGGTGGGATCTAGTTGCTAATCTAGTATCTCGTGCAAATTCGTATTTAGGGGACACCAGTGATCTAAGTTCATTGGAGCAGAAGCCGTGAAAGTATTTATAGAAGAGACACAGGGAAGCCACGTCTCGTCGGTGGGAGAGAGACTGCAGGCAGTCTGCCAAGTCGGTATCTATCACATTACAGACCCTCCTCTGAACCTTATCGAGAAGCCCGAGAAGAACAGCAGGGGAACCCGACCGGATATGGCAGCAGTATTCAATGCACGGGTGGATGGTAGATTTATAAATGTGCAGGATAGATTTAGACGGAAAAAAACTTCCGGGCCCTACACAGAGAACCGATTTTCATAGCAGTGGATTTAGCAATGGATTCGATATAGTCATTCCATTTGAGGTCCGCTGAAAGTGTGAGACCAAGGAGGCGTAGTGTTTTACTCTCTGGGAGGCAAGCCTGGTCCATGCTAATGGGAGGTAGGTGAGATTGTCGATGATGGTTAATTGAGAGTAGCTTCGTTTTAGAAGCATTAAAATTTACTAGCCATTTCTTACCCCAGTCCAATATGGATTGGAGGTCTTTTTCAATCTCGGCTGCGAGGTTAACTTTGACGCCTACACCAGATTTTTGTTGGAGGCGAGAGTAAACTGGTGTCATCGGCGTACAAACCTATTTGGGTTCTTATGGAATCAGGGAGATCATTAATATATATCAGGAAAAGTGTAGGACCTAAGATGGAGCCTTCGGGGACACCTGCGTTTGTATGGTAGTTCTGAGAGGCATGTCCGTTTAATACCACTTTCATTGTGCGGTTAGAGAGGAATGACTGGATTAGTTCAAACAAATGTCCAGTTATACCATAGCTCCGCAGTTTACATAGAAGGCCAGCATGCCAAACTCTGTTGAACGCCTTAGATATATCCAATGCAACGGTTCGGGCTTCGCCATTCCTGTCGAGTGCCTGGTATATGTACTCGGTGATGGTCGTTAGCATATCAGCAGTAGACCTGGTGAAGCGGAAACCATATTGCTTGTCCGAGAGGAGCCTGTGTGCTGTGAGATGCTGAACCACCTCGGCGTTGATAATGGCTTCGAACACTTTGCCAAAGATCGGAAGAAGGCTGATAGGGCGGTAATTTGCAGGGTCAGAGGGTTCTCCAGTGTTTGTAAATATAGGAACTACAGATGAAGATTTCCAACAGGCAGGAAAGCAGGAAGCAGATAGGCAGAGGTTGTAGAGCTTAGAAAGGACAGAGGAGAGTTTAGGGGCACATTTCTTTAAGACTATGGTTGGGATTCCGTCACCACCGCTCGCTTTGTGAGGGTCAAGTTTGAATATTATCTTAGAGACAAGCGAAGGTGTAATGTGGACATCATTCAGTTGTGCCTCGGTTCTAGGTGAGAAGTCGGGTGTAAAAACTCCAGATGAGTCCAGACTCGAATTGTTCGAGAATCTGCGGGCAAAACATTCAGCCTTATCTGCTGGGGAGGTGAGGACCTCAAATTTGTTGATTAGTGGGGGTATTGTGGACTTGCTCTTGTTAAGTACTCTTTTACAGAGTCGCCAATAGTCTTTAGAGCCGAATTTAGAGCATGCTATGCGTTGCTTCATTCTGGCAGCAAACAACATCTTAGCTTCATTAAGTATCCTTTTACACTTATTACGAGCTGAAGTGAAAAGGCGCCTGTTTTGGTCCGACGCGTAGTTACGATAGAGTCGGAAGAAATGATTCCGGTGGGCAATGGCAGCTGAGCATGCGGGTGAGAACCATGGAGACGAATGAGATTTAAACTGGAATTTCCTAGCAGGGATGAAGGCATCAATGCCAGCCTTATCCCAGGAGGAGACCTCGGATGCACATTCTTCGATGGGAAGACTAAAGATGTTGTTCCAAGGGATGTCACAGAGGAAGTCTCGGAACGAATCCCAGTCTGCTCTTTGATAGCAGTAGGATATTCTACTTGTCTGGGTTTCATGGGTCGGGCGGGAGTGGAGTGAAATATTGACGGACACTACAGTGTGGTCAGAGTTTCCAAGTGGGCAGAGTTGTCTGGTAGTGCAAGAGTCTGGGATGGAAGTGAAGCAGAGGTCTAGAAGTGAGTCCCTTCCGTTAGGGTTGTCGGAGAACGCGTGGGGAAGTCCACTACTTGCGTAAGGGATTGGGTGATTGAAAAGTTCATGGTGTGGACACCAGCAGGGTCAGTGACAGCGTTCTTCAGCCACTTGGTGTGGTGGGCGTTAAAGTCACCAAACACGAATACATGGGCAGAAGGATGGGAAGAAATGGCTTTGTCGATATTGTCAGAAATGATGTCAAGTAACGAACAGTCAGGGGAGGAAGGAGAGCGGTAGAGAAAGAAGAGATAGCTAATCGAGCTGAGAAGTGAGAGGCGGAAGCACATGAAAGAATGATCTGGGGATTCAAAAGATGACACCCTAGCTAAGGGAAGGTGTTCGCTGACATAGATACCAAGACCATGCATATGAACATTGGAGTCCTTCCTGAAGAGGGGAAGGTAGCCAGGAACGTAGAACTCAGATGAGGGGATAGAAGGGTTAAGATTAGTTTCACATAGGGCTAATATATCAGGTGAGTTATTATGGAGGAAAGAATCTACGCTGGGGAAGTTGGTGCAGATGCCGCGTATGTTAGTGAAAGAGATGCAGACAGGTTTGGGCGTTTTCAAATGAGCTGGTTTAGTTTTGTTATTATGTTTGCTTTTTTCCATAGTGATTCAGTTAAGGAGTGGTCTTAGAATAGAATCAGTCGGTCAATCATTTGCAACTTGTGAAGGATGGAGACTGGCGCGGCCTACAACATAATGTGGCCTCGGGGTTGCCCACCGAACGTTCATGCAGGGACGCCCGTCCATGCGCGATATGGCACTACAAGAACCCCGGTATTATTCAACTGTTGATCAGAGCAGCCTCTCAAGACGCTACGCAAGAGTTCGGGCTCCTAATTACCAGTCGGAAGCAGCAACCAGGTAACTGCCAATCCGGTACCCTCAGAATGTAAAGACGTTGCCACCATACTCCGTAACTGCAAAGAGCTTCCAGCTGAACTAACACCAAGACCAGAGAAAAGGGATGAACCGGGAACCCCTTCCTAAACAAGAAACAAGGTGATAACCTCTAAACTCATTCAAAAGAAGGAGGTGGAGTGTGAGACCGGGTGATAGTAGGAACTATCTACTCCAATTAAAAAAAAAAAGAAAAAAAGTGACTGATGTTTACAAAGTTTTAACTTAGTAAAAGTAAAAAATACCCTTGAAATGCAAAATTATTTACACAAATTAAGTGACGAAAATAAAAAAATCAAAGACGACCAAAAAACGAAAAAAATAAAATAATTTCCAAAAAATTTCACAAAAACAGACTGAAAAATGGACTGAATCCCGGTTGACTTACCACAAGCAGCTAACACTGTAAAGTTGATTTAATTCAATTTCTGAAGACAAAAATAGAAATTAAACCGTTTTTTACAGAATATAGTCGAGTTATTTGTAGTCCTTTCTTGTCACTCTCCTCAGCTACCTTCTGTAGAAGGTCTTGTAGTTTCCTTTCTGTGTCTGCTATCAGCAGTGTATCATCTACGTACCTTATGTTGTTCAAATTATGGCCTCCGATGACAAATCCTGGCATAACATCTAGGGTCCGCAGAATAGTTTCACTGTACGAGTTGAATAGATCTGGTGAAATGACACATCCTTGTCTCACGCCCCTTTCTACCTTTGTATATCTGCTGAATTTGTTACCTGTCCATATGCAGGCATTTTGCTGCCAGTAGAGATTCTTGATTACTTTTATCTATTTCCCAAATGTGTGGTGGCTGCTGAGCATCTCCATCAATTCTTTGTGGCATATTTTGTCGAACGCCTTTGCATAATCAATAAAACATAAGTACAAGTCCTTCATTTGTATTGCTCTTTCAGAGAGCATCCTAATCATAAATATGTCAGTCCTTTGACGAAACTGCACTGTTCTTGTCCTATCTCTGGCCTGATTCTGCTTCCCGCTCTATTCATCAGGATTCGGACGATCAGTTTTGTAATATGGCTCATTAAACTGATTGTTTGATGGAGTTCACACTTGGTTGCACCTGGCTTCTTAGGCAGTGCTATGAAGATTGACTTGCTTAGGTCGTCTGGTATAACCCCACTATTATAAAGTTCATTTATTATTTCTGTAATTTTCTCTGTACCAAATTCTTGTAGGGCTATCAGCAACTCTATTACTATGCCATCTGGTCCAGCTGCTTTGTTTCAATTTGGTTTAGCCATTGCAGTTTCTACTTTGAACTTTAACATTTCCAGTCCGTCCTCATCTTTGTGTATTATTGGTTGCTCTCTTGTTGTGGAAAAGATCTTTTATATATTCTTCCCATTGCTGGAGTATTTCCTCTTTCTCCAATACGATTGTTCCATCCTTGGATTTTATACATCCTGTTGAGGAGCAGGTTTTTTGTCCTGTCAGTTCTCTTATTTCTTTATGCATGTCTGCTTTATTATTTCTGCTCAATCTCTCTACTTTGCAAATTTGTCATTGAACCATTCCTCTTTAGCCTGTCTGCATTTGTTCCTTATTTCCTTGTGTAGTTTCCTGTATTCTATTCCATGTCTTGGCATAATTTTCTGTCTCCTTTCTATCATGTTGAGAATCTGTTCAGTCATCCATTGGTTTTTTTTTTTCTGTGTCTGATTTTCTTTGGGGCAATGTTGTTTGCTGATGTCACTATCGCTTCCTTTAGTGAGTCCCATTTTGAGTTTCCTTTTATCAATTTGTTCTTTGTATTTGTTTTTCATGTTGTTAGTGTATTCTTTCTGCAGGTTGAGGTCATTCACGAGCATGTTCAGTCTTGGTGCTGCACTATGATTCTTCATTCTCCGGAGTTTCACCCTTGGTTTGCAGATGACTGGGATATGGTCGCTTACACAGTCGGCACCTGGATCATTTAAATAATAATCTTCATTATGTCACCTTTTCATATAAGAATCTGTTTGTCATATAATAAAAATGTAAACAAAACCAAAAAAGATTTTTTGCCGAATTGGTCAACATTTAACCACAAATAACACAAATTCTATTGATTTTATTAGTTCTTATGTGAATATTTCTCTATGACATGGAGAAATATTCACATATGAACTATAATAAAATCAACAGAATTTGTGTTATTTGTGATTAAATGATCTATTATGATAGGACTCTAATTTGTATTTAGATACATTGTATATATATATATATATATATATATTTTTTTTTTTTTTTCAGTTTTTCTAATTGTTCACCTATATTACAGTTGATTCATTATTGTACATAACAAGGTTACAATAAAATTTGTATTTTATAAATACTACCTTATTAGAACCAATTGGAGAAGAGTAGTCCATGAAAAAACATCATCCTCCAAAAACACCAAAAGATAAATAAGAGATGAAAAACCCAAAAGTAAAGCCAGACCTCTCCATCCCTTGAACCCTTGTACCCTAACGTGCAGTGGCTGCGGATATCACTTCAGATCTAACATAGGACCTATTTCACACAGAAGGAAATATTGATGAAACTCTGAATATTGGCAATAAGTTTTGCCAATGACGACAACCTTATGATAATTGAGATGTGGGAGTGTGTAGGTATGTGGAGGGGCCACAAGACCCTTGCATTGGTCCTGCACATGTTTCAGAAAGTGTTATTGTATAAAATAAAATAAAAAATTAAAATCTGTTGTAGACACTACTTGTTTCTATAAATATTTAAAACTCCTACTTTTGCTATTGAATTGCTAATGTATTTATTTCATAAGACAAATATTGCAGGATAAATTTTGACTTGTTTTTCAAAAAATAATTTCAAGTAAATACTTCTTATAAGTAAACTAACATTACTTTGGTAACCTTGACTTTAAAAATTCAGCTCATGATTCAAATTAGATTTTCAGCCAATAAGAATTACAAAATCCGCTTGAAATTTTATAAGTGTGAAAATTTCCATAAGACAATTTTAGATTAAAAATATATTAGCTCAAGTTGTTTATAAAAATTTTAAATAATCAAACATTTGGAATACAATTTGTCAAACAAGTTAGTCATGACTGACTGTCTTAGACATTGGCAAGTTGGATCTTTTTTTATTCCTTCAATAAACAAAAACTAATAAAACCACTTTAAAATGTTTGTAAAAACCTTGAATATAAATTTTACTACAAACAGAAATACATTGGTCAAATTCATGGATTTGAAATAAAATAATGACTAATTATAAGTTCACATGAAATGAAATGAAAGAATGATCTTGAGAATAACAAAAACAAGTTTTTTGTTAAAAATTGTGCTCCTTTGTTTAGTCGCTAGACTAAAGAAAGGAGCATAAGTATTAAAAGTTGTTTAAAAAAAAAACTATATAAAAAAATCTAGAATTGAAGAGGTACTTCAACATTTTGATATGGGCACCCACATCAGGCTTATAACCAACTAAAAAGTTTATTAAACTTATACAAAGAAAACAAAGTGCCAAAGACTTAACAGATACTTAAAAAAAAAAAAAAAAAAGAACTCAAACATCTTGACCTTATATATGAAGATAAAACACATCTTAAGCTAATATCCTTTACTAATACTCTGTTGAATACTTCTTGATAAAGTGTATTTGATTTACTTATATTTCCTATATATGCTATGAAATATATTAGATGGTGAATATTCTTTACTTTTTCTCTCTTTCTCAAACACAATGGTTTTGTTGAGGTCATACAGAATTGGCTATGTTCCACTTTTAGCTTGAATAGTAGAAAGGGAACTATAGAGAATTGAAAAAACTATTGACTTAAAGCCAAAATCCAAAAAAATGCAGCCTTAAAAAATGTATTATTTTCAGAAATGTGTACATATATTACATTTAAAAAAATCGAAATTTTCTTATATTGGATGGCCATTTTGATGTGTAAATTTAACACCTATGTCATAAGCAAGTCCAAAACATTTTGGGAAAGTAAATTTGTGTGTGTATGAGAAATGGAAGTAAGGGTACGGAAAAGGAAAAAAAAAAGGGACAATTCAATGCTATCGGAACATGTTAGACCTGGCACGTGGATGACAGTAACCAAAAGAGATACAATAAAATAACTTAAAAATGAGGAAGAAATAGGTTAGATGAAATAACGGCTTTACAAGGCCACTATTAAAGGGTCATGAATAATGTTAATACCAAAATAAACTTGTTAAAAATTAAAACAATAAAAATACAAGGAAAATAGATTTAAGAAAAGGAAGTTATTATATAATTTAATTACATGGCTAATAAGAAAAAACGAAACAACTATTTTAAGGAATTTTAATTTTAGTGTAATTATTAGGAAGTTTGAATTTAAATCTAAATTTATTACGGGATTTGTTTATAAATTTTTTTCATAAGTTTAAAAGCAAATTTTGCTTAGGACATTTTGATATTTTATTTTTTTCAATTAAACATAGATTGCATCTATTGTAAAGGTTATTTGAGGTGCCTATTAATCTCCAACTCACTACTGGGTTAAGTCCCTCTTTTTTCATTTGCCAAAATTTTCAGGATCTTTTTTTTTATTCACATACAATTAAATAAATTTACTTTTCCATAATGTTTTGGTCTCTCTAATGAGATAAATGTTATATATTTTAATCATTTTATCCCAAGCACAGCAATAAAGCCACCAAGATGCAAGGAGCTATGTAATGGGAAAGAAGAAAAAGAAAAACATTAAGCAAGACAACAAACAAAAGAACTGGAATTGGGAAGACCATATTTAATGATTGACATTGCATTTAGTTTCTGAAAATTAAAATAGACTGGAATATATATATATATAATGTAAAATCCAAAAAAGGAAAAAGCATTTAGGTAAAATCTCAAAAACCAGATCCTATTAATATTAATTTTGTTAATATTAAAAATGATCCAGGTGGATGGCTCGATGTATATCTATATTTACGGAGCCAAATATGTATATGAAATAAAATTTATATATATATATATATATATATATATATATATATATATATATCACAATGCAATTTTTATGCACATATTTATGTACATTCAAATACAGGTACCTCCAAAGATTCACTAAGAAATGATCATACATGATAAAAAAAATGATCAAAACTTAAAAACAAAGTTTTATTATCAAAATCATTATTATGAAGAGGAAAGACCAAAAGGTTTTTGGGTTATTAAATTATGTTTTCATCCTTCGAAATTTTGATTAGAAATTTTGTTTTTGTGTCAATGGGTGACATAAATCATCATGGGAACATTGAACATCTTTTTAAAGTGAAAGACAGATTGATTTAGAAATTCTTGCAATAATCAAATAATTGTTGGATTTTAATGTAACTTTCAGAACTTATAATCCAATGAATGAAGTTATTTCAGAAATTTTTTATTTTTCGAAAATCTTGATAAAAATAATTTTTTTTTTTTTTTTTTTTAACAACTGTTTTCCCCCTTCGCCACATATGAATTTTTATTTTTATTTTTTTTATTTTCTTTTTGGCAAACAGGACCCACACTTACAGAAAGTTTGTTCTGAATTTTAGAATAAAAAATGCAATAAAACTAATACAGTATTTAATTAGAAATGCTTCTAAATATTTTTATGAATAAAATATATTATGGACAATATTAGACTATGAAAACAGATTTTTTTCAATGAACATTGAATTTTTACAGGAATCGTTTTCATTTTATTATTATTTTAATTATAATAATTTATAAAGTTTGAAATCTTAAAATTTTGTATTTGTAACAATTAGGTGATGTTATTAAGCAGAAACTATATTTACTAATTATAAATGTTAAAGCTTACTTCAATTCAGCTAGCCCACTGCCCTCCCCATGTATTTTTAAAAGAAATTTGAATTTTTTGTGTATGTGTGTATCAGTCAGTTAAGTGTCAAGTGATATATGTTTGGGCAATCATGTCTCTTTCGAGACTTGACTGACTAAGCAGAAGATTTTCCCGCAGTAGGTTTCCATTTCTTTCTGCAGTAGACTGGTTGCCAACCAAGTTGATAGAACCTAATTTGTCCTGCTATTTGATCCATAGCTGGAGGGAGATGAGGTAGATTTATACTTTTCTCAAGAGTATTTGTGCATAAGTGAATGAAACGAATCTGAGTGGAATTTGAACTCATTTCTCCATTTTCTTATTCTGAGATGATATCCATTACACCACAATTTTTGTAAATGTGGTAACTAAAGTAAATTTAAAATTTATTGATACTTTTCTAACATTTTTCTAACAAGCATCTTCATAAGTAAGACCGTAAAATTCAATAAAATATTAGTATGTATTTAAAGTTTTAAATATTGTTGGTTTTTTAAAAATTATTTCTTCTTTACCTAAACTGCACAAATGTCAAGCTATTGATAAATGTGTCGGCATGTCATAAAGCCCTTACCTCTGTGTTAAAAGAAATGCTTTTCTGCAATATTTTAAACTAAAAATAATACTTGTATTAATTCAGATTAATTAGACTTTAAATCAAAGATGATACTGCAAATAAAGTTTCAAAATTTTTTTATTTTTGAAAGATTTTTTTTAATGAAGAATTTTGTTGTGTTGACAGGTTTATCAATATGGCCTAATTTAGCAACCTAAAAAAAACATTGCAATCAATTTAAATTCAGTTTGAAATGTAGCAAAGTATTTGGCTTATTGGGTAAATTAAATTTAATCCATTAGCTTGAAATTAAAACTAAAAGCTTCAAGAAAGATTTTTCATTTTTAAAATTCAATTGAAACCTTAAGTTTTTTTAGGAGGTAGTTGCATAAAAATAATTTAAATTTAAATATACACATCTAATATGTAATTTCAAACATAATACAAATGCACGCATAAATATGAATTACATATCGACATATACATCCATGTTTGGGCTTATGGCCATATCACGTTGAATACACCGGTTCTCGCTCGATCACCAAAGTTAAGCAATGTTGAGCATGGTTAGTACTTAGATGGGTGACCGCTTGGGAATACCAGGTGCTGTAAGCGTTTAGTGATGGATGTGTGTTGTGGAGCCGTGGATATCAGCTTGGGAAGAGAAATCAGTGAGCCGAGTTCGAATTCCAGTTGAATACCCTGCATTTACTTAAGCACTGGTACCCTTGGGAATCCAATCCCTTCCCTCCAGTTATGGGTTAAATAACAGGATAGGACTTGGGGACCCTGCCCTTACAAACAAATCCCAATGAATCTTGATACTCGAAAAGAAAAAAGTATTATTAGACACAAAAACTTATATCAAAACAATAAATTGTTGAAAGAAAAAGGTATTACCAGCAATAAAAAAAAAAAAAATTAGTTGGCAATAAATGACCTGCCAAGGTTGATATGCCATAAAACCAACCAACATCCATGTTTATACAGATATACAAAAGTATATAGATATTGTAAATATCATTATAAATAAATATTTTTTCTACATGTTGTACATGTTCACTATTGATATAAAAATGTAAATATATGCACATATGTAAGCATACACAACTATTCATCAAACTTAGTGTAAAAGAGAAAAAAATACATAAGAGTTGGAATCAAATATGTATTGGAATTCAACAATGATAGGATAAGGAACAAACAGAAAATGTTTATAAATCTAAACTGTTTCACTTGTATTAAAACTTCATCAGAGAATGAATATGGCAGAAAGAGAATTCTGCTATTTTTAATTTTGGTGCTTTTTTTACATTGGTTAAGCAGACTTTATGTGCATCTGTCCTGTCAAGCAGTGTTTGTGGGTGTATTTATATAATGCATTATAAAATATGTCTGCCTGCTACCACAACTGCTATAAGTTGAATTTTTTGCCCTCATACAAAATGTCCCCAAATCAACATGTGGACAACCTTGACAACTTGAGTAGAAATGCTTACTACACACACATTATCATCCAAATCTTGTATAAACAAACTAGAATTATGAAACACATACACACATAAATTATACAAACAAACATTTAACTCTGAATCTTGTCAAGCCTCTTTGAGTCCCACTCCCACAATTGGATCACCATTTAAACAAAAAAATAAAATAATAATTTGATGTAATTTGCTATTTTGACTAAAAAATGCAACTCTTGACTCATTCTTTAAAATATATTTTTTTAATCATTTCACCCCAAGCAAGGTGGAACTGTCACTAGTGCACAGGAGGTTGCAGTGAACGAAAAGACTGGGTACATGGGTTATTGAAGAAATCTAAAAGAGGAACAGGATTCAAGATGACAGAAGATGGCAACTGACATAGTTACATTCTCCAAAAATTTACATGCAATCAGGAAAGCAAGTAAATGAAAGGGAGTTCCACAGGCAGGAAGTGCGAGAAAAGTAACTGTTGGAGTAGAAGTGGTGTTACATTTAACTGTTTCAATAATAAAAAGATGGGATCTAGATGCCAATCTAGTAGTACATTGCCATAAAAATATTTGTAGAAAAGACAGAGGGAAGCCATGTCATGTTTATGTTGCTTTTATTTGAGGAGAATTGAAGAGTGAACCAACTGAAATATGATTTTAAACAACAAAGATGGGGATACTTGTTCAAGTACTTCAAAGAATGATACAAATGCAGTATTTTAAAACGTGCTTCACTTCTTTGGCAGTCGGGAGAAGTCATTAAATGAGTAAACTCAAAAAATAGCAAAAAAAGAAAATAAGATTAACTCTGTGTGTGTTAAAATGATCTAATATAATCTGTGATAGATTTTGTTTCAAGTTTAGAACATAGTTAAGTATAAATGAATATTGAATAAAAAAGTTAGTTTTATATAATTCAAGTCAACTGTCAAAAATACATGCAGATAATATTTTTTGTTGGTGAGATGTAAACATACTAGGAAGAGGAAAAAAAGTCAAACAACTATGTCCTGGTCCAAAAAAGAAAAGGTATTGAGCAAAATTTCATGTGAAAATTAGCTCAAGGGGAGGTCTTGTAATGGAATGTTCCAGACTCCTTATTGTCTATGTGGGTTGACTATATTAGTAGCCATATACAATGAGCACAGGAGATAACTTTGACTTGATTTGGCAATTACTAGCCTGCCACCAGATTTCCTGTCTTGGCATAGTGTATTTTCTGCTTTCATCTATATGCATGTTGCTGTTCTTTCAGTCAAGTACCACCTTGTCATTTTGTAACCTCTTTAAAAGATACGACATAACATAATCTCTGTAAACAAGAAATATAGGGTAATGTGTTTCTTATTCCTTCTCAAAACTGACAGAACCACATACCTGTGCTGAAACCCCAGTCTCACCAAGAATGAAATCTTCCAAAAAAAAAAAAAAAATCCCAAACTTTTCAACACCTCCTCATGTAAAATCATAGCAAGCAAATTGAGAGATTAGTCAAAACATTTCATGACTGAGTATCCTAGTTTAATTGCAGTTCAAGTGACTTTCTTTTACCAATAATTCTGTAATGTAAATTCAGTTTACACTTTTTTTTTTTAAATTCTTTATTCTATGTCAGCAAACTGATGTGTGCCATTGTCCCTTCACAAATATACCTGTGTGTTTGTCTTATTTTCACAAAACAATTCAAGGGAAATCTTGAATTATATTTCAAATGACCATTGTGAAATAATTATGTTTTTAATTTTATATAAAAAGTAAAAACCAAAAGTGCAAGAAATATAATTTGATGTTAGTAAATTGTATTTATATTTATTCTGTGCCACTTAGTCTGGTAGAAGGCTATAATTGTGATGTGCTCCTTGTTAGATTGTGTCATGAATTTATTCTTTTAATAAATTCAATTTTTGGTATCATCATCCTCGTGTTATTTCTACCTGTAGCAGATTATGAACACACATGGCATATTTATTATTTAGAAATTTCAGTTGCAAGTTTTTTAGGCCTGTACTTTAAGTTGCCAAGTAGTTGGAAGGTGTGTGATTTTTCTTTATTTAATCAAGCTACCATCTCGAGATAGCCTTGACTAGAAATCTTCTTCTTGCTCATTAGGGAAGGAATTGTTTGAATCTAAGACAGTTTCTTTAATCCCATGTATCTGTATTCTTGTGGCATTTCAATATAAATTCTTGAAATATTTGCCATCAGAGTACATCAACGAATATTCTATTCTTTGTTGCTTAAACCCAAATGTTTTGTCAGATCTGTTTGAAATGAATATGAGTGAAATGGAACAAAAATCATTTTCTATCAAATTCAATATAAATTACATAATCTGATTTTAATTTAAGTTTAAATTGTCAGTTATGTTTATTTTCTTATATTGTATCTCAGCAAAACTTTGTGATGGAATTAATTCCCTTCAGAACAGTTTAATAGAATTTCTTGAAATTTCATTGAAATAGTACACAAGACAAATGCATAGATGTGATTTGAGCTTTCTCTATTTGGAAAAAATTGCAACAAGTTTAGTTTCACAAAAAACAAATTACATTTAAGCCTCTTTATCAAAAGTGAGTGTATTTGGGCAGTAATCAATCATTTGTACAAGTTTGATTAAGGACTCAACAAAAGTTCTTTAAAGATGTTAAAAAAAATTTGTTTTATATTTTAAACCATTTTCCTAGTTTCCAGTATGTATTTAAATATAAATTGTTCAATGCCAGAATACTTTTGGTTTTTATAAAACATTATCAAAGTTTTTTGTTTTTTCATTGTTGAGGTTTTTATTTTTTTTATAAGAGGTGATGAGTTTAATTTACTTTTGTCATTATGTGCTGTCTTACTGTGTACATGGTTTCTGCAGAATAAATGTGTTTTTTTAAAAAAATTTTTTTTGTTTTGTATTATTACATATTGTTAATTTGTTTATCAATTATGTAGTTAGGGAAATTATTGTTAATATTTGCTTTGTTTTTCAGTTTGTTAAATAAAATTTGTTTATTAAAATATGTATATTGAATCAAGGATCTTATCAATTCATGAGATTAAAAATATTTTTTTTTGTGTCCATCATTGAAAGCATTACTTGTGAATTGGGTAAGGCAACTGAACTTTGTTTTTCACAAATGTGTGCCTTATAAGTTGATGCTGGTTTCACACTATGACTGATACTGGTTTGGATTACAAAGATCTGCATAACAACTTGTCAGATTGAACCTGTGCCAGATGGTTTAGACACAAAACATCTTTACCAGATGAGCCATATCACCTTTCCCAGTTTTGTTATTGTTCTAGTATGTGATGCAATGTTTGAAAATTATGGGATGAAAAATGTTGGATGATGTGAGCATGTAACAATGGTTTTTAGATGGAATATGACCATTTACAGTTTATGGTATAAGGTTGGAAGGTGTGGTTGGGCAAAGTGGCTTGTTTAAAATAACAAACAAAATTACCAGGGGAGGTAAGTACTTTTCTTGTAAGTTGGAATTGAAAGGTGTTTTGATGAGTGAAAAGAAGTAGTTATAGGAAGATGAAGTTCATAAAGGTTGAAGAATTAGTTGAGTGAGTGGTGGTGGATGGTTAGGGTTAGTGGGCTACAAATAGATGGTATAATTAGAATTGGTGAATGAGTGGTCACATATAGTAAATGGTGGGATGGTAAAGTCCTGAATTGTAGTAATAGTACTCTTGGTGATGGTTGGAGTTGGGTGTTTGTTATTAGTGAACTTGTAGGAGGGGAGGTAGGAAAATGTTTGTGAATGATTTGTTGGGATCTTGAGTAGGTTGTTGTTTGGCTGGTGGCAAGCAGGGTAAAGAGTTGGAGGCCTTTTTGTGAATGACTTTTCAGGGATGGTAAGGATTTCTGAATGAAAGGCCAAGGAATTAAGTTGAAAGATGGTTGAGTCATGAATGGCTTTAAGTACCATTTATTTCTATTTTTTTTGTCTCTGTTTTGTTAAGGGATCAACTTTTTTTTTTTTAAGTCAGGTGGTTTGTTTTTTCTTATTCTTCTGATTACACATACACACACTATTCAATTAAACTATTAGGTCGAATGCATCTTTTCTGTGTTTTAATTTTTTTAAATATTTTGTGTAAACATTTACTTTCGTAATATAATTCCCAATGTATATACTGAAATTTTAATTTTATTTTTTTTTAAATGTCTTTTTTTTTATACTATTGTTCAACTAATGCAAAACCCAAGAACCACTCAAAGCATCTAGATAAAGTAGATAACACTTAACCTGAGATTGAAGATATTAAGATTATAGTGATCGAGAAAGCATCTTCTCAGGAGTTTCTTCCATGAAGTAGTGGTTCTAAGGAAAAAGCTGTTTGAAGGGAACTTCCTCCTTATTATTTGAATATGAAGGGAATTAAGATAGTTCAACTCTGTATACATGGCATGGTGTGTCATAGGTATAAAGTGAAAAAATCTGAAAAATTTAACTCCTTTCAGTGAACAGGTATTATTATTATTATTATTATATATTGAAAACTTACATATAATCAGTCAAAACCTGCCCTTTTGAATTTATGTAACTTATATTACAAAAAAAATTTTACTATGTTGTATAATGATTGTGCACTAAAAAACACTAGGAACGTTTTAAGTTAATATAGGCTTTTTCAACATTATAACAAATTTAAATGAATATATCGCATAGAAGATTTATCAGTTGTGATAAGTCAGAGATGGAAAGAGAGGTAAGCACTATATTTTTCTGTTTGCCAACTCATCACAACTCATCAAAGACAGTGGAATTTTGTATATTGAAATAGGAATAGGTTTATTCTTTCATTGGTCTCAGTTTGTTTATACATCTGTTTCTCTATCTCTCCTAATTTGTTGTTCAAGTGCATGCAAAAATATCTCTATGAGCAATTGCTGAAAAGTTTTTGACTGAGTCCACTTTCAAATGACCAAACCATTTTTTGGAATAGTTCTTGGTTAGCATTTTTGGCACTTCTTCATATATATATATATATGTGTGTGTGTAAATTTCCTGTGTCTCTGCAATAAAAATTTTCAAGGCATTTGTTCTAATGAGCTTTCATTTTTGGTACTTTGGCTTGTTGAATTTAGACATATATAATTGTTTCAACCCAAGCAAGGCAGGACCACCAATTGTGCACAGGGGGTTACAGTGAGAAAAAAGGGGGAAAAAAAAACAAAGAACAAGGTACAGGGAGGTGTCAAAGAAAGGATAAGAGAAGGGTGGAATCAAGGAGATAGAAAATGGCAATTAACGTGGCATTTAAACTTTTGGAGATTGTAGCTATCAAGAAGGGAAGTACAAGAAAAGATGCTGCTAGAGTAGAAGTGGTGGTTATATTTGACTGTTTTGACAGTAAAAGGAATAGATTGGCAGTTAGGTATCATTTTATGGCTGAAATTGCTGTAAGTTCAATGCTAATAGTTTCTTCTTTTATACATTTCACCTGTGGAACTCTTTATTTCTAAATTTCCTATCAACTTTGATCTTCAAAAATTCAATGTTCTTTTATTGTCCTTTCTCCCTATTAACATTTTCTCAGTTTCTGTCATTCTCTTAAGCCCTTTGCATCTCACTGACTTTATCACCTTGATGTGGGGGGATAACTTTTTTAAATTTAGAAGTACAAACATACATGTGGAATGTATGTATGCTTGCATATATGTCATTATTTGCTTGTTTATTGATACTGTTAAAAATGCTGGATAAACAAAACTGATATTTTGTCAAATCTTGTCTATTATCAGATTTTTCATTATTAAGTCTGTTATTTTAAATATATATTTTCCAAGACTTAAATTGTTAGGACTGTTGGCCTCATCTTTATTGTCATATTCAAAATGTTTTGACTGTTGTATGCTCCAGCCTTCTTCAGGTAATATATGTTGAAATTTTGAACTAAACTCTTTTAGTTCATGAGTAGATTGTTCTACGTTCACATGCCATGCCTTTTCAGAAGAAGGCCAGAGCATACAATGGTTGAAATGTGAATATGACAATAAAGACAACAATGTAAATCATTACAAAACCTTTAATTGTTATTTTAGTGTCAGCCTTTTCACTTTACAGTTTCATGGTCGTTAAGAAAAACCTTGCCATAAACCCTTGCCAGTTCAAGTGAAAAACCTTAATGTAATGTAATTTTTTAGTTATCTCTCTTTAAGCAAAAAATTACAGACAAAAACTATGCAAATAGAGCATATTTTATTTTGGGATATTTTAGCAGTTTTCTTAGATAAGGAACAGCTCCTGTTTGTGATTATGGTTGATTTTTTTTTTTTAGACTTGTATTTTTTTTTGCTTGATTTTAGAGTGGATTTATTTTTCTAAGTTATCAATGTCTTTTCATTTTCCCCAATGTCTTTGATACAGACTTAAATTTTTGTTTTAAACAATGGAAGGGGAGATGAGAAATGTACAACAAAGGATGTTAGCAGATGATTGCATTTTATGTTACTTTATAGTTAATTGGGAACTAAGCTCCCCATAAGGGGGAAATGAGACATGTTGTGTCCTTACATACAGCATCCTGTGGTCAAAGAGGAAAGAGAAGGGAATGGAAAAGAATCTGCATATATCCCAATTTGAGAATAAGATGTGGGTAAATATCCAAATATAACTTTTACATCACAATGGAGGAGTTGAAAGGTGACAGATATTCCCATATTAATATTTTTGTCATTGATGTGGCATGTCATTTTTGGGATATTTGTAAGATTATCAGCTTGACAGATAACAGGATGAGGCAAATATTGCAGTCTTAAAAAAAAAAAAAATTAGAGAGAATGATGTCTACCAAAGTGGATAAGCAATTATGAGATAATATAATTAAGTCAGGTTAGTTAATTATAAAGAAGTGTAAATAGAATTGGAGCTTCTTTTTTTTTTTCAATTTTTTTTAACTTTTCGTTACTACCAACAGAACTACAATGCTTTAGAATCTGAAGAGCTTTCTTAAATAGTATGACTACAATGATATGTTATTTTCAGATAGTATATCTATAAAGGAACAAAGTGAATAAAAAGATGAGGAAAAACTTAGTCAACATGTTTCATTCTCTGAGGGACTTTATCAAGGCAAATGTAGGATTTATTTTATTGCACTTGTTTATATACAAGAGCAAGGATGTCATTGGTTTATCAAGGCTTCTAAATTTGGGAACATTCATGAATATTCATCAGGTGGTTGAAAGGTCAGTCAAAACATGGAGGTCACAAAGTGCCATAATTCACTGGGGTAAGACAAAAGTAAGCAGTAATATTCAAGAATCAAAAATTTCTTTTTAAAGCTTTGATAAACTGATGACATCCTTGTTCTTGTATATTAACATGTGCAACAAAATAAATCCTACATTTTTCTTGATAAAGTTCCCCAAAGGGTAAAATGTGTTGGATAAGAATGATTTTTCCTCTTGTCTTTTTATTCATATACACACTTAAAATTCAAAAGCTTGAAGCCACCCCCAGAATTAGCACGGAATAAACTTGACAGAAGAGTTTTAAAAAAAAGAAAAAAAAAATGAAAAAAGATTTTAGTCATAGAAAAAAGAATGGAATCAATTATCAAACTTACGCTTTGAGAAACTTTTGCAATGAATGCCAAAAATTTGTAGTGAAGTAATCAAGCCTAAAGGAGGATATTTTGACAAGACCAAAATTTAATCATATGCTTTTTTTGTTGTTTTTGTCATTAATATTTTTAATAAAAAAAGTCATGTCTCACTTTTTTAACCATGCATAATAATTTTCTCTTATTTAAAGTACAAAATAACTACTTTTTGGATGAATTTAAAAATAAAATTACCACTGCTGGCCACAAACCTTTGAACTGTGTGTGTGTGTGTATATATATACACACACACACACACACTGTCAATTCTTACAGTTTTACTGTAAGTTTCTTACTTCTGATTCCTCTCTCTTTTTCTATTTATCAATTTTTTTTTCTATTTGTCTGCTTCACTTGTGTCCACTGCATAATACTCTTGTTCTTTCATATGCCCTTTACCTAATCATGCATATAGTCTGTAAGGCATTTAAAACATTTCCTCTTGGAGCTGATACTAGGGTCTTTAACAGTAGGTTCTTTAATTACTGAAAGTTATGTGTTGGTGTTCTGCAGATCAAACTTGTTTTGCCAACACATACAAAAGTAGTTAAGAATATTGCCTAAAAGTATTTTCATCAATGGGATGGTGATCTGGAGAGTTTGATGATCAGAACAACACTAATGTTACTTAGCTGTTTGTGAAAGTATTTTTTTTTTTTAGAATGCTTTTTAAAAACAATCACATTCCATCGACCAGTTCATTGATTTGATTTTCCCTTACTTTTTGCTTATTATTTTCACCTTTGTCTTTTTTTTATTTTTATTTTTTCTTCTTTCTTTCTCTAACATCTTTCTTGAATCTTACTTTGGAATGAAAGCAGTGATGGCACTTACCCTGGATCCACCGTAAAAGTTCAGGACGCAGAATTAGTAAATACTAAAACAGTTAAAATATGTCAGTGAATGGATCAGTTATAACAAATTTAGTATAGAAGAAAAGGAAATTGAATATAGAATAGGCTGTTTTAGTGGCACTTTTTTTAACCAACACCATAAATTATTACAAAATTAAAATATTAAATTCAAAATTCAAAACAAGTTCTTAAGTAGCCTTGTCAGATTGAAACTTTCATATGGATGTCATGCCTGGTGGGCCAAACCTGTTCTAAACTGTCTGCTGTATACAACTGCTTTCTAAAATCAATGGTTAAAAATGACTTTGAGCAACTAAAATGTGTGTGTGTCTTGCAAAGACCATCCTTTTTCAAATCTTGTCAACTGGTGCTATAGAATCGTAAACAATAGCATAAATCACATCACTTGTAAACTTTTAACAGCTAAAATGAATATCATATGTAACCCAAAGATAAAATAATCAAATAATTGAGATGTTGACATTCCACACTACTTCACACAAAAGCTTAGGAAGAAAACCTCCATTAATACTAGAAAGAAATAATACCTGGACTTGAGTAACCTATTTTCCTGAAAAATTATTTAAGATAAGAATTTTATAATTTTCAACCTACAGTGGTACAACTTGTTTGGTCAACAAATTTCCTTTATAAGGAAATGGTTAATATTACCCTTACCATTTCTTTCTGCCGTTTTTTCACCCCAATCCAGTTCTGTTATTTTTTGTTTTTTCGCACATTTGAATTTCATTTGCAGTAATACCTTGTTCTTTGTTTTTTAATCATTTCCTTTTTGTATTTGTCTACTTTTATTTTTATCTGTTTCTCTTTCAGACATGTTGCATTTCATTTATTCCTTATTTCAAACTTAATTTTACTCAATTTCTCAAGATCTGTCCTTTTTAATGACTCATTATTTTTCTTTCAGATTCCAGTTAGGTCTTATTTTTTAATTTTTTAAATGTTTTTCTTTCTCCATTATTCTTGTGCTCTTGTTTTGTTTCATCTTTTATTTAATCTTTTTTCTTTTGTTCTCTTTTTCGTTTTCTTTTCTTTCTTCCTCTTTTTCTTTTTCTCTTTTCTTTTCCTTTCTCTTCTCTTTTCTTTTCTCTTTTTCACTGCTCTTCCTCTTCTCTTTTCTCTTTTTGTTTTTCTCTTTTTTCTCTCTTTCTCCTCTTTTTCTCTTTTTCTCTTCTTTTTTCTCTTTTGTCTTTTTTGTCTTATGTAAATGTGGTCATTTTTCTCTCTCTCTTTTTTGTTTTTTTGTTTTTAAATAAAATCAAGATTCCTTTTTCTCTCTCACATTCTGAAACTATCCCTGTCTAAAATAATCTCTCCATTTTATTTTTACTGCCTATTTTTACCTCACTCTTGTTTTCTGTCTTACTTTTATCCTTTCAACCTTTTTGTTTTTCTTGTATTTTTACTAACCTACTTTTGCCATCACTAATCTTACCTCTCTCAAGTCCTTATAAGCTTGTCTTACCTCTTCACTTCCTCCCCTTTCTCAATATCTTTTACTTATTAGAATGGCACTAGCCATATCAACACTGCTGATGATTATTCTCAGAACAGCTGATACTCTTCTGCTCTATCTGTCCTTTTCCCATCAGTCTTACCAATTTCTTTACTTTCACAGAATAAGCTTAGCACTTCCTTCTCTACTTTTCATATTTCCATCTTCTTTTCTTAATTAACTCCTGCTTTCTCTTTTCAAAACTCTATCAATACCTACAGATTTAATTTTATTTACTTTATCATATGTCAATTCTACCTTTGTTTCTTTAATTTTTTTAGTTTGCTACCTATCTTTGAAAAAGTTAAAAATATTTGTAATCTTATCTTATTTGTTTTTCAACTGCCTTAATGTTTGTCTTGATTTTACTATTGATACTTGAATTGATTCTTTTTCTAATCCAAACACTTATGATCAATATTATAATATTTATTTTAATGATTCTACCTTTCTATTTTCTTTTAATGTTCTACAAATTAAATGGTAGTTTTAAGTCTGTAAAAGTGGTTTTAGTTCACCCAGATAGTTTGAGGTAACCTAAGAACAGAAGGTAATAGCTTTAGTTATTGGTTGTACTAGTGTTAGTATTAGTACTTTGGCTTCTTTAATTTCTACTATTAAACCATCTTCTGCTGCTGCTATGTTCATCCTCATCCTGGGTTTCCATGGCAACTGATAGGGATGTTACAGGACACTGGGCAGATAATGTGTTGGGCTGGGGGTGCTACATGTAACCTCACTAGGTCAGATGAAAATACTGCTATTTAGGGTGGCTATTGATGTCATGTTTTTTTTTCTCAGTTTATTTTAGTTGTCTTATTTTTTTATTTATCTTTTTTTTTTTTTAGGCATAACTTGAATATTTTGAAGTACTGATAGGTTGGATAATAGGTGGTTCTATTCAGAGTGAGTTTAGTCTGCTGCCAGACTGCAATGGTCTGCTCTGTTGCCTTTCATTTTTTTGTTTAATGTAAGGTGTCTTTTAAAAAAAACATGATATTAACTTGCAGAAATTCCTCCTAGGTGTGACATTGGTAAGACTTTTTTTCCCTATACTTTTTAGTCATTTATTTTTTCGTTCACGAGTTGACTAGAATAAATAATAAAAAAATTTAGAAGAGAGAAAAAGCACATACAAAAAATATTATTTTTCTCTCATAACTTTGATGTTTGTAAAATAATCCATATATTTTCTTGAGTAACCAAAAAAGAAAATAATACTGTGATGGACTAAAAAAACAAAAAACAAAAAAAAAACTTTTTTTCTAGAGTATCAAGTTATAGAAAATTCTTTTAATGTATTTGAAGGGTTTTGTTCAATTTCCAAAAATATTCCCTTGTGTTCTAATTAAGCAGTTTCATTGGTTACCTCATCACAATAACCAATGGTATTTAAATGGTTCTACCTTTTAATTGATTTCCAAAAACACGTTTCTATTATTAGATTATGTTAGAGATAAGTATGTACATACTAACTATATATGATATTGCAAAATATTTAGCATTTTATTTTTAAAAAATTGTTCAATAAAATAAAATGTATTCCCCATTTATTTTATATCAGTTGCTAACTTTTTACTTTCATGAACATTGTACATATGAGTGTGTGGGTGTTATATATCTCCATGTTTAGATATTTAGGAAGTAATTATTTATATTTGTATAGTTTAAAGAATGCACACATTTGTATATATTTATGGAGGTTGCTGAAATATTCTTAGCTTGACCCACTTTTCAAGATCTCAACAAATAATCAAACCTCAAATTTTATTTATTTATTTTGTGTGTGTGTGTTTTTTTTGTGGCGGGGGTGGGGTAGGAACTTTTCAGCACCCTCTTGTATTCATGTATCCTTGTATATTTGATATATTTTTCTTCTTAAATATCTAAGTAGACTTTTAATGACAATAATTAATTTTTATAATTACGACAGAAAAATTGTAAAAAATTTTAAAAAATTATGATCTTTTGTGTGAAAAATTAGTCTTTTTGATATTTATTCTGAGTTTCAGCTACAAGTATGGCATGTCATGAGGTTTAATTACCCCCAAATTTACATATCTATGGTTTAGATTTTATATATATATATATATATAGTGTTAATACAATGAATTCGTAATTTTTGTGAGCAGGTTCATGCCAACTTCAAAGTTTTATGAGGTCACCATTATGATGTTGCCACTCATCAGGATTTTTCTTGATTTGTCCTGATGAGTGGTGACATAATGGTATCCTTACGAAACTTTGAAGTTGGCATGAACCTGCTCAGTTAAAGTGACAAACTTTTTTTTAGATCAATCCTATCAATGCTCTATCACTACCCCAATATCGAGCACTTTACGATAAAAGAAATTTGCTTGCTAAAATATCTTTTATCAGTAAGGCTACTAGAAGGAAACAAAAATCTTGGCGCTAAACATTATCATAACACACATACAGACACACACTGTAAATGCTGAACAGTTCTTGGCTTGATCAGGTAGGAATTTAAAAAATATTAGCTTATTAGATGATTTATTTTTCACAAATTTGGTATGCATGTTAATGTAAGGGAATAATTTTCTTATTACCTTTCCCATTGCTATTAGTGCAAAATTTAAGTAATCTGTTATTAGATTGACAAACTGTTCTGCCTTCAATATTTGTTGACATTTATTCTATCTAGAGAATTTCTCATTGTTATATAATATTGAATCTACATTTTTTATTATTTAATTTAAATAAAAATATTAAATGCTTTAGATTGTGATATGCTGATAGGCTGTAAAGATTTATTCTTATTACTTAATCAGGAAGATTGTTGTAATATGAGCCAAATATTCACTTTTTCCCATTGTTAGTGTAAAAAATAAGTCATTTTTATCCTTGATTAATATTTAATTTTTTTTTCTTTAAATTCGCAGAACAAATGACACAAACTGATTTGTTTTACTTGCACAGAATTCTTATTTTATATTGAATATTTGAAAAAGTTTGTATCAACAAGGTCTATGGGAGATAAATTTGTTATTGATTTCTTTTAAATATTTATCTTTGAAAATGTAATTTTTACATTTAAATAACAAACATGAGCTTTCGGGCAGTTTTAGATACAATAGTTTCATTTTTTTATGAAGTATTCCTTGGCGATGCGGACAAAATATTATTTTATCTAGTTTTCATCTTTGTAAAAGATATGGAACTATTATGACTATTATTAATCCAAGAATGCTAAGTTTGAAAATTTATATTATTATAAAAAGTTTTTATTACTTTAAGGAAGTCATCTTCATGATAGTCGTTGTATGATGTGTTCGATTATCTGGCTTTATTTATCTGTTCATTTTTCTTTTTAAATGTGGGTGGTTGTTGGAAAAGGCAGCAATGTCATTCCAGTAGTAGGCTTATGAGAAGATGTGAATATTGAGGTTGCTATCTTTACGGGTAAAAAAAAAAAATTTTTTTTATTTTTTTATTTTTTTTTTTTTTTTTTGGCTCTGCAGATGAATGTTGGGTGGAAGTGGCTGGAGGCAGACATGTTAGATACTAAGAGTTGGGAACAAACAAACAACTAACTTTTTGGAGAAAGTAGAGAATGAAAGTTTTGTTATCTGGTAAGAACCAGAGGCTCAGAAATTGGTGTAATGATGATGAAGAGTGTGAATAGTGTTAAAGGAAATGTGTAAAGAGAAAGAAACAAAGAAAAAATGGGTTGAGAAAAATGATTGAGGGAGAGAAAGTAAAACATTTACTAGGAGAGGATAGAAAAGTGTAGAGAATAAATACACACACACATTTAGAAAGTGGGAGGAAGGAAAGAAGGAAGGAAAGATTCAAAATTGAAAGAGGGTGAAAAAAGTGAAATGGAATCAAAGATTGAGAGAATCAAAATATGAGGAAATTCGTTTGAAGAAAATATAGAAAGGAGAGATTGGCTTAAGAAAATCGGAGTAAGAAAGTGTAGATGTTTGAGAGCAAGAAAATTGTTTTTTTTTTTCTCTTTTTTTGTGTTATGTGAAAGAGGGCTTGAGATACAGAAGTAAAATTGTGTGTGTCAATCTGAGAAAGTGATGTATTGATGGAGAGAAAGGAAAGCAGAGAAAATTGATGATTTGAATATGATGGAGACAAATTGAGAGAGTAAGATAAAAAATAAAGAAGGTGGAATCGAGACTTATACTGATCAAAGTATAACAATGATTTAAGAATAAGCTTCTATTGTTGGAGAGAGAATAAACTAAAAGTTAGTTAAATGGAATATAGTTTACTTTTTATCTTGTTGAATTTGTTCTGCAGATTCTTTTGACTTCATTGTGAATTCTCAATAATGTTTTTTATACAGAAGAGGAAATCTTTATTTTAAATAAATTGAGTTGTTCATCATGAAATTACTCATTGTTTAAAAATACAATGAAATGGAAGATATTTAAAAAAAACCAACTATATATCAGTTCATTAAAAATATTCCTCCATGTAGTTATTTACTCTTGACAACAAATTTTCAATTGCTTTTCTAAAGAGTTTTTCATTCAATGATGAATTCATTCATAACTTCTTCATCATCAAGTCTATATCTTCAGTGTCAATAAACTTGTGAGGATATGCCTTTTCATTCATACTAGTGTAAGTAGATAGACTAATCTTAATTGGTATACTCTCATTTTGTACCATATGGCCTTCAGGTGTTTATAGTACTTGGTAACCTTGAAATATTCAATTGACCTCCCCACCTTAATTCAATTCATTGGGTGGGGGGCAAGATTGTTTTCATTCCACCTTCTATGCTTAGTTGAGGGAGGATATCTTGTATCAGTATATTATCACTAATCTGTTTGCTTGCTTGTGTGTGTGTGTGTTGCTTGGCTGTTTCTGTAGACTAGATGACTTTAGTGTACTTCCCAACCCATGATTTGAACCCTCAACTGCCAGAAATGATTAAAAATAAGAAAAATCCCTGCAAGAGTTTATAATCAGTTACTGAGGAGGCTCTACTTGTCATCTGTTGAGCAGATTCCTCAGGAATATAACCAACCTGCTAACAAGTAAGTCTCTATTCCATGTAAAGAACTCTTCCCACTTTGTAGAGAGCATCAGAAGTGCTTCTATTCATGTCAACTAGTTCATGAGGTTAGATGTTTTGATCCTATTTACCAAGGTGCCCATCAATGAGGCTCTATCAGTGTTTCAAGACAAATTAGAATTGAGCTCTTCCCTAAGAGAGCATAGAAGGATGCTAATAATCTGATGAAGATGCTGTTATTTGTTGAGCAAGCAATTGTGTTCCACCATATATAGACAGGAAAAAGGCCTAGTTATGAGATTTCTATTATCTTCGCTAATAGCAAATATGTCCAGGGAATGCTTCCAGGAAATTGTTATAGGATATCACTATTAAAGCCAACAATGTAGCTTAGATATGTAGTTGGCACTTTCATATTCTGGCCCCATCAAGATGATGTGTAAATACTGCTGGGCCATGAAAAACACCATGATGATAGTGCACTTGGCACCGAAACTTGAAGCTTTTAAGTTGCAGTCCCATATCTTATTATTATAACAGTAATAATAAATATATATCTATAAATGCTCTATATATGTATTGAGCACTTTATAAAAAGTAATAATTAACAAACTGTGGAATATATGGCCATTAGTTTTTACTAATATATATATATATTGTTATTATAATGGTTTATAAAAGCCTAATATCACTACACAAAACATTTCATGTTGTTCTTCAGGTGATGTGTTAAAATAAATGGTGAAAATGTAGTGATATTATGCTTTTATAAACCATTGTAATAACAAAATTACAATATTAAGCTCTACTTTGTGTCCAGCATTCTGTATAAAAGTAAATGCTTGCAAAAATCAAATAATTGTTAGATTTTAATAAAACTTTCAGTACTTATTCACTAATGCATGTAATTAATTTTAGAATTTTTTAAAAAAAAATGTGTTTTTTTCCCCCCACTTAATTTTATGAAAACTTTAGAAATTCAAGTAGATAATTTTCAGTGGTTAGTTAAAGGTAGAATTCTTTGGAGAATTTACAACATCACAAATTTTTTTTTTTTTTTTTTTTCATCATAAAATTGAATCATATCTTAATCAAAAATTTGCTTTGAATCATGAAATAAAAAAATGCAATAAAATTATGACATTATTTAGTTATAAAAACTTTTAATTGCTTTATGAATAATATATAAAGACAATATTGTCTTAGGAAAAAAAATTGATGAAAAATGGATTTTTATAGGATTTGTTTTCATTTTTTTATAATTTTAATTAGAGCAATTTATAAAGTGTTTAACTCTTTTAAAATTTAGTTTTAATATTGTAAGTTTTAGGAAATATTTTTATTAAGTAAAACTATATTAAATAATCATATATCATAAAGCTTATTGCAATCTGACAATCCCAGATATTTTTAAAAAGAATTTTGAATTGTTTTTGTACATGTATAAAGATGCTGATTTTTGTGCATAGATGTTTTGTTGCCCATACACAACATTATCAAAAATAAGTACAATAACTATAGTAAATTTATGGTCATGGGTATGACAGTAAACTGCATCTGGCAGCAAGGCCTCTGATTAGAAGGTTGTGAGGAGTATGGAACCACCTCTTAAATGCTGTTGTTCTCTGGTCGATCAAGGTGGTAGCACTTGTTAGGACCCCAGTTATGGGCAAATAGTTAACACCCAAACTGGGGTCAGAACACCATGAAAGTATAAAAATAAACTTTTATAGAATATATACATAAAAATAGACTTTTATAGAAAAAGATACTTTTGAAGGAAAAAAGAATTATTGCCGTAATACATTTTTGAATACAAAACTAGAAGATGTCTTCAGTTTTACAAAATAAAAGAAAAAAAATTAATCAAAATCTGACTAAATCAACCTTCTCACTATAACTAAACATTAAAAAATGCCTTAAAACTTTACCTTTTTGGCATTAATAGGCCACAGAGGTTGATATGCTGTTAAACAAAACTGAAACATATAGTAAATTTTAAGCCCAAAATTTTCTAAAATTCAGTAAGGCATTAGGTTATGGAGAATATTCTAAATTTTTTAAATTACTGAGTCCTTACAAGAAGTGCTTGCATTATATTCTTCAATTAGTCTTTTACAAGTAAAGCCTCTGTAGAACAACATAAGATTTTAAAAAACTCCATATATTTGTCTATATTTAGGTAGTATTTATACTATTTACATTATTCAGACTAGTATAAAAAAAACTGTCATCAAGCTATTAAAAATCTGTCAACATAAATAAACAGCTACCATCATGTAAAAAAATGCATTTCTGTGATATTTTAAACTGAAAGTAAATAAATAATTTTAAATCAGCTAATATTCCTTAAAGTTTCAAAAAGTATGTTTTATTTTTGGAAGATTTTATAAAAATGTAAATCTCTTTATTAAAAAATAGATTTATATTTTTATAACAGTTTGCCATAAATATCACTAAATTTTAAAAATCTTTCCAATCAGTTTAAATTATATAGTATTTTGTTTATTGGAAATATTAAATTTAATATATCAGTTTGAAATTAAAACTAAAATAAAAGCTTCAAGAAAATATTTCCTTGTTCAAATTTGATTTTAAACCTTATGTATTAACTTTTTTTCCAAAATGTCTTCTTTCCAGAATTCAGTATCTGCATGATTTGAGATTGTCTTTGGCATTGATCAGTTTAACCAGATTTACACACATTAACCTGATTTACAAACATTTTCTTAGTAAAACTAAGGAGGAACTAATAAGCAACCACTTATTGTTGTAGCCTGTTAGGGCCAGGAAGAAAGACATGGAAATAAGAAGGTAGGTTGAACCAGTGTCTTAGAATAACAGAACATATATGCACAGTAAGAGTGTTAGTAGTCAGTAAATAGAATTGTATGTCCGAACTGTATAGTTACGCCACATCCTGACTGCCTCCCCAGAAGTCAAACAGGTTAGTATTATATGAAGGAGGAAGAATCCATTTCTATAGATGGGACACTATAACACTTATGACATGGGATAAAATTCTCTTTCATCTGGTGAGGGTGGGAAGAGGAAGTTCATATGATTTCAAAGTATGTGGTAAGCATGTATATTTATTCAATAAAACACAAGGTCACTCATTTCATGACCCCTAAAGAAAAAAGAAATTGAAAAACATCCTACTACTGTAACAATCACAAATTGGGGTTCAAAATTATTTTGATGAGATTTCTTTCTTTATTCTTCTTCTCCTCTTAACCATAGCCCAAACCATCATGTCATTTTCCATTGAGCATTTTTGTAGAGGAGAAAAAAACAACTTTATATCACACATAATTTACATTGATGAAGCACCTCATAACATGTAGACTGTACTTATGAGTACATTTTTTGTATTTATTTAAGGCATAGAATACCAGGAATCCTTTTAATGAGGCTATCTGAACCTTTTCTGATCAATGCGAGGGCTCCAACTACAACTGAAATTGTTGACGTCCTCAAGTGCCACATTTTTGAGATTTCGATCTCAAGGTCTTTGCATTTTGATAGATTTTTTAAAGATCTTTAAAGATACATTACAATCTACAGGGACTGCCATGTCAATAAAAAGAAAGCACATTCTATTCTTGTAGTTTTTCATCACAATGCCTGGATGATTAGCTTTGATTGTTCTGTCTGCATGCATTGTAAAGTCTCATAGAATTCTTACAGGTCCGATTCTCTGTAACCGGGTCTGGGTGGTGCTCATACCAATTTCTTGCAGATTTTCCAATGCAGATATTGGTCCACTATGTCATGCTGGGTTTTTATATTCAGTGGGTGCCAATATCGTGCAATCTAATATAAGATGGTCAATTGTTTCTGCATAACATTTTTGATCATTTGTGAGCATATGTAACAAAAACAAACCAAAACAAATGTGTACATGTCAAAAGTTCCTGAAATGTTTAAGAAGAAAGAAAACTTTGTTTTTATGATACTGCATTATAAAATTAGCACATTTATTTTTAAAAGATATATTGTTGTTAATGAAAAAGTAGAAAAATATACAAGATTCTTTAAACATCATAGAACATCTGTTATGAAAATAATCTTCATGCTCATTGAAATGAGTGGAACATTTTTCTGCTATAAGGAAGCAGTTCTAAAGAAATGCATGATCTTTAATGCAGAAGCTGAGAATCTGGAAGAAAAGTCTACTGGCATGCAGATTAAGTAGGTGTTGTATCCTAAATAGGGAAGCTAAGAATTATTTGTATGGATTTATATATGCACTCATATTTTTTTTATTTACACTGTTAAATACAATGACTATTTTGATAAGATTGAATGCCTGTTGTAGAATGATTGTTGGTAGATAGGCTTGCAAAGCTCTTGAGCCCTACAGGGTCTCTGTACCCAACTTATATATATAATTGAGTGTGATTTGGTTGTTCTGTTTGCATAAACAAACTTTTTTCCCATCAAATTTGGTATATATACTTATTTAACCGAGGGGAAGGTTTTAATGAAAAAAAAAAAAAAGAAAGTCCATCATGACTAAGTGGCATCATTATCTCTTTTCTCTTTTGTAAATTTATTTTTCATACTTATAATTTTCAGCCATTCACTCTAAGACTATAATTTCTCTTTTATAATTAATGTCTCAACTAGATAAATGTGTGTTTTGAAAAAGCAATTTTATAAAAAAAATTTTCCTCTCAAATATATTTTCTATTTTTCATAGTATATTTGTTTTTCATTGAAAACTTACCATGAACAAATAGAACTTTTTTTTCTCACTTACACTACTAATTGCTATGTATATTTTTATGCAGTATCATCACCCATGTTCTGAGAAAGGTGTCACTGAAAATGAATTTTAAACAGACATAAACACTGACAAGATAAATTTTTAATCGACAACAACGATTGTAAAAATTAACATTTCTTATTTATATATTTCATTTGTTCACTTTGGTACAGGAATTTTCCAGCAGCTTTGCATAGTGTCTTAACCAAAATTTATCGAAAATAATATAAAATAATAATTTAATTTTGGCATCCTTACGAGTTATTAAGATATACAGTGTCATAATATGACAAACTTTTGAAACACACTGAAAGCTCATATTTCCACATTTCTATCCAGGTTTTTACAGGTGTTTAATGTGAATGCTGCGGTTTACACAACACAAATCCGAACAATAATCCAATTCTTGCCAAGCCATAATCTAATTCTTGCCAAACACAACCATGCATAGCATTGTTGATTGTTGCCAAAGCTTCAGTTATTTATATCTTAAGATCATCCACATCTCTGTGAAAGGTGGGTATGTACATAAGGCTTTTCACATACCCCCAGGAAAAGTAGTCACATGGCGAGAGGTCTAGAGATTTAGGTGGTCATTGCAGGAACATGTGATCATTCTGTCCAGAACGTCCAACTCCATTTGTCAGGTAGAGTAGTGTTCAGATAATATCTTTAAAACTCCAGCAAGATGGTTCCTCATCCTGTTTAAAAATGAAGCCTGCAGACTTCTTCTCATGCAATTTTCTATCAATTAATTTTGCAACATAGCAAGGTATACAGTTCCTTCTTCAATGACTGTTCCTTCCTTCCATTGACTGTTCCTTCTTCAATGCAGAATGCTGAAAATACATGTTTCTTTGACATGGCTCAGAACATGTTTACCTTAGGGGAATCTCGAAAATACTCGAGTTACGTGAGGGTTCTCAGTTCTCCATATGCATGTTATGCTTGTTAACTTTGCCACTTACCTGAAAAATTGCTTCATCACTAAAAGCAAGACAGTCATCAAATCTGTCTTTCCAGATGCTAGGTTACTTCCGGTAACAATCTAGTTATCTCCCTTTAGCTTAACTCTCTAAGTTATTTGTTCATCACTGCTGTAGCCACAACTCTTTGGGTCAAGTCCCTATAACTAACCAACACCTATATTCACTGGGCCATGTGTCCTTGGTTAGTTCCAGTGGTGAACAAATAACTTAATTCTTAAGTTAAAGGGAGATAATTACATGGTTACTGGAAGTGGCATTGCACATGGAGTGAGAATTATATACCTCAGTGATCAAAATAAAGAGTTCAGTTTGAAATTCATAGCACTTGAAGAAGGCTGGAGTGTACAACAGCTGAGACGTTGAAAACATGACAATAAAGATGAAGACAACAGTTCGAACAATGTGAATAATGTAAATTAAAATTAAATTAGCAAAAGAAAACTTGACACTTTCAGCTTTTAATTGGCACCAGTTCAGTCATGCTGTCATTTGTAGTTCATGATATAAGAGTTCTTAGAATGTGACATAGACTTTTGAAACAACCTGTATATAAATTTAAAATAATGTGACTGCTGCAAACAACACATAGCAGCTCACTATCAGCACTATAGAATTGTTTTGCTATCATTGTATAACTAGTTGTGATGGTATCAATGGATAATTTGGTTTCTAATTAAATTATATCTCTATAAAAATCCAGTCTATAACTGTTTTTCATGCAGTGGAAATTTGACAAATCCACAATATCAAGTAATATTAAGTTCTTACCTGAGTGTGGGTCAAAGCCTGAATGTTTTCAAATAATATTCGATATCTGCATTTTAAATAACTCTACACAAATACATCCTACATTTTCTCTTATTTACTATAAATATGATATTTATTAGGTGTGCTGGCTTAAGTAGCTCCTCCCCATCTTTTCAAGGCAGTGTAATTAATATCTGGATGTGCGCTGTGGTGCAGTGGATAATGGCTTGGAATGAGAAACCAGAGAGCCAAGTTTGAATTCCGGTTGAATTTGTTGCATTCACTTACGTGCAAATACCCTTGGGGAAAGGTATTAATCTGCCATTTCTTCCTCCAGCTATAGATTAAATAGCAGGACAGATTGAGTTCTATAGCCTTGGTTGGCAACCAGTCTAGCACAGAAAGTAATGGGAAACTACTGTGGGAAAATCTTCTGCCCAGTCAGTCATGTCTCTTTTAAGACATGATTGCCTAATCATGTATCACATATGGCTCTTAACTGGCTGAATTAACGTCTACCGGCTTAGAGATTGAAAGATCCTATGGAAACAAAATATAATGTTCATAGTAATAAAAAAAGATAAACTCAATTTACTAGACACTTTCAAAACATAGAAATTGAAAAGGTTTAAAAATACTAATTTTCTCTAGAAATTTATATTTGATGAAATAAGAAAATGTTTTAGATTTGTTTACTAATGGATCTTGTCTATTAATTAATTTATCTCATCTTATTTGATTAAAGTGAAAATTTTCTTGAGGTTAATCTTTTGGTTTTGTTGTGATTCTACTTTCTAGTCACACTGTTTGAATTGAAAGCCTTGTTTTTACTTACTGTTGATCAATGGACTAATTATAAGAAACTATTAACAATTTTTTTTTTTTTTTCTGAGCAAATTCCACTCTACTCTATTTTGGAACTGGGTAAAGATATTAATTTATGTATGTACATCTTTCTCTGTTATTTTTTTTCTTGTAATGAAATTCAATTCAAAACCATAATCATTTTCAATCCTTGAATGTTTCAAGAAATGTAGTTATGGCAGTTGTTGTGTGAATATCTCCCTCCCTGTTTATTTGCTGTTTTGGTCTTTTATCTTGGTCATTGTTGTTTTTTTTTTTGTTTTTTTACATTTTGGCTGCTTTATTCTCCAGTCTTCCTCAAGTGAAGCTGAAGAATGATCTAGACAAAATGTTAGACAAATATGATTATAGCAATCAAATGTATATATATATTTTTTTGAATCAGTTCACTCCTAAGCAAGGCAACACTGGTGACAATGCCACTAAGATACAAGGAGCTACTGAAAGGGAAGGAAAAGACTTTTGTAAAAGCTTATGTTGTGTTTCTAACAGCTGGGACCAGTCTGGCTATTCTCCAGGTTCCTTCATCAACAAAGAATTTTCACACACCGAACTGTTGCTTACTTGAACTTTGTTTCTTATTCTGACCATTTCTCTTTAAGCCTTACTGATGGATGGGCATGAAAATCCTTATAGATCAGTTTTCTTTTAATACTCAGAGCTGTCTGTATGACACTCCAATACAAATTCTGATGTTTGGTCAGATTTTATGAAAGTGGGTTGAGACATTTTCACCAACATCTCACACACACACACACACACTGGAGTCAACGCCCAGTGGCAAGTCTGTTTCATGCTTAAACTCAATCATCAGGCATTTAAGTATGAAACAGACTGTCACCACTGGGTGTTGATTTCAGTCTTCGCTTTTATATTTACAAATGCTCTATCTCTGACATTGAGCACTTTAACTAATAAATATAGCATACCTTAGACTATATTCTTATTATATATATTTATATATATGCACATAACTTAGTGACTAAAATTGTTTAAAACTGTGATAAGAGAACACTGCTAAATATAGAAATGTTGCTCTACCAAAAAAAAAAAAAAAAAAAAAAAATCTAACTATAATTACTACTTCCAGGAATATCAGTCAGTTCTGACTAATCACACTTTATAAAAATCTTTATTAATATTGAATAAGTTTTTCATAATCTCAGCTCAAAGCAAATTGAGTCATATGGCTGATGATGTCAATAAGAACAATTCCTCAAATACAATAAAAAAAATTATGATAAAACTCATATGCAAACACAACCATACCTGATAATAAAAGGACCTTTTAAATATTCTACATCTCAAATATATGCTGCACTATCTTCATTACAATATTATAAGAGATATTGATAAGTTCTTGGCACAACTCATTAACCCAAATGCAATAATCAAACATTAGAATGCAGACATTTGTAAGGTGGATTGGACTAAGAATTTTTCAGTACCTTTTGATAAAAATGAATTTCAGAATTTGAAAGGGGCATTTATTGGATGAGGCTAATGTGAGCCTATTGTTCATTGAGCCAAATAAGAAGGAATAATAAACTTGGAAGAGTAAAATCCTAATCTTATTTCTTTTAACCTCTCTTGGGTAAATTCTATTTTTAGGTTTACTTCAACTCCAATAATAAAAACATTTAAGTTTCAAATAATAAATACTTATCTTTTATTGGTTAAAAATATAACAACCATTTTAATCCAAGATAAAGTTATTTAATTTTACATTATATTTAGTTAAAAAAACAAAAACAAAAAAAAATTTACAAAATGTGACTAAAAGTTAGTACAGTCCATCTTTTTGACTAATGTACAGGTTGAAACAAACCTACTAAGCATTGTTTTGTAGATTTTTTTGTTCTCTGACATCTTCGGAGCTTTGACTCTTTACCTTAATTTCTGAATAATCTTTTCAGTTTATTTTAACACAAAATGTTTATACCTGCTGTAGCAGCAAATGTTATAAATGGATGGTTTATCTGAAAAGATTGCCTTAAACCAAGTATGTGTACTGGGTCCCAAGTTTTCACAAATGTCTAGCTTCTTTTTTCACTGGGGCACACCCATTATACAATAGATTAAAAACTACAGCCAGCCTGTTGTTTGTTAAGACCTAAAAATAAATATTATACTCAGATTATCTTCTGTCTTTATTCAGTACCCCATTCCATTGTTGCTGATTGCTTGCAGGTTCCTCGAGAAAATAAATTATAATTTAGATAAATGAATAAATAGAACTCTTGTAGTCCTGAACAGAACTTTTTATCTTTGGGTGGGTGTATTTTATAACCTATTGTATTATGATAGACATGGGGCATTATTTTTTTTTCTTTATAACTACAGCACTTTTTTGGTTGTGTATTGCAAGTTAACATTTTTCATCAAGTTTCTGAAAATCAGAAAATGTAGTTATTTACTGAGGAATAATATCCACCATTATAAATTAAATATACCTGTTACTGAAAATTTCTAAATCTACAAGTAGATTTGTGATTTAATTCTACAATGTAATTTCTATTTATGTATCATTTCTGTAAACCAACTCATTTGACAATTTTATATTAGCTAATATAAAATCATCAAATGAGTCATAAATAAAATATCTATACTGAAAGAATTGTAAAAAGAAAATTGTAAATTAATTAATTTCAGCTCTGTGTCTTTCTCAGAACATGAATGTCATGTTTTCTTGTTTTTTTCTAGTTCACATCATAAAATAATTGTATAAATAAGAAAATATGTTCATAATGTGAATTATATAAATTCTGTAACAAATTTATGAAAATTTGATCTCCCCCGCTTTTATTATTTTATTAGCACTTGATTGAGAATGTGACAATGAGGTTCAAACCTTTTATAAATATTATTTAAATAATAAAGGGAGATAACTTTTCCGTTTTCATATTGGCTATTTGACATGACAATTGTGGCCAAGTGTTTTTCAGCTTTCTTGTTATTATATCTAATGTCTAACTAATACAATACTTTTGTGATTTTAGTAAAACCAAAGGAATTGAAAAACATTTAGATTTTATATTGTTACTCTAAGAATATTTTACCATTCTTTTCTCATGGAGATAGACATTCCTTTTTTTGCTTTTAGCTATATTCTACAACATCACTGTGTTAAACAGATAGGTGAAATGACAAAAACAAAAAAAACAAAAAACAGCACAATAATGGAAGGACCAGTCTAGGAGCAGCCAGATATGTTGGATGTTTAGGTTCACAAGCAAAGTTTTGATAGAAGCTGTAACATATTTGTACCTTTTTAGCATTCTTTGAAAAAAAAAAGAAAAGATTTTTACACTGTTCTGTAATTAACATCATTTAATTCAATTAAAACGAAAATGCAAAATCAAAATGCACAAACATTTGACATTTTCAGAATTCAACAAAAGGTAAAAGTCATTGCCGTTTTTTGTAAACTTGTATTTGCATTGTCTTGTGAGTAGATTCCCGAAGTGTTGGAATATCTTAGATGCAATGGGTCCAATTGGCTTAAAACTGGATTTATTTGATATTATTTAAACTTACATACTGGAATACAGATACTTTTCCAATAAATCATTTGTGTAGGGAAGTTGTTTATTTTGGGAACATAATTTTTGATCAAGAAATTTCTCACTTGGCTATTTGACTTTTTTATTGTTGATTTGAAAATAGATAACTTTTTCTTTTAGGACTTGACTTACAATGAAAAATAGGTCTGTGAAAAAAAAAAAATGTAACAAATATTTAATTTTGATTATTGTTATATAGATCAAACACTTACTGTCAACGACAACATGTCTAGTTGCCATGATGAGCGTGGAAGAATAGAGTAAAAACAATAAAATGTTACTGAAACAGTTACACAGATAAATTATTTAGTAATGATAAATATTTTAATGTTGTCTATAATTTCTTGCACAATCATAAAAGACTTTATTATAACGAACTGTTCATTTGTGGAACTGACTCTCAAGAGGAGGCTTTCTCAGTCAGAACAACCTTAACCTGTTCAAGTTTAAGATTAACCATTATCTTCTTCATGTGAACTGTACTTGTTACTCTGTAACCACCTTCCTCAAGTGGCTCGTGTCATTATAAAAAATGAAGAGCATAACTCATTAAATTATGTTTTAACATGAAGTTATATATGAGATTTATAAAAATATGTAACCTTTTCAATTTTCAGTTTCAAATGTGTTCAATTTTTCCTTTTTTATTTTATTTTTTATTTTTTTAGGCAAGGCATTACCACCTATTATTGATAGTTGCAATAGGTTGATAAAATGAATGTTAATGCCTTTGATTTTCAAATTTTGTATAAATAACTGTGATTAGTTTATATTTCTCTTTTCTGTGCTAATGTTTTTCTTTTGAATCTTAGCTTTTCTTTTTTCTTTTCTTACTCTCTAAATCGATAAAACTTTCTTCACTAAATGCAATTTATAAATTGGCATGATTAAACCTCCAATGTAATAAGAAAATTAAATCCAAACTATTTAAAAATCAGATTTGTACATTGCAATGTATGTTTGATGCTAGTAAGTGTTTAGCAGATTTCTATTTGGCATTTATAAATTTTATCTATAAGTTTATTTTGTAATTTAATCTCAAAGATGGACAATGTTGATTGTATTTCTATTTTTTTTTAATTTTCCAAATTCACTGCCTTTGCTTTTTTTTGTTTGGTTGAAGGCATGGCAAATATCAGTATTTATATTAAAACAAACATATACTCTCATCTGTTTTGTTCTTCCTTTGTGTTCCCACGTTTTACGATGCGCAGTTTTCTTATTGGAGCACTGCCCATCGATAACATGATATCAACACTTATGCAGATTTATAGTCTGGAGAAAAATCAAATGAAAAATATGGCTAATGTACCATGGGCTTGTAATTTGCGTTTTTTTTTTTTTCCCCCTCCCTATCATTTTGTATTTGGAATTTAATGATAAAAATATTGTAACTCACTGTTTTTAGATATTAATCCAGTAGTCATTAAGCTTTAGTAGTAAATGTTAATGATCAATAAAGAGTAACAATTGATAAATCTATATTTCAAACTTAGTAAAACATTTTTTAGATAGATACTTTTGTATGAAGTCTTTTTTAAAGTAGAAATTTAAAGATTTTGTTAGATATCTTTTAATTGAATTTTAAAGACGTTTAATTGTAAATGATTTTATTAATAATGAAGTTAAAGTTGTATATGTGTATTTTTTATGTGTTTGCCATATACAATTGAAATATCGGTTCATAGCAGACCATGTTGATTGATAGGAACATGAGAAGCACTTTGACTAGATAAATAGCAAGAGGATATCAAAGAGGATATGTTGAATCTGGTTGAATATACAACTACCACCCTAAGTTTCAAGTTAATTTGATGTTTGGTCAGTGTCATTCGTACTTATATTGAGGAATATAGGTTGTTGTAAAGTTACAATATCTTAAGGCGAAAAAAAAAAGGTTTTAAGAGGAAAGTTATTAATTTTTTAATATCGTATATATTAGAATGTTCATGAGCAAAACTGGTGTATAACTTTTGTCATGAAATGATTGTGGGATGCCATCATTATAGTAGGAAAGATGTTTTGATTTTTAAATATGGTTTATATTATGAATATATAAACTTTTGTATCTGATATTTAAAAGAATGAATTGTTTAGTGGGTGGGTAGGTTGCTGAGAGGTCACCAATTGGACCATGACCCCCTTCCTACAAAAAAAAGTCTGTTATTTGATCTTTTAGTTTTATTTTAGGAAGTGACTTGTGTACATGCTTGCTTTTGGGTGCATAAATATTGAACTATTCCACAAAAATATAAATTGCCCAGTTTGTGGGCTGTGTCCTCTTGACAGGCTTCTTCTTTATTTTTCCTCATTCAGTTTCTCTAATTGCTTTGTTGTGGTGGCAGCGCAGTTTTTCTCCATTTCTTTCAGAAATTATTTATATTCATATACCAATGTAAAGATATGAAAACATGAACTTATATTTCTCTTTCTCTCATATCCCACATTAAATAAAATATCATTTGCAAGAGAGACAGTAACTGGAAGTGCATATGATATATTTAATGTGTACATATATAGTTTTAAGGTCTGCTATATTTATGGGTCAAATGGTTCAATATCGGCCCTAGAACATATGTAAACATAAAAGTGGAGATTGAGGGCAATTGTCTGTTTCATGCTTAAACACAATCTTTAAGTCTGAAGATAAGATTGTGTTTAAGCAAGAAAGAAGTTTAAAAATTTATATAGCATTCTATTGGGTGCAGTCTCATTCCCAATAACCATTAAACATGACATCACTATAAACTATTTCAAACTTCTTGCTTTTCGAAGAATACCAGGATGTAGACAAAGACTGACACTACATTTGTTCTTGAAATTGACTGAGATGGTCAAAAGTAAAAAACTACAACAAAATATGAACTTCAGACTGGTTATCTACAATTTTAAAGACAATACACAACACCGTATTTGAAAATTGGAAAAATAAAATCATTGATTAAACAGACTTTGTTGGTTCTTTCCTTTTTAATCAAAGTTGTTTGAATGAATACTTGCTACCTAAATATATATATCTAAATTACAGAGAATCAATGCTATTTACGAATTTAAATGTCCTTTAAAGAACTGTGTTTTTGATAATCGAAATTCGTAAATAATTACATTGGATATACTACATTGGATATACTACTACATGTTTAACAAGAAAACTCCCATTACATCTCTCTGTCCATAGCTCTATTAGGTTTCATTTAAACACACATGGAGCCCAATAAGCACTATCTGTAACATACTTGTTGATAATACAAATATAATAGCATTTTCCCCATGTAAAATAAAAAATAAAAATAGAAATAATGGAAGCATTATTAATAAAAAAGAAAAGCCAACACTCAATAATATCAACTATGAACATGGCCATAATGTGCTGACCATGTTTGGAAAATAAAACATTCCCATAACTCAAGATTTTTTTTTTTTTTATCATTTCACCCCAAGCAAGGCAGTTTTACTGCCACTGTTGCACAGTGGGTTACATATGAGAAAGAAGGGTAGGTTATAGGGGATGTCAGGAGGAGGGTAATAGCCAGATGAGAATATAATGGGGATGGAGTGGATGGAGAAAAGAGCTTGAGAGAAAAGATGCAAGTTAGTGAGATAGGAGATGTCTATTGACCTTGAATTTAAATTCCTGGAGATTGTAACTGTTGGGGAAGCAAGTATATGGAATATCGGTTTCACTGTAAAAGGGTAGGACCTAGTTGCTAGTCTAGTAGTTCATGTAAATTCATAGGGGGCACCAGTGAGCTAAGTTCATTGGAGCAGAAGCCAGGAAAGTATTTGTAGAAGAGGCACAAGGAAGCCACATCATGCCAGTGAGCGAGCAACTGCAGCCGAGCTGCCAAGTTGGTATCTATCACATTACAGATTCTCTGTTGGATTCTGTCAAGAACCCCTAGATGAATAGCAGGGGCACCCGACCAGATGTGGCAGCAGTATTCAATACACTGGTGGATGGTGGATTTACATTTGTGCAGGATGGATTCAGATGGGAAAAACTTCCTGGCCCTGCACAGTGAACCAACCTTCTAAGCAGCAGATTTAGTTATGGATTCGATATAGTCATTCCACTTGAGATCTGCTGAGAGTGTTAGACCAAGGAGGTGTAGTGGTTGCTCTCAGGGTGGCTAGCCTGATCCATGCTAATGGTGGGTAGGAGTGATTGTCTATGATAGTTAATAGATAGCAGTTTCATTTTGGAAGCATTAAAATTTACGAGCTATTTCTTACCCCAGTCCACCACAGATTGGAGGTCCTTCTCAAGCTCGGCAGTGAGGTTCACTTTGTCAATCTCAGCAGATCGAGGCGAGAGTAAATGGTGGTGTCGTCAGTATATATGCCTACTTGGGGTATTATTACATCGGGGAGATACATAAACTGAATCTATTTATTCAGTTAAAAGCAAAATAAAAATTCTTCCTTGATAATGGCTACAAGTATATCCGAAAGCACTTGGATAAAAACATTTGGACAATTTTTACATAATTTATGTACTGAAAAGAAAAAAAAACAAACTTATAAGATCACATGAAAAATTATTTAAAAAAACATAAGCACAACACCTTATCTGTCAATTTTAATAAAACTTGCATAAAAGAGGGATTGCTCTCTGTGTGTGTGTGTGTGTGTGTGTGTGTATATATATATATATATATCTGCCTGGTGATTGTTATCACATGAAACTCTGAGTAATACATTTTGTCACTGAATTAATAATTTTATTATATAATGTAAGAGATTCTTATGTGAGTATCATAGATTTTGTAAGAACATTAATGTACTAACTGCTTGAAGAATATAAAGATTGTTGTATCAATATTCTTTGTGTAAAGTGTGCTTCCTTTGAAAAATAATTGTAAACTCCAGTTCTTTTATGGACTCCACTCTCTCATCCCCACCTTCTGATGCAGTCAGTAAACTTGCTACCACCTCAGCTGTCAGATGCATGGGTCTACATGTCAATATGTACATGCATTTACATGGTTTTTCTCTACACATGTCTGGATACACACATAGCCTGCCTACTTCTCCACCTTTTACCTGTGTGTGCGTGTGAAGCAGGCAGGGGAGGCACAGGTGCCAGTGGCAGCCTTTTACTGATTTTCTGATAATCTCAGAATTCTGTATTCTTCTGAAAGGTGACACTTCTTCAGATAATTCCAAATGACTGACGCCCTTGGGCTTAGCTTGTCTTAATTATTTCATTCTTACACACGGAGAAAGAACTTTTTTTTTCTATTCTCTCTTTTCTTTCTACTTTTTTCCAGTGATGTTCTTTCGTTTCTCAGATTCCTTTTTACCATATTTTGTCTAAATTCTTTTTTTTTTCTGTTGGATTTTTTTTATATTTTTTCTTCCCTTTTTTTTTTTGCTTTCTTTCCATATTGACTCTTTATCATCATTGTTGTTTCTTGGGTGTTTACTCTTTTACCAAAGCCATTTATTTTTATCTTGTTTTTGAACAATTTGTTTCATTCAGGTTTTGTTTACTTTTTTTACTGCAACATTGGCTAACCTCTCTCGGTGTCTATTGTGTCAGTTGCTGGATTGGTTCAATAAGGTGATAAGAAAACTTTTCATAATTGAACCAGTAACCTTATTTGACACCTTTATTCTTTCTTGTTTGTTTTTCCTTTTTCTATTTGAAATGAATGCAAACTATAATTACTTCATTAATATTTTCAGTTTTCTATTTAATGATTTTTTTTGTGTTGGTTATATTTGATCTTTTTAATCTGATTTTTTTTCATTTCATGTTTTTTATGTATTCCTGTAAAGTAATAATTAATATATCTCATATTTTCATGATTTTTTTGTAACTTTTCAACATCCAATAAAATTACATCAGCTTTTGGTTATATTTAAATCATTTTAACTATTGTAATTTGGGATTTCAGTTATTTTGCAACATTGGCAATGTACCTTAACTTTGAATTGCAATATTCTAAAAGGCAAAAAATGAAATACAGTGTGTATATATATATATATATATATATATATATATATATATATATATATAAATTGCGCACATATAATGAAATAGTATTTTTTGCACTTCAAAAAAATTAACCAGTGTTTGGTTTTGTAATTTTTGTCTTTGTGGAACTTTCCTTGGTTTTCTTGAATTAGCTAATGTCTGTGATTAAACTTTGTAATTGCAATAATTACATTTTGTGAACACACCTGAGTTATTTTAATTCATTTATTGTTATTTTTAATTCTTTTGTAAATATGTCATCATTTATTATGGCTTTTCTATTCCTTCTATTACTTTCCTATACAATTCAAGGGATACAGTCGTATTTTGTTTCTTTTATCTTACTTTTGAAGAAAACTATTTAAAATTTTCTAGGCTGAAGACTAGAAAGTAAAACTCCAAAGTTTAAATCTTTATTTGCAGTTTTCAGTTTGTTTACCATATGTTGAATTTGATTTGGGGTCAAAATTTTATCTTTGCTGATTTTTGCGAATTATATATACCTCAGTTTACCAACAGCAAAGACAAAATTTCATACCAAACATCAAATTAAATTCTTGGAAGAAGGCATCATGGGAACATCATTTCCTTGACTTGACTCAATGTCTATATCCAAGAGTTGTGAATTCAATATCAGTCTATGGCAATGGTAAACAAGTAACTTACAGGGTTAGAGGGAGATAACTCATGACTTCCAATCAAGGCACTACACAAAGAATGAGAATGATATACCCCAGTGATTGTAATAAAGGGTTCGGTCCAAAATTCCTAGCACCTGAAGAAGAAGAAGCATACAATGGCCGATACATCATACAAATGGCAACAAAGATGAGGACAATAGTCCAAATAATGTAAATACTGAAAATTTTTATTGTTGGTTGTTTTTAATGAAACATGTTAAAAAGAAAAAAAGATTGCTGCCCAAATATACATTAATATATAATAAAATGTAAAATAGAGCTTACACAAAGGAAAATCACATGTGATAGTAAAATATGAAATACTTGTCACTATACAGTTGATTTCTGTCTCCACTGTTTATATCTACAGGGTGTGATGGCTAAATTGTCGCCAATTTATATTTTCAATTTTGCACATATGTATTGTTTGTTTTTGAGTTTGTTGACTGCACAGAATAGTAGGGTCAGTTGGGCACCATCTATAAGAAAAAGAGCTCCATGACACAATTCACTCTGCCATAAATTTGGAAATGGCATCCTGTACTACTTGGCATTTGTACTGGAAGCTTCGATATAAACATTTCAAAGCATTTGGGTGTCAATCTGAAGACAATGCAGAGGAATTGGAAATAGTTTGATGAGTCTAATGGTGATTACAAAGGTGTTTGGAGTGATCACTAGTGATGGTTACATTATGCCTCCATTCATCTTCTCAAAGGATCTCATATTCAATACAGAGGCCTACATCAAGTGTCTTGAAGAGGTAGTGTTGCCCTGGCTCAAGAGGATGGTTGTTGAAAGACCCTATATCTTGCAACAGGACTCTGTACCATGCCACACAAGCAAGAGAAATCAGGCATGGCTGTCAAATAATTACTACAACCACATCATCTCTTACACCTGGTTATGTAACTCCCCAGACTGCAATCTTGATTATTGTGTGTGGTACAGACGAATGAGAGACCAACAAAACTCCTTGTAATGCCAAAGATGAACTGAAGGCAAAGATTATGGCAGCATTCACTAACTTAAACAAGGAGACTGCCCAGAATAGTTGCAGGAGATTCCCAAGTTGTTTGGAGGCTGTGGTTGAAGCCAATAGCAATGTTATTGAATAAATTTACTTTTTAGTATTTGAAGATATTTTTATATAATTTCGGTAAATTTGTCTTTTAGAATGTAATGTCAGTGTTATTTTCATTTTTGTATAATTTAGATGAAAATTTCTCCATGTATATACACTTTAATATTGAGCACTCTTTTCTCATCATATATAGAAAATATTCAATTATATAAATCATGACTTTGTTTGACAAGCAGAGATTTGAGAGGTTTTTTATTGACTGTTGCTCCCAAGTTGTTAGTAATGTTTATTAGTGTCGGAGATATGCTTTTTCACAATGACCAACAGCCAACTGATGCTTGAGCCTTGTGGTGTTCTTTTCGTCTACCAATTAACTGTGATGTGATTTTGTGAAGAAGTTTGTTTAATAGATTCTGTGCCTCCATATTAACTAGTCAACTACTTGTTTTTCACTGACAGTGACTGGGTTCACAGGGTGGCTAATGTTTTTGAGAAGTCTTTGTATATCTTCAGCAGGACCATACTTCTCCATCATTCAAGACTAGTTTTCTGAAAAGGATATTTAGATGATAATAGTCCTAAATGCCTACAACAAATTATTTGTAACATTTGTAACATATCTTTAACACTGATCAGGGATGAACTAACAACAGTGTACTTTTATAATAGCTGGCAGCATGATGATTTTTTAGATTCTGATCGTTGTCTTTTGTAAAGTTTTGTTTTTGTCTATTACCAATGTGGTAACTGACCTTGTCCAATCTCTCACCTAGTTTCCTATTCAGTCTGATGTCATTCAATACAATGCTGCCTATGTAGGTAAAGCTTTGGTAGGTTGATGGAAGTTAAATGTGCAAGTTGGAGGACGACCGTATTTCTAAGACTAATTTTTCTACCAAAGAGCTTCAGTCAGTTAAATGCTATCGGTGATATACACTTGGGCAATCATATCTCGAAAGAGACACGATTGACTGGGCAGAAGATTTTCCTCCAGTAGGTTGCCATTACTTTTTGTAGTAGACTGGTTGCCAGTCAAGACTATAGAAGCCAATCTGTCCTTCTATTTAACTCCTAGCTGGAGGGAGAATTAATAGATTAATACCTTTCAACTGGAATTTGAACTCAGTTCTCTGATTTCTTATTCCAAGTCAATATTCACTGCCCCACAGTAGTGATCTTTAAAAGCAGAATCTTACTAGAGGCTGCTGTATCTGTAAATAAGAGCTCTTTTACCAGCTGCGCTAAAGTCTTAGTGATGTGTTTTCGGTTGTCTGAATGTATGCATTTTTGTCATCCATCTCTTCTGTGGCCCATTTTAACATCATGTTGAATAATATTGAAAATAGTGAAGGGCAGTGTACATTATCTTTTTGATTGATGATATTTGGGATTAGGAAATGTTTGAAGAATCGGGAGAAACTTTTGGTAACTAATCCAATTTTTTTTCTATTTTTTTATTTTTTGAAATTATCAAGAGGCTTAATTTGCTTATTTTATTGAATACCATTGTAAGGTTGATAAAGGCACATCACAATCCATTTTTTTTATTGTATTTCTCTTAGGGTAAATTCCATGTTTGTTGTGTTCTAGCTTATTCTAAAGCAGCATTGATTGGGAGACGTGATTCTCAGCAGTTTAAGTTACTTGTTTTTTGAGTTGCAATTTTATAAGGATATTTTCTGCAATTGAAAGCAGTGATACTCTAATAATTTGAATAATACTTGTAATGTGATATTATGAATGTGCACTTGAATTTCTGTAGGATTTTGACCTGGTCCTGAAAACTGACCAAATGTTTGTAATTTTTTTTTTTTTTTTTTTAATCAGAGAAAAACTGTTTCTAGATCTCTATAGGTATACTGCTGACACCTTCAGATTTGTCCCATTTTGTTTTTGCTTGCTTCTATAATTTCTCTTGTTGTTTGCACCTCATCTACCTCTGGTTTTATTGGCTCTTTGCTGTGTGCAGTTAATTAAAGACACCTGCGTCATGCAATTTATGGTGCAGCATGTGTGTAAAGTGGTTGATTCAGCAATTTAGGTTAGTTTTTTTTTCCACAATGTCAACTACTGATTTGTCTACATTGCATAGTATTTTGGACCCAATAATAGTGGCAATGGCATCGTGCACAGCCTTTTAAAATTTGGTAAAAATAAGTACAAAGTTGAACTGTCTTAAGGTTTATCATAAGGTTTGTATATCATATATCTTGTGGAGCTTCTTTTTAAGGGTGTGACATGGGATTTTTTTTTTTTTGTGTGTGTGTGTGTGTGTGTGTGTATATATATATATATATATATATGTGTGTGTGTGTGTGTGCATGTGTGTAGACATGGCAGTTGTATAAGACACAATTGGTTTGCATTACTGAGTTGGTCTCTTTCTTATATAATATATAAGTAAAGAACAAGCTTTCACTTTAACAAGCTTCTTCAGAGATTTTTAAAAATGAATGATTTAAAAATCTTTTTCAAAATACAAGAGACAGTATGTTGACTTAGATCTGGTTTCATTGGTCAGATATGTGTCATATGTGATAAAGCAATGAATGAATATTAAATGTAGAAGAAAAAAACTTGTGTCCGTTTAAGTGTGTGCACTACAAGTAATAAAAACAGATGTTTATTATGAATGTAAGCTTATGTAAGCGAAAATAATTCATGTTAAGCATATTTAAGCTATAGATGAATTGTGTATGTGTATATGTTGGTAACGTTAGTATGTGTGAATGACAGTGACAAAATACATTTTCGTTCAAAATATGTAGCAAATATTGTACATGTCAAGTGATGGAATGATTTTCTTTTTTAAATAAAATGAGAAAATCATGTATGAATGTGTACGTTTGTGAGTCTGGAATCGTATAAACAATGTATTTCTGTTTAAACTTCTAGTGAAAATAATGTATAAAAGTATTAAGTGAACATTTTGTAAATAAATTTTGAAAAATAAGATGTTAAGGGTTAGAATCTTTCAATGAAATAAAAAAATACTAAATATCTATGTATTAAAATTATTGCAATAACATGACTATATAATAATATATAAATAAGAAACATACATATGAAATACTATATTAAATCATTACAATTTTACAATTAAGCAACATAAATAATAGTAAATAATAAACAAAATAACAGTACTAATAAAACTAATGATAATAACAATAAATAATATTAATAATAATAACAATAGTAAACAACTACAAAAATATATAATAGTGAGAAAAATATAGATAATAATAGGAGAAATAGAAAAAATAGGGAGAAAAATTAATTATGGAATCAACTTCATATAGAGAAAACAGTATTACATTGTTAAGAATACAAGGAACTATCTTTAACTTATTTAATAATATCTATTGGTATTTTGAATTCCTGAACTATATATTTGTGAAAAATATGGAAGTAATGTAATGTTTTAATTATGTGTTTATGGTTGGTAGTAATGTTCTTAATGTTTTCAAAGTTCTTCCTCCTTAAAAGGTTATGTTTTTTTTAATTAAACCAGCATTTCAGAAATCAAAAATTGTGTCCTACATTATTTCTATGTAATACAACAGTTAGAATATATGTCCAAACATAATTCTCTTTTATGTTCGTAGATCCTAGCATTTAGATTTTGTGTTGTTTCCCCTATACATATGTTATTGCACTGTAGACACTGTATTTTGTAAATCTCAGCATTTAAATTGGTGTTTGGTGTCTTTTTTAATCTGCCAATATTATGAATAGTTTTGGAGGTGGTGGTAATGGTTCTAGTGTTTGGGATAGTTTGTTTGAGAGTTCATATGAAAAGTTGTTGGAATGTAGTATTATGAAACTTGTGTGATTTTGAGGGGGTATATATTTTTTTGGTTTTGTGTAGTTTATAAGCATGTTTTTGTGTTGAGGATGAAATAGTGTGGGTAGTGAAGTTTAAATGTTTGTTCAATATATCTCTCTTCTTCAGATAAATAATTAGGGCTGCATATTTGAAGGCTCTAAAGGTAGAAACCTATAATTAAACCAGATTTAATTCTTTGGTTATGGTGGGAATAGAAATTAATAAGATTGTTTTTGTTTGTAGGTTTACAGTAAACCTTAAATTCTAATTAATCGTTATTACATATTAAGATATCAAGGAAAGGTAAAGAATTCTTAGTTTCAAGTTCATTCATATGTGAATTTGATGGTAGGTTCTACCTTATTGAGTTTTGTTACTAAGTTTAACAGGTTGGTATCATGGTGGTAAAATAATAGGATGTCATCTATATATCTTAAGTAGAATTGTTAGGTACAACATATTTGAAAGAACTGGATTCTAAGAACACTAGGAATAGGCATGGAAGAACACCACTAATAGGAGACCTCATGAGTAAACTAAATTTTTGTTTATAAAATGTGTTAAAAGATAAATAACAATGGTTAGTGATTAATATGCATGTTTTTATGATTTTTTTTGGATAGGTAGGTGGAGCTTTACTTTGGATTGTTTTAGATAGTTTCTAAGAATTTTTAGATATATTTTAACGGGTATGTTAGTATAGAGGGATTTTAAATTCAAACTTGTCATAGATAAATTAGTCATATTAATATTTCTAATTTTATGGAGTAAGTCACCTGACTGTCTGATATGTGTAGTGATAATGGTGCCTAGGAATGGTGTAAGTATTTTAGTGATAGCTCTAGCTAATTTATGAGGAGCATTGTTAATACCAGATATAATAGGTCTAATGGCAATATTTGGTTTATGAGTTTTGGGTAAGCCATATAGTGTGGGATGATATTCTAGTAATTTGAACCAAGGCTTCTTTTCAGTTTTTAAGTCTTTTGACTGTTTTGTTGAAATTTTGTATTTCAGTGTTTGCTTTTTCAATGGTTTGTATATAGGGGTTGTCATTATTTAAAAGGGATTCTAATTTTTCAGTGTAGACGTCTGTGTCCAGTATAACTATACCTCCTCCTTTGTCAGATTTAGTTATGATGATATATTTTTGTTCTTAGATAAATTATTTAATGCCTGTATATATCTCCTGGGGAGTGTAGTTTCATTGTTATTGGTGAGGGTTACTGCTAATATGCCATGAATGAAACCTTTTTCATAATTCGTGTGATTGAAACTATTGTTTTTGGTTAAGATGGTGATTGTATTGTTTTCTTTAGTCCCGGGGCAAATTTTAGGCCTAACATTTAATATTCATCCATTGCTTTATCACATGTGATATGTATTTGACTAAAGAAACCATGCCTCAATCAACATACTGTCTTTTGGATTTTGAAAAAGATTTTTAAATCATTTGTCTTTAAAAAAATCTGAAGATGCTTGTTAAAGTGAAACATGTTAGATTGAAAACAGTTTTTTTTTCCCTACTTGTTCTTTACTTATTCTGTTCATCTTGTTGGATTCCAATGCAAATTTTCAACTCATATAAATAATGAACAGCCTAAAGATGTTAAAACAACTGCAAGCTACAAATCAATGCCATTTTATCCAACTGTTTACTCTTGTTCACTCACTCACACACACTCTCTCTCTATTGTAGTTAATTTTGCATGTCTGAAATCGATTGAAGCACTTGCTTTCAAGAAATAAACCTCTTCCGATTTTCTTTTTTCCTCCACCTCACAGACTAGCTCTTTATGGCTGCGTTGAGTGTGTGTGGGGCGGGGGGGGGGGACTAATATTTGCATATGGGATTCAATTCTTGTTTGGACTTATTTCATAAATTCAAACTGGTTCGAATTCTTATTTTTATTTTTTTTTATTGTACATCTGTATGCAAGACCATGGAAGTCAGAATAATCCATTTCATTTTTAATGGTGGTCATGAACTTTTAACAAGACCTGACATGCCAAGCAAATTCACTTTGCTGGAGGTAAGTCTTCTCGTTCCGTCACACTCACCCCTGATCTCATGATCACACAGATGACAGTGGTGGACCAAACGTTTTTAAGGAATACTCTTTTGTAGAGGTTGAGCGAGTCCTTGACATTTCTGATGTCATCACAACCTTCCTCAAATCTGTACCCTGTCTGACTGCATTATGCAAAACATTGCTGTTTCTGAATCACTATCAGGCAATGTATTTTTGCTGTGACACTCTTCTGAGGTGGTTAACTTTTGTTGTGGGCAAAGGTTCTTCACATGCTGTGACACACCATTGACCTGGACTGTTTGGGGCTAATAACTCCATTAACGTGTCCTCTGCTAAATCTAGTAATACAATGTTCATTTCGGGGCTTATGAGATCACCAATTTTATATGATTCTTTTTTATTATTCGGAATACTCAGCATTACTTGGTGGATCCCCTTTAACCGCTGTCTGTATGTATATATCCCATTTGCTGGTGCAGTAGATGGTGTTACATCATCTTTGAGCATAATGCTGTACCAATACACAGCTTCTTGAATGGAGCACTGTGTTCTGGCTGCTATTCTTTTAACTGTGTAGTGATAGAACTCCACTATCTAGTTACCCTCTGGAGTGTATGCACCTTTGTACTTTACTCGCACTTCTCTTTCGACCACGAAGTCCTGAAAATCTTGGCTACAGGACGTTGGGGTGTTGTCTGTCATTATTTCCACAGAGAACCATGTTCATAGAAGATAGCTCTTAATTGTTGTATAACCGACAATGCATCTTGTCGTGCCAGTGGTCGCCACACAGTGAAATGTGTCAGGCCGCAATCCATCAAAGTTTAAAAAAAAATGTCTGCCGTTGTAATGTGTCACGCCCATGCCCACTCGCCACCAGTTTTTGTTTACCCCGAGTTTGCGCTTGTTCCACTGAACTGGGGCAGGGTCCATTGCACAGCACTCCTCGCAGCCTTGTATAGTCAACTTAACCATCGCTTTTGTCACTACAGGGCATACTTTCTGGATGAAGTCGAATATCGAACACCAGGATGACCGCTCTTACTATGTATGGTACAAATTTATTTGGTCAGACGGCTCATAAGTGCCACACACAACGGTGGCTCTAACATGTCGAGCCATCTTTTTGGCACTCTAGGCAACTTATCGGCCAGGTTCCTTTGTAATGTAGTCAGTTTGACATCAACTACCAAACTATATTCTTCGATCAGCTGCTGTAGGTTAGCCAGTCTCGCTCACAGCTTTTGTCCTCAATTGGGTCTCAGGATATTCTGTCGCCATTGGTACACGTATACTGAGTCTGTGTATAGATGTACCACCTTGGCCCACCACTGTAATGCCAAATTTATGCCTTTCAATATGGCATCCAATTCAGCCAGGTTTATATGTTGCATGTAATTTCTTGGTCGAAGCCAGCACACACCTAATATAACTCCCCCGGTTTTCCAGCACCTAGCCCATTACCAGGGAGCTTGCATCAACCCATGTGTTGACTTCTTCTCCAGTCACATACACCAATTTTTTCAAATGGGGTCGTCTTGGTGCATTCTAGTCAGTGTTTTAACAATCATCTGCATAAGAGGAATGTCTTTTATAGTGTTATACCACCCATTTGTTATCATGCTCGCTTGTCTTTTTATCGTCCCTGTGGCTGCACGGAGCCACCTGCAGACGGGAAAGTGCCCCACCAACTTCCCACATATGGAAAATACTGTGCTTCACATTACTGTAGTCGGGAGTTCTGGAACTGAGCTCTCTCCCTTCCACCGCAATGTGTCTTTGCTGGACAAGCCAAAGGATTCTAATCTGCTCTTGACTTCCTTCGACGAAAGTATGTCCTTGTTTATATATATGTTGTAAATATATGCCGATGCAGCTCTTTTCTTCAGCTCATCCTGATCTAGCACTGTCTTAATGATTGATTTCATAATTAGGGGGGCTACATTAAGGCCAAGCCCCAGACACGTCAAGCAATGCCTCTTTTCTTTGATGAAAGCTGTTTGGAAAGGCCATAACGTTTCATTGATTTGTATTTGAAAATAGGCTTTTCGCAGGTCAAGCAGAGCAACATTGGCTCCTTGCTGCCACCATTCCCTCATTTGTTCAGTACACACATCTGCATTCATCGTAAAGACATCTATGTACTGATTTATCTCCCTATATAGTCTATCACTGAGCATACCTTAGCCTTAGTGGCTTGTGCAATGGCCATCAAGGAGATTAATCCTCTTGGAGACCCAAATTATTCTTGCGGATATGGTATCAGCCAGCCATTTGCGATCCACGTCTCTAGTTTGCTCTCATATGCAGCTTTGTTCTTATTCAACATCATGTATTCCACAACAGTATTGTTCACTTGATCTGGTGCTCTATTTTCTATCCACTTCCATTCCGCTGTCCAAACCTTTGTTCCTTGATCAGACACAATACAGAAATCTCATTCCTTGTAATGGCAACACATGATTTACAATTTCTCCTGAGCTGCACTTCTCTGGTATGCATGATCATACCACCGCCTAGTTTATGTATAGCATTGATTCTAATTGTACCCCAGAGGCCTGTCACAAACCACCAGTACATCCACCTCTGCACAGTCACCTTCCTCTGTTAGGATTGAAATCACTCCAGTTCTGCAGCATGCATGGGATGTCCCGTCAGTCATTCTAATCATCACACACTGCTCCTCCCAGCAACTCACACTGATTATTGAATGGGAACATCTTGTGTCTAGAAGTGCCAAACATTGCACGCCATTCACACGTACCCTGACTATGAGCAAATTTGAACTTATTGACTGACAGGGGAATAAGGGTGGCAGCAATTCCTTGCCCCCGAGCTTGTTTCCTGGACAGTTTCATGCTAGATGGCCCAGGTTGTTACAGTGATAGCAATGTGATTTATTACGATTCTTACTCCCTGTATTACTTTGACTCCTGCATCCTTGGGAGAAGTGGTTGGGACCACCACACTTGTAGCATTTGGGATCCTCATGTGCTATAGGGACACGACAGTCACCGGCAGCGTTCTCCTTTGTTCTCCTCTGTTCGTGCAACTGCTGTGATATGCTCTGATTCCTTCAAAATGGTTTGGGCTCTAGCCAGTAGTTGGTCAATGATCATCTCCTCAGGCTTTGATGATGCTTGCAGGAGCTGGCTGCCACCAATAGGTAGACCTTCCAAAAATGCACATGTCAGTATCCGGTCATTAACACCCCTGAATGGTACCAACAACTTTCTTAGCTCAGCCAGGTACACATCAGCTGTCTCCCCAAAGAGGAGTTGCCACCCAATAAATTGCCTCCAAGTAATGGACTTATCTGTGCTGAATGCTTTGTAAGGGGCATGCTTGATTTTGTCTAAGTCTGCTTCATCCCCGAGTTGCTGGTAAGCAGCGTAATCACCTCTTGTTAGCTTTAATTAGCCATAGCTGAGGGGAGAAGAGAAGGATTCATACCTTTCGCAAGGGTATTAGCCCGTAAGTGAACATAATGGATTTGAATGGAATTTAAACTCAGCTCTCCAATTCCTCAATCAGAGTCGCTATCCATTACTCCTCATATTAGATAACCCATTCTAAAAACAGTTTGAAAAGTTTTCTATTCCAAAGTTAATACTTTCTCTGTTATTACTAAATGAGCAACAAAGAAAAAGTCCATAATCTTATGTGTTAATCACAAATCTCAATCTACAAGTTCCTTTAACCAAAAATATCAGGTGTCATGGCAATTAGTGAAACTATTTAGATTACAGACAAACTTGACCCACTTTTTACTTAAACAGACGACAATGTTCTAATTATTCTACAATGATTAATGTTTCTCCTTTTGCTTGATTATTCCTATCTTCTGTCAATTTAATAGGAGCTTCAGATGTCCAAATACTTGCAATGTAAATAAATGTTTGTATCTTGAACACAAGACAAGTCATTGAGTAAGTTTCAGAATTATTTTTATTCACTTCCTTCTTTGCTAAAGATTACTTATCTTTATCCTTGTGCCACATTTTATTATATTTTGTTTTATTATATATAATTTGTATTAAGTGCTTAGCCACTGTCGGCACTCCATTACATCATGCATAATGGTGTACCATGTATTGAGTACTGAAATTGCGAAATATACCAGACATAACAGTCTGTAGTAAACAACTGAGTAATAGTCAAAAAAAAGTATCTTTTACAAAACATATTGTATTATCTACACACTGTAATGAGTCTGACTGATTTCAATTAAAAAAAAAATGCTACTTTAATTAAAAGAGAAAGTAATTTACTAAGACAAAAATGTATAGAAAGTGCTTTAATTGCTAAAACATTCACAATAAATTCACGTCCAGGTTCTTACAACACTTCACCTTTAATGACAGATCTTATATAATCATAATCTTTATAAGCAATTTGCCTTGGCATCAGGTATCCATTTTCTCTGACTGAACCTTTTCATTGTACTAAAAGGTCTAAGTATTCCTTGTTCTCAACCAGGATGCCATCAGCATTTTAGGGTGAAATAAATATCAAATGCCATTTCAGCAAAGAAATGGAATTAAATACTCATTAATAATGTGAAAATTTTCACAAATCACTTCTACAAAATTTGAAACAATAGATGAACTGACAGACACACCTAAACATTTACATAAATATAAAATCATGCCACTCCTTGGCCTATAATATATGCCTATTGTTTTATTGTTTCCACTTACAGTCAACAAAATTTAAGTGAAAAAAAAAAGAAGTCTTTTCCAATATATAAAATATATCCATCCATACTTCAAGAACTAGAGTTTTACTTAACAGTTGGCCCAATTGTCAATACTTTTATTTTTTATTAAACTTAAAACAATTTTGTAAAATATCTTTTAAAGGAATAAAATATAAACAAAAAAAAAAAACAACATAAGTATTTAATTGTAAAAAAATTAAAAAAATAATCAATAGAGATGTCCTTAAAGTCTTAATCATTACTAAATTATTAAGTGATAAACTATTTTACACCAAATATACACCCCCCTGCACTCAGTAATTAATGTCAGTGAGTATGTGTGTACCCTTCTTGAATGTTACTTTTTAGATTAGCTGATGAGATATAAATGCCCATATTACCTAATGATCAGTACATAACAGAAATTTACATGTTAAAATTGTCGCCAGTTTTGTTATGGTAAACAACCAATGTGTTTTCTGAGTTATTTTTTTAATGTGTCCAGGTTCTTACATTTCACCATTCTTGGCAGATTTTCTGTTAGCACAATGTGGAATATTTAAAAACAAAGATTATAGAAAAGAAAAGAAAAGGAATATAGATGAATCTGGCTAGATTGAAAAAAAAAAAATAATTTGAAAAGTTTTAAAACTACCAGTGTTTCTTGTTCATGTGCAAGTGTAGTCATAACAATGTTAACAAACTCAGCTTGATGAAGTCCTAATGGATGAAATGTATCACAAGTAAACTATTTTCATTTTCTTTTACAATTTTCTCAATACTGTTCTTCATATATAAAACTATATATGATTATCTCATATATATCCAGTTCAAACTTTCACATCTAGGACACACGACGTCACATACACTGATCCAATTCATCTTCATTCCCTTCAAATTCCATTGGTAAGAAGGAAGTTACAATCAAATAACTTCTGTTGCAATGTGGAACAGATTCCCAAGGAAATACTTTCCTGATCATTAAAATCTTGACATCTTCATGTCAAGGATCAACTATTATCTATCCTACATATCCTTATAATATTCTCTCTCCCTATATGCTCTTACAACTTTATTCAGTAAACCTTTACCTTGAGTGGCACTCGAGACTTGTATTCAGTAAACAATAGTAAGGAATGAGAAGACTTATCTCAGCAAAGCGAATTTGCTTGGTTTGTCAGGTTTTGTTGAAAGTTTGTGACCATCATTAAGAGTGAAATGGATTATTCCAACATCCGTGGTCTCCATGCAGATGTACAACAAAAAAATAAAAATAAGAATTCAAACCAGTTTGAATTTATGAAATAAGAAGTCCTATGCAAACAAGAATTGAGTCTTGTATGCAAATATCCCCCCCCCCCCATGCAGGCATAAAATTCGAGTCTGTGAGGTATACAGGAGGGAAAAGAAAAAACTTTGGTTGGAGTGACTTTGAACTAAGGAGAAGATGGAAGAGGTATATTTCTTGAAAGCAAGTGCTTCAATCGATTTCAGGCATGCAACAACTGGCAACATAAATTAACTACAAGCTATTTTAGCAGTACATTGATAAAATTGATGGATGGTTTAATTTAAAACTAATACTGGAATTTGATGGCTCCCCCACTGATCTGCCTATTGTTGAGTGGTTTGAGAAGGCTGAGCACATCTGCAAATTATTCAAAATCAAGGAGTCTGCAATGGTCATCCTGTTAAGGCTAACAAGAGGTGATTACGCTGCTTACCAGCAACTCGGGGATGAAGCAGACTTAGACAAAATCAAGCATGCCCTTTACAAAACATTTGGCACAGATAAGTCCATTACTTGGAGGCAATTTATTGGGTGGCAACTCCTCTTTGGGGAGACAGTTGATGTGTACCTGGCTGAGCTAAGAAAGTTGTTGGTACCATTCAGGGGTGTTAATGACCGGATACTGACATGATTGGGTTCTATGGTCTAGGAGAAGGGAAACAATTAAAAATCAGCCTGGAGAGAGTTGGGCCTCAATAGGCTGCGGTGCCCAAAGAAACACTACTTTTACTGTGACTGCAGTGTATGTGGTGTCCCTATGACTCTAATGAGTCACGGAATTTTAAAAAAACATGACATTATGAGGAAAAATCAGTGATATGCACATGCTATAAGTTTATATAATTTAGATGATATCCACATGGTATAAGTTTAAACTACATCATATCATTTGTAGATATCTCTAAAACTTTGTTGATATTAATATAATGAATTTCAATATCTGCAAGTTTGTATCATTATCAGTAACCAGATATTCTATTTTTCGGAGGGACAGTTTGACATTTTGCTTATTCATATTAAGAGTACTTATTCTTTCCTAATTGATCAACTATTATGTAAAAGTAGTTGATTTTTGAATCTGAAAGTTTTTTTTTTCACGTCAGTCTAATTTTTTTATATTCCTCAAATATGATATCTTTTTACCTATAATGAATAATATGTTATCGTAAATGCTGAAAAACATGTAAAACAAAATATGTAAAAATACAACCCGTCATGACTAATCAAAATAACTCCATCAAATCTAAACTAATGATGGCCAACAGAGTTTATCAATTTCACTGCCCAGCATAAGACTTGTCAAAGATCAATTACCTATATTAGACATACTACCACCTCCTTGAGTAGACACCTCATGTGTCAGAACAAAGTGCTATTGAAAAACATCTATCTCTCCATAATTTACAAGAAACCTTACAAAAAAGTTTGGTTAAAAATGATGAGAATTTTATATGCTGGAAACATTGTTATAAGAGGCCCCGTGTGTTAGACATTTCTCTCACACTATCAACCTCACCTTATTTAACAATTGGAATGGAGTGCTGAAATTTAAAAAAAAAAAAAGATAGGCACTCACTTGAATTCTGCCATGTGAAGGCTCAGAATTAAACACCCCTACAGCACATAAATAAACAACAACAACAACACATAAATAAAATGCATCTTAAACAGTCAAAACATGAAGAGAAACTAACAACACAAACAAGCCCCCCTTGAAAATTGTTAAAAAAAATGGTTAAAAGTGCTTGTGTCAAGGGACAATTTCTGCTCTCCTTTACTCCCACCAAACTGAAAAAATATAAGAATCCTGGAAAAACTAAGTAAAAAAATTAAATTTTCCTTGTCTGTTATATTTAACAAAAGATGTTTAAAAGAAATGTTGCTGTCCAATTATGCATTTCTGTGTGTGTGTGTGTGTGTGTGTGTCTCTCTCTATATATATATATATATTTATATATAATAAAAAATATAGTTAAAGGTATGCTATATTTATGGGTAAAAGTGTTTAATATCAGTGATATAGCATATATAAATACAAAAGTGAACACTAAGGTCATCACTGAGTGCCAACAGTTCGTTTCTGTTTTTTCAATTCATATGAATTACTGCTAAAGGATGAAGTGACTTTCTCAAGGAAAGAAAGAAAATTCTCTGATGGAATGATTTTAATCAAGTTGTAAAATATCTGGCAAGATATTGGGAATCCTGAGTAATTTGTTTGCTGATGAAGTTGTTTAAATTCCCCAGTATTTTGGTAAAAATGTATAGAAATAGTATATTTAGAATTTTATGAGTTTTTATTTTTTGTCTTATTGGTTATTTTCAAATTGTTTATTTTGATAAACACTGTTGACACTCTGACTATTGCCTTAATTTTTTGTTGTTGTTATTGTTACAACATTTTGGCCGTTGTGCCCTCTGCTCTTCATTCAGGTGTATGTTGATCTAGATAACCTACCGGGAAATCTGAACTGAAGCCTTTACTTAATCTACTTGAGCAGAGAAGCTTAGTCAGTATAAAATAATATTGAAAACTATAATCCTGGTAGCCAGACAATTAAGTCTTTTCAAGCTCTCATCCATTTTTTTTTTAAATGAACATTCTTTCTAAGCTCTTCAGTTGTCATTAAGTAGTTTGTCAAGGCAGAAAGCTTTTATTTGAGGGATACGCTTGTATTGTTGACAAAACTAGAGAATCTAAAAGTAACTGGAAGCACAATGAAAACTGCAATGCAAGACTGACAACAGTTGGTGATGTAATTAGAAGAATGTATTCGAAACACTATCATTCACCAACATCTGGACTGCTTGTTGACAGTTTAAAAAAAAACAAAAAACTGGATGACAGTTTGAGCTTGGAAAGACTTAGTGTGGACCAATTGTCCTGTATATGAATTGGCTTTTTGCAAACTATCAGCGTTGGTGAACTGTTTGCTCATGATAATCTTTGTTGTTGTACAAGCATTCACAAAATATAAAATTTTATAATCTGTCAAAGAAATGCAAAGTTTGTTGATGCAAAATATATTACAATCCATTATTTCAATTGAAACAAAAATTACTTCAAGTAAAAGGAATCAAATGAATCTTCTGGAATAAAATTATTGAAATTAAATAAATAAAAGTGTTTGGAGAAAAGCCTGTGAACCTACACAGAGAATTTCAAGGTCAGTGGACATTCATGAACTACAAAATTTATTTTTTAACTATATTCTCTGGAAAAAAAAACATCGTTAAAATATCTGTTGGAATAAATATTTAACACCAGTTACATGTCACATTTATTTTTATATATGAAATATCTGAATAAAGTATGCAAGATGGAATGAATATGAATCAGTTTGATTTAAATTTTTATTCAGTTGCCAACATTTAATTTAATAATATATCTTTTTTAAATTATTTTCAATAAGGATATATATATATATATATATATTAAAAAAGGATTAATTCAAAGATGTTGAATGGCCATTTCGATATGACGATCCCCACGGGGAGCGACACATCACCTCAGCAACAGAAAAAAACCTTTCAGAAACTGGAGAAAAATTAGTCTACTTTTCCTTTTTAAATAGATTGCAAAGAAATTAAAAAATAAATAATAATAAAATAAAATAAAATAAAATAAAAATAAAAATAAAGGGAAAGAAAAAGAAAAGGAAAAAGAAAAAGAAAAGGATAGAATAAAATCAAATAAATAAGAAAAGAAAAAAAATTGACATCGTCTGGGTTTGCAAAAAAAAGGGGAGAATGTAACTAAAAATTAACAGACCCCGTGTTGAATCATTTAAAGCAACACGGAAAAAAAGACGATGTCAATTTTTTTTCTTTTCTTATTTATTTGATTTTATTCTATCCTTTTCTTTTTCTTTTTCCTTTTCTTTTTCTTTCCCTTTATTTTTATTTTTATTTTATTTTTATTTTATTTTATTTTATTTTATTATTATTTATTTTTTAATTTCTTTGCAATCTATTTAAAAAGGAAAAGTAGACTAATTTTTCTCCAGTTTCTGAAAGGTTTTTTTCTGTTGCTGAGGTGATGTGTCGCTCCCCGTGGGGATCGTCATATCGAAATGGCCATTCAACATCTTTGAATTAATCCTTTTTTAATATATATATTTGCTCTGTAATATTTTATTACATGGAGCTCTCTTCCTGTATCATTTTTTAATATTAAAATAAATTTTTAATATTAATTAGGATCGGGTTTTTTGGAATTTACCTTCCTGCTTTTTTCCTTTGGATTGAAGTATCTGAATTAAAATATATATATATATATATATATATATATATATATATATATATCTTTCTAAATAACTCTCTATATAGGGTTATTTAAAAAGAAAAAGCCGGTTTTGAAAATTTCATAAAAACAAATGCTAGGAGACAAACTCATTCACCACATTACTAGATAAGAAAAAGTTATCAAAATAAATTAAAATTTAAAAAAATCTTGTTCAAATCAGATTTTGTATACATTTAAATTCTTATAATTTGTGTCAACTCTTAAAATGGCCACACCACAAGAAAAGTCATTTTGTTTACTGTGATGTGCTTATCTTAAAATGGCCACACCACAAGAAAAGTCATTTTGTTTACTGTGATGTGCTTATCTTAAAATGGCCACACCACAAGAAAAGTCATTTTGTTTACTGTGATGTGCTTATCTTAAAATGGCCACACCACAAGAAAAGTCATTTTGTTTACTGTGATGTGCTTATCTTAAAATGGCCACACCACAAGAAAAGTCATTTTGTTTACTGTGATGTGCTTATCTTAAAATGGCCACACCACAAGAAAAATCATTTTGTTTACTGTGATGTGCTTATCTTAAGATAATAATCAACTTTACCTATCCAGTTATGTGTTGAATGTGTTTTTGTCTCTTATTTTATTAAATTTTTAAAACCTATTTTTCTTTTGAATAACTCATATATTTTTCCTCTCAACATACATACATATATATATATATATATATATATATTAAGAGGAAAACTCCACATATAATTAAACAGTTGTGATAGCTAATTATTTGTGACTGTAAATATATTGTCCTTTTTTTCTTTTTACAATTTTTATTTCTTTTTAGTTTGATTATTTTTATTTTGTGTTATCATTGCGTGCTTGTATGGGCTCTTATAATTGTTTGTGTGCTTATTTTGTGTATGTATGTATCTATTCTTTTATTTTGTGTTTGTATATATTTTTCCATTAAAATTTTTTTGTGTATATATGTGATTTGTTATATGCTTCATTTTGTGTGTGAGTGTATATATTGTGTGATCTGAAGTATGTATTCTTAATTTTGATACTTCCTGTTTAACTGTACACACCTCTACCCTTCATCTAACCTTATTTCTCTCTGTACAAATTATTTTTTAATATTCTGAGTTAAATGTAACGTTTCTTTTTTTTCCAGTTTGACAAAGCAAGGTGTAATTTTTACAACTGCTGAAATAAATTCTAGATTTATAACTGTTTAAGTATGTGTTGAGTTTTCCTCTCAGTCTTTCATATTACTCTGAGTAATATCCATTGAGCTCTATTTTTTATCTATTTAAAAAATATATATATATAGTGTGTGTGCGTATAATGTATTGTTAAATTATCAAATTTCAAGATGTTTCTGATTATATTATTATTGTGCTCTATCACTTTGGATATTAGACAAGAAATATAATTTGGTATTTGGAGCAGAGCCTCTGGTAAGTCTAGGGTGGTCTGTACTTTATACATTCTCTTATGTATAAATATATCATGACTTGTTAGACATGAGAAAAATAAAGAAATTTTTGACAGCGAAGAAAATGGCTTTGTGTAGACTGAAACCATTTTTGCTAGTACTGGGCACATATTAATGTCCCACACAACTATATTTGTCTGATTTTCTTAATTAGATTTTTGTGCAGCTATGAGCAAAGACACTTGTACCTTCATCTGTCAGAAATTAATCTGTAGATTGCAGGGTGTGAATTTTGTTGATTTGTAGAGATGCAGTAGGAATAAAAGAAGGATAACAAATAGCATGAAGCAATGGAAAATTTGGTTTCCCATCAGTTGTGAAAAGATTGACAGATGGAAGATATTATGCCGAGAGATCTTTGAGAACAGGAAAATGGTTATATTTATCAAAAAACCTTTTCTAGAATCGAGCATCCAAAGTATAAAGTGATAAGGTGTGTACTTGTGCACATATATACACACACACACACACACACACACACACACACCAATGTCTACTGAAAGTTTTTGAAAATGTCTTTGGAGTGAGCACTACTTTTCACCACCTCCCCGTATATATAGGGTTACACACTACATTTTATATCTGGATTCTACATACATTTAAAAAACAGTCATATAAACAGAAATTCTGTGAAGTTATTTCTAAAAATATTATGGGGACTTCTATGTCCCTTCAGGACATTGGCAATCATGACTCTCCACAATTTCCTGTCCTTTGTAAAATGAATTTAGCTTTTTTGTTATCTCTCCTAAATCTTGCTCTGCCATCCATTTACTCACACTTACTGGGTAAGTTATTGTTTTCTTCTGTTCCTCTTGCCTTTAATCTGTCTTGTGAGTCTCAAATTTTCCAAGCATTCTTTCCTTATGTGCCCTAGACATTTCAGTTATCTCTTTTTTGTTTCCACTTTCTTGTTACTTACATGTATGGTGCATTGTATTCTCAGTATCCTGTAGAACTATATTTCAGAATCAGGTCACCCTTTTGTATCCATTAAGTTCTCCTGATTTGACATTCATGCACTAATACATCATTAGCCCTCAGACCCACAATACTCAAAAGATCATTATCATAGACATGATGGCCAAGAATAGGAACAACCTGATCCAGGTTTGCAGTCACTTCTGATCATGCAACAAGCCCATCTTCAAAGCTGAGGGTGGTTTTCATTAATAAACATTACTGTTTTTTATTAGTTAGGAATGTCTCTAATTATTTTTTGGATATACACTGATTTTTTTTCTTCTATCTAATGTATTGATAGCATCATTTATTGTCTATCACCTGGTATCCCTGTGTGTGTTCCCCTAACTGTGCAGAGCTGTGTCCAGAATGTTGCAATAACATTGACTGTCACTACTACAGAAACACATTATCAACCGTGTATGTTTGATCTCTGTAAGTATTTAGTGATTGTTTTTTTTTTTTGCAGGAAAGAATTCAATCATAAACCTCTGATTTGTAAACACTTTCATGTCAGATGTGGTTTTACCAACTTTCTATTCAGCTGCTGTCTGTAACAAAGCAAAATACTTATGGTTGGTTAGTTGGTTGGTTGGTGGGAAGGTTTATCCATTCCTGTAATATCACCAAAACTACCTCATGAAATTGTAGGCAAACATGAAATATTGAGACATTACTTTAGAAGTGATCCTTGTCTGAGATTGAGAGAGAGAGAGAAATTGTTTAAAATTTGCTGTAAAGCAAAAAAAGACAAATCACTCCTATAGTTATTGGAAAGATTTTATTTTGCAAAATAAAATCCTTATATTTGCTTTGATAAAGTCCATCAGAGGCAAAACATATCAGTGAAGATAAGTTTTTTATCTTTATTCATATTGTCATTTTACAGATATTTTTTTATTTATATCTGAAATTTTGCACACACACACACACACACTCTCTCTCTCTCTCTCTCTCTATATATATATATATATATATATATATATAATGTATGTGTGAATAGAATAAGTAAAGAACAGGTAGAAAAAGGTGTAATAAAACAATAGATGAATGTAATGTAGAAAAACTTATGCCTGTTTGTGTGTGCCACTTGTAATAAAAACAATATACTTGTATACATTATTTTGATGCAATTTTGAATGGAAATGTATTTAATTTTGTCATTCACACACATACTAATGTAGCTGACATATAGACACAATTCATCTATAGTTTAAATACACTTGTTTTTGCATACATCCACTTACATTTAAAATAAACATCTATTGCTTTTGTTACATGTAGCACACACATACTGTCAATTAACCATCATCGACAATCTCACCTACCTCCCATTAGCATGGACCAGGCTTGCCTCCCAGAGAGTAAAACACTACGCCTCCTTGGTCTCACACTTTCAGCGGACCTCAAATGGAATGACTATATCGAATCCATTGCTAAATCCGCTGCTATGAAAGTCGGTTCTCTGTGTAGGGCCCGGAAGTTTTTTCCGTCTAAATCTATCCTGCACATTTACAAATCTACCATCCGCCCGTGCATTGAATACTGCTGCCATATCTGGTCGGGTGCCCCTGCTGTTCTCCTCGGGCTTCTCGATAAGGTTCAGAGGAGGGTCTGTAATGTGATAGATACCGACTTGGCAGACCGCCTGCAGTCTCTCTCCCACCGGCGAGACGTGGCTTCGCTGTGTCTCTTCTATAAATACTTTCACGGCTTCTGCTCCGATGAACTTAGATCACTGGTGCCCCCTAAATACGAATTTGCACGAGATACTAGATTAGCAACTAGATCCCACCCTTTTACAGTGAAATCGATAAAATGCAGCCGTAACTTCTACTCCAACAGTTTCTTTCCTCGCACTTCCCGACTGTGGAATTCTCTTCCAAAAGATTGCTTCCCCGACGGCTACAATCTCCAGGAGTTTAAATGTAAAGTCAATAGACACCTCCTAACACACTAACCTGCTCCCATTCTATCAAACACTCTTCCCATCTGCCCGACACTCATCCTCGCTATCCTTACTCATCTATCACCTTTCTCCTGACATTCCCTATGTCTATCCACTCCTTCTCTTTACCTTCCCCTATGTAGCCCCATGCGCAATAGTGGCAGTGGAATGCCTTGCTTGGGGTGAGATGATTAAAAAAAAAAAAAAAAAAACATAAATGGGCATAGGTTTTTCTACACTGTCTCTTTGAATTTTTTTTAAAAATTAAAAAAAATAATTTAACTGATTTGTTTTTTAAAAAAAAATCAAATCTCTGAGGAAGCTTGTTAAAGTGAATCATGTTAGATTTAAAGACACTTTTTCCTACCTATTCTTTGCTTATTCTATTTATTTTGTCAGATTACAATCTATCAAATCATATAGTGTGTATGTGTGTGAACATCCTTTGCTTTATTATACAGAAAGGTTGTAGTAGTAGAAAGTAGAATGATGTTTAATATTATATATAATGATAGATCTAGTTAAATTTATTGAGGGTATGAGCGAGTTTAATAAAATTGGTAAAAGGAAGCTGTATTTATATAACAAATTGTGAATTTTAAAACTTGGAAAAAGTTAAAATAAAAATTAAAAAAAAATTGTTCTTTCTTACTATTTACAGTTACTTTGCCATAAGAAATGCCAAAAAATACCAAGTTTTCATTGATAGTGTTCATTGAGGTTAAAACATTCTTCATTACTAGATTGTCACTTTAATGAGTATGTGGCTGAGAATATGTTTGTAGAGCTACTTGTAGAACTCATCATAAAGAAATACACTGAAGGACAATGCTAATTTTCCACCTGACTACAGTATGTGCAATTTTAGTGGATAGTAGTAGTTCTAATATTTTTGTTTCTAACCATCTTCTAACACTTTACCATTTGTGCTTGACTTTATGATGCATGTTGTGCTATTTTTGTCTGGTGAAAGAGTCCAGTGCATGCAGGTTTCGTGCCATGAGGACACACCTGGGCTCTTTTTGTTCAGTATGACCCATTTGAGTAAGGGTGAAACTTTGGATCCTTATGACACTGTGTAGACCTTAGATTATTAATGCACATGTTGGATGTTGCACATTGATGGTGATTTAATGTTAAAAGTAACCAGATGAATATTTAGACCAGCTTCTGGATGGCCATATAGTACAGATGCTTTCAAAGATTGATGCATTGTAAAGGCAGCACTTATAGACTGTATAGCATCCACAGATCAGATTAACATGGATCTTTTGGAAATTGTTTACTTGCAGCAGCATTACAGATATGCATGTCAGATATGTATTTATATCACAAGATTGTTATGCATGCCTGCAACGGTGTCAGAAGAGGATCACCTTGTGCTATATATTGTTCAATAATGAAGACAACTTCCATGCAAGTGATAATCATTTTCACCTGTGATGTAGATGTAGGGAGTGACATCAGCCTGAGAGCCTTTTGATTGTGACACACAATCTTAAATTCATGGTATCTGATATTATAATGATAAAAATTAAAACTCTCTCTCATCTTCAGTATTTGTGGAGAGAATGTTGAACAGTGCTGTGTTTATCCAAAACATTGTTCAATCTCTTCTTCTGCTATTTCTGCAATATGAAGTTGGTGTGCTATTCCAGCAAAACAATGGCCATGTTATTGAACAGTGAACATGCTCTGGTAAATCATTAGCTGCTTATTTGGCTTGGAAATGATGGGACAATGCATAACTCATTATGTATTATATTAGGCTGAATGGTAGAAGTAATTGACAGGTACATCCGACCGTGGGTAAGGTTAACAAAGGACAAGAGTGGTTGACAATTATTTCCAGCCATAGATGATGTCAAAGTGGAATGAAAAAAGTGTCAACTAGCTTGAAAAGCAGTTGACTGCTGAGTGTGATTGACAGATACATCTGGCTGTATATACGTCAACAAAATGACAACCCAAAAAACAAAAATGCATAGGAGTTTTAAGACTATATAGAGTTTAGAATTTTTGGATGAAGACAGAACTCCTGCTGGCTTCTGGCGCTCAATAGCCTCCTCATGTGTGTGATTTTCTCTGGCTACCCTCCTGTTCCACACAAACATCACTGATGAAAAATAAACATATAAAATTATATTTTTATATATGCATGTTATTTATCTATATTTCTGAGATGCAGTAGTATTTACGCTATTTACATTATTCGGACTCATCTTCGTTCTCATTTTCATGATGTTTTGGTGATTGTTCAGCCTTCTTCAGGTGCTAGGAATTTTTAACTGAACCCTTTATTATGATCACTTGAGTATAACATTCTCATTCCTTGTGCAAAGCCACTTCTAGTAGTCATGACTTATCTCCCTTTAACCCGACATTCTAAGTTATTTGTTCAATATCATCTCTTCATTAGAAGTCACAGCTCTAAAGCCAACTCTATGGCTGAGATACATTGATGACACCTTCATACTCTGGCCACACCTGAGGAGGTCCAGATGCTACTGGACCATGTGAACTTAATAAGATCATCAATACAGTTCACTATGGAAAAAGACAGTGACAACAAACTGGCATTCTTGAATGTGCTAATAGCTCGAACAGAGAGGGGGTTCACAACATCTGTATACCACAAGCCAACATTCACAGGACAATACCTCAACTTCAACTGTCACCACCCATACAATGTAAAGAAAAGGATTGTCTGCTACCTGCAACATCAAGCAAAAGTCATAAGTGGCGACCCAGAGACATACAAACAGGAAATGGTCAGTATAAGCAGTACTCTACAATGTAACAATTATCCAGGGTACATGACAACTGTTCCAACAAATGTGGAAGGGAGGGTGCATGAGGATAACTACTCTCAGAAAACAGCCTCGGTCTGTTTACCCTATGTGAAGAAATTGTCAGAGAAAATACAAAGGATCTGTGGTCCATATAATGTCAGAATGATCATCAGAAGTGGTTCTACACTTCACAGGTACCTCTCCCGAGTAAAACCCCCAACAGAGAAAGACATGAATAAGGACAGTGTGTATACCATTTCATGTAGCTGTGAAAATTTTGTTTGTCAGTAAAAGACTGCCTCTCCTGTATGAAAGATTTTATAATTAATAAAGAGGAGGAAAAAAAAATAAAGAAAAAGAAATCTTAAGTGCTTATATATTATTTAGAAATTGCTTTTCCATGACAGGATTATGTTTATACATGAGCAATAGTTTACTATCGCCTCCCAATGAGGATAGACAAATATTTGGTGCAATACTTGCCTGCTAAGTTAATAACTGCACTGCTTTTGATGGAACAACATGAAATAAGCATTAAACAGTTTGAGAAAGTGAAGAGATGAAGATGAAAGAGAAAGTAAAATAGATGGAGACAGGTAAGTGTGAGATAGATAACAGATATCTATCTAGAAGAGATTCTGATGATAGATATATTAGACACAAAAATAAATAGAAAAATATAAATATATAAACAAGAAAGGAATGAAGAAAATAAGTTTACTTACATATAACCTTGTTAATTTTGTATGTGTACATAGGTACATCAATAAGTCTGTAGCCTCATTTAAAAAAAAAAGCATTTATTTTACATATAACAAATATTTTTAAAAAGATAATCTCCTTTCTAGTCAATGCACTTAATTCAGGGGTGGATATTAATCACATAGATTATACAGTGAAAACTTCAGATTGAAATTTAGCTCATAACTGTGTCAGGTTTGTATGTGCATAGATAATTTTGGGGTATTTTGTTTCTCTTTTGAAGTTTTCTTATGATCCATGGCCATCTTTATATATCTAAATTAAAAAAAATATCAATAACAGCTCTTATATATATTATATATAAAGACAAGAACTTTGGTTGAACATTATTAACAGTGAAAACCCTACTATACTGTGCAGTCAACAAAATAATAAAAAAAAAAACCAATGTGCAGGTGCAAAATTAAATATATAAATTGGCGACAGTTTAGCAATCGCACCCTGTATATTTATGATATAACTAATATTGGCTGATTAATCCAGCCTTTTATCTACAATCATTTTTGTTAATCATTTCATCTCAAGCAAGACAAAGGCATTAAGGTATTAATTACTGAGTGTGAAAGAATAAAAGAAGCAAGAACAATAATAGAAGAGAAATTAAGAAAAACAGAAAATAACAACTGACATTGCATTTAAATTCTTGAATTTTGTCGGAAAGCAAGGAGCTGGAAGAGAGTTCCATAGGTGAGAAGTGCAAGAAAAGAAACTGTTAGCAATGAACTTATTGCCCCATCTAGCCAATTCAACTATAAAATGAAACTTTTTTTTGCCAATCTAGTACTGTGCTTAAATTCATAAAGTCTAGGTTCTTTAGAAAAAAATTCACCAGAACAATTACCATGAAAGTATTTATAAAAAAGAAAAAGCACAGTAAATCAAGTTTACAGTGGTGTGAAAATGACTGAAGCTGGGATGTAAGGGCAGGACCAATAACTTTGCAGATTTTTCTTTAGGTTTTGTAAAAATTCTCTAAATATATAGCAGGATCACTAAACCATATGTGGCAGCAAGTAGTTCAAAAAATAAAAATAAAAAAAAGCTTCTCCCAGGATCTTTCTTGTCCTTTCTTACTCTTAAATCTCCTCCTTCCTCTCTCACATGAAGCAAACTAAATTCCCAACTCCTATTTTCGGTCAAGCTTTATCACTTCTCTTCCTTCCCATAATTCTTTTCTCTTTCCACAATAACTTTCTATAAAAGAAATCACTGCCTCCTTCTTCTCACCTACCACAATGTAAGTGACATTCTATTTTCTCTCTTTCATTCAAACTACAGGCTCCCCATGATCCTAAAAGATCATTTTATACAACATAGTCTTGGGTCCAGCGTGATGCTTTGTGCTCTTTTTGCCGTCATTGTGTTGGTGCCATTTCATTTCTGTCTACCATGTTCAACATTCACATCATGATCTGCAAGGACCACTCGCCTTAAATCCAAAATATGCTGTGTGTGATATACCATCAGTGGTCTGGTTTTTAGGTGTTTGCACTTTGGTCACCACTCCTATCTTTCTGTGCATTGTGCACAATGTGTTTGGTGGCTTCATCCAAACCTCTTCCCCTGTTTGGATTCTAGCAGGCACTTTCTCATCAGTATTTGGGGGACATATCTTTTGGTACCTCTACTCGTAGGTGAAAATTGACCTTTGCAGTAATGTCTTCTTTCTCTGTCCAACCTTAAGCCCCATGTTGCACCTAAACATTGGTTCTGCAAGCAATATCTCTCTCCTCTCTCTATTGCTTCCATGGTTTTATCGTGTTGCTCTATTATTTCATTTCCATCTGGCCTGTACATTACTCTGTAGTACCTTCTTATTTTCTATTTTACCAGCATTGCTTGGAAGAGTTCTGAGCAGAAAACTATGCTATTGTACATTACCATCTCCACTAATGAATTTTGTTCAAGAATCACTAATCGCCAAGGTTCACAGTCAATCATCAACATGCACACACACCTGCAATATTGTGTTATATTGACAGCTAAACTTGTCCAATTGTTTGTTGTTCCAATCTCACCAGCATCATGCACATTTGGGGCAGTATCAATCGATTGACATCTGATGCAGTCCCTTGCCACCCTCTGGATTTTCTCCTTTTTTACAAGCAGGTCAACTCTTTGCCCCAGATATAGATTCCTACCCACTGCTATATAATGTCTACCATGCAACTCTTCTAGTTTTCTGGCTCCTAGACAGTATACTGGAGCCATTTCCTCCTCATTGATGACCAACGACTTTTTGTTTACTTGAGTTAATGCATCTACCTTATTTATTTCTTAAGGGACAAACACTGCTTTTTTTTTTTCTTTTTTTTTTTTTATCGTATCACTCTGAGCAAGGCGGTAATGCCACTAATGTGCAGGGGGCTACATAAGTGTAAAAAGATTAATTAGAAGAGAGTGGAGAGGAAGGCGAACCAGTTAGAAAGGAGCAATAGAAGGATGGGAATACAGGTGTGATGACAGTTTCAAAGGTGGAGAGAAAGGAAAGGATATACGGGGTGGGGAAAGAACTAGTCAAGTGGTTAATAGATGAGTATTGACATTGCATTTAAATTCCTGGAGGTTGTAGCCGTCAGGAAAGCAAGAATATGGGAGCGAGTTCCACAGGTGGGAAGTGCGAGAGAAGAAGCTGCAGGAGTAGAATTTTCGTCTGCATTTGGTTAATCTAACTGTGAATAGGTGGGACCCAGTTGCCAATCTGGTTGCACGAATAAACACCTGTTGCAGAGGCACCAGTGACTTAAGTTCTATACGAGCAGAACAGACAAAGGGAGGCCACATTTCGTCAGTGGGGAAGTGGCTGTAGTCGAGCCGCCAAGTCGGTACCTATCACATTACTGATTCTCCTTTGGAGCCTGTCGAGAACACTGAGGGCAGGGGCACCTGACCATATATGGCAGCAGTATTCCATGCACAGACGAATGGTTGGTTTGTATATATGCAGGATGGATTCAGGCAGGAAAAACATCCTGGCCCAACACAGTGACCCAACCATCTTAGCAGTGGATTTAGCTATGGACTCGATGTAGTGGTTCCATTTGAGATCAGAAGAGAGGGTAAGGCCGAGGAGGCACAGTGTATTGCTCTCAGGGAGACTCACTTGGACCATGCTTATGGGAGGCAGGAGAGGTTGCCTGTGATGATTGACAGACAACAGCTTGGTCTTAGACGAATTGAAATTGACAAGCCACTTCTTACCCAATTCACCACAGAGTGTAAATCCCGTTCAAGGACAGCAGCGAGATTATGTTTGTCCGCCACAATGGGTTTCTTACTGATGCAGGAGTAAATTGTGGTATCATCTGCGTAGATGCCTACTTGGCACTTGATCGCATCTGGGAGGTCATTGATGAAAATAAGGAAGAGCGTCGGGCCCAGAATAGAGCCCTGAGGGACACTAGCATTTGTGCTGTAGGATGAAGAGGCATGCCCATTCAAAACGACCTTCATTTTGCGGTTATTTAAAAAAGATTGGATTAGATCAAGCAAGCGTCCGGTAATACTGTAACCCTGTATTCATTTATAATCCAAATTCAGATATAAACTCTCCCAATATTCTTAATCTCCTCTTTACAATAATTTCTCCAGCACCTTTCATCTGTGTTCTTCTGCTCTCTTCTACAGTAGATTTCACCCAACTTAGTGCCGTGGCGGGATCAATTCTTACTTCCAACTCTCTTAAGCCCCACTTTAAAACCAAATTAACACCTTTTAGCACATCATCTAATTCAGCCACATTGATGTAGTCATCGTCATCTCTTTCTTTACCAATGTATGAATGAATGGATTCTTTTGTGTTATTGTCCTTCATTAGTATGACTGCTGCCATAATTTTTGATGCAGCATTGAGTTTCAACCCCAACTGAGTCAGGCAGTAATTTTTCCCTTATAGCACACCAGCTGGTACTGCCATAGTTTCTCCACAGCATGTAGTTGCGAGGAGGCTGACTTAAGGTCCATGATCATATTTCCTCTCACCAGCTGCCTTCACGTTTTCACCTTTTCATCACACACATTATGTTGCTCCCAGTATAGCACTGTACATAACGGTTTAACTCTCCAAAATCTAATACTGGTCTGACCTTTCCTTTTGTAGCTTCGACCACTGCCATCACCCATCTACAGCAAGAGAATACTCTCCGTAATCCACCTCTCTACCTCCTTAAACTCTATTCTTTCTACTTCTCTTAAAGAATTCTTGTAATACTCCACCTTGTTTTTTAATACTGAAGACTCTCCTATCCAATTCCATCACGTTGTTCATTTCTTTCCATCGAACTCTGCTATGAAGTCCTGATCTTCATTTTTACAAGATTGATCTGTGGCACAATATACATTTCCAAACTTAACCTCACCACTTTTTAGAGTCACACATCCCTGCTTGTCTATTCTGACAACAATGTTGGTTTCAATGATAATTGCCTCCATTTTTATCCTCATTCCACCTACTTTTATCTCCATTTGCCAGTTTCCTTTACATTTTAACTTCCTTCCGTCAACTATTTTCACAGTGCCACTCTCACTTGATCTGCTTACAAGCTTCAGATCAAGTAAAGTAGTTGTGCAGCTAGTATCAACAAGAACTGCCACTATTACATCACCCACTGACATTTCTATGATTGGTAGGGGTTGGTACTGCACATTTGTTCTGTCGACAGAATAGCTACTGGGGAAGAAACTCCTCCTTGCTTGTTTACCCTCAGCCTGATGGCAATACCTCACAATGAAGCACAATACTTTCAAACTGGATGGCTTCTTCTAAACCATACATAAGAGGCAAAGCAACAGTTTTAAGGCAAAAAATTCACAAACTAAGAATGGTGTTGACACAAAAGCGGATTTGAATAAATGAATGTAGTGTTCTGGCTCCAAGACAAACCAGGATTGATTTGATAAGACTGATAAGTGGCCTATCATATTGACTAAAAAGAAATCCCAGCATGTATTTTGTGGTTTTTGCTTATAAATTCCGGGAGCGGGAATGTATTTTTCAGTCATTCCCTGGATTACAGCTCCCACGCCAATCTAATAGATGAATGCACTCATTTTCCCTCCTTTCCCCCAATAGGGGGATAACTAGGCCAATAACTACAATCATATGTACAAACATTTACAATTGTTTTGCATAATTTTACTTTTTAAATATATATTTTCAACTTTTAATATTTCAAACTCTTTTATTTTCATTATAACATTTATAACATGGTTTCAACATTTTTTTGTGGCGAGAAAAGTATTGTTTTTTTTGTTTAACAAAATTATGATTAGACCAGAATAGTCATCAATGAAACAAAGTGTATATTTGAAGCCATTCAAAGATCTCAGCTCAATCAGCTGGCTAAATTACAATGATCAAAGTTTAATATTGTAGTTGCCTGCTTGTCGGCTAACTTATTTTTATACTGTACCATTTTTCCTTGGGTAAATATTTCAGTTTAAATTTGATTTATTGGCAATTTTGATGCCTTTTACAACTTCTTGTAGTTTTATGTCTTTCACATTGCAACATTTGATGCCATTATTTAGGCTATACATAGTAGTTTTAGAGATTACTGCAGTATTTAAACAGTACAAACATCTATCTGTTTTTATTTTGGCTGTTATACACTCTGACCTTTTTCAGATGACTGTAATATTTTATTTCAATCACTGGGATTGATTGTTCTTATTCCATGGTTCATGCTATTTCTGGATGTCTTAATTACCTCCATTTAACTCATTTCTGTAATTTTTTTTTTTTTTGTTCATCACTACTTTCACCAGTAATTGAACTAACAACTTTTAAGGCCAAATCAATAGATTTAACCAACGCTTTTATCCACTGGACCATGTGTTCTTGAATCACCTGAAGGTCAGAGCGTGCAACAGCTGAAACATTGTGAATATGACAAAATAGATGGGAACAACAATAGTCCAAACAATGTAAATATCTAATCACACAATTATAGACAAATTTCTTTTTATGTCAAATTTTACACTGTTAGGGTATACAAGTTCTGTGTAATTACTGCTAAATTTTACAGGAGCCCTTTTTTTTCTTAGTGACTTGTACTTAGAATATATTCTGTTTAAATGTACGGATATAGAGAGTATCCTTTAAAATGGAATCTCGCATATTTCCTTTTGTGCCAGTTAAAGTAACTTGAGTGTTGCCTCGTTTTTATATTTTGGTTTGGTTGATTGGAATTATTGTTTTGAGAGGGAATTATTAACTGGATATTTCCAGATTTTACTTTGGCAGGGCAATCAGGTCTTTTATATCTGGTTTACTTCATGTAAAGCAGGTAGGAATATTATTAGTGTGAGTCTTTGGGCTTGGCCATAGCATTCTGAGGGCTATTATGATATTTTCACTGTTATTCTCTTGAATCATCTTTTCAGTTTCTTTGAAGCTTTTTAATGCTACTTTAAATTTACTAAATGTTATTAGTTTTTTTTTAGTAATAACAGTCGTAAATGGTTTAAATTCTGATGGAAAGCCTTTTAGGATCACAGCTATTAAAAAGCTATCACTGATAACTTCTCCATTGGTTTTTAAAAAATTGCAGCATTTTCAGTTCTAATAATATAGTTGATAATATTTCCCCAACTTGCTTTTCAAAGGGAGGTTAATTCAGTATACAAGAAAATTTTATTTTTTTATAAGTAGTGCTCACTCAAAATTTGCAGTGCTTTTTTGCCATTGTCTGTTTTTTTCTCCTGATAAGAGATTGTTGAGAAATTGGATTTACATTCTTTTCTGTTCTAGTAACTGTTCTAATTTAATAAATATATAAGTGGACTTTGAAGTCAACACCCAGAGGCATTCTGACAATTGTATTTAACATGAAACCAAGTCACCTCTGGATGTTGACCTCAATGTCAACTTTTATATTTACATATGCTCTATCTGTGATTTTGAGCATTTTAACCCAAAAATATAGCATAACTTCATATTTTGTCATATATATCACAATTTAATAAACAACCCTTGAATTGCATGTTAAAAATGTACACTACCAAATAATTCTAAATATATCATAAAAAAGTATTCTGGGTATAAAATTACATGATATATGTATAACTAACACCAGCTTGATTAATTCCAATTATAGAAATAGATTTGTGTAATAAAACCTGATGTTGTCTACAAATAGCACAATGGATTCAAACTTGAAGGATAAACATTTAAGTAAATTTTTCAGAAGAGATTATCTTTCTTCAAGCAAAATAGATTGGAATGATGGCTTTTTGAGCAAATATGAGTCTTGGGATGAAAAAATGGCTAGATAAACGTAAGTAGAAGGATGCATCAGAAATATTAAAAAAGAAAGAAAAATTCATTTTCATAGATAAACATATGGAAAGGTAGACAGGTAGATGATATAAGAAAAAGATAAGTAAATAAGCAAAATAGTAAAAGAGATAAATAGAAGATCATGAGAGAATGAAGATGAGACTGTGATAATCAGTGTAAATGCTCCTAGGAAATGGGCCTAGAGTTGGCCCAAGATAGTAGATCCCAGAATAACTGTTGCTGCTATGATAGATCCCCTGGGATAATGTTAGATAAACTATCTGCCCTCATTTCAGATGAGTTCATGTTGTGTAAATGGATTGCTTGTGTTTCTCAGATCTACTACAAGAAATGTTTTGGATTGGTTTGTCACTTGGATAAGGCCATTGATATAAACAGTAGGAAGATCATCTTTCTATCTCCCTTGTATTGTTCATTTAAAAAAAAATTGCAATGACTATAAAACAGCATCTGTTATGTCTTAAAATGTGGATAATTAATTCAATAGGAAAACTTAAAATGAATACTTTTATGATCATTTTTTTTTCTGCAAAATGAAAGATGATATCCAAATGATTTGACTTTCAACGAGTTAAAATCAAATTAACATGATTTAAATTATTCTGAACATTCTGCAGAAATGTTTATGGACAAAGTTAATGAGCCAGAAGAAATTATACTCAAAAGTTTATATTTTTTGAGCATTTCATTTAATTTTTTTGTAATTATTAAATGTATTTATTCAGAGCAACATTGGAATAACATTTTGTGTCAGATATATTGTTACATGATTATTTATTTTTAAAAGCAAGGTAGGATGTTGACTAAGATTGATGAATTTTGGTGCAAGAATTTATACTCAAGTTGTTTAAATGATTAAATTTTTTATACTTGGATTTAATAAATAGAAATGAAAGTCATTTTACTGTCAAATTAGTGTAATTCTTGAATATAGGATAAAATAATGTATTTAGTAAAACTATTTCTTTAATTTTACTTTTTTCTTTTTTTTTTCTTGCTTATTTTTCTCTTTCATTTTTTATTTAGTTTTTCTTTTCCTTTTTTGTTTTTACTTTTCCTTTTTCTTTTCTCTTTTAAAAATAAAATTCCAACAAGGTGGTTTATAAGAATGTTAAGCAAAAGTCGTTATTGACACTGTTAATTATCAATTTAAATTTTATTATATCTCAATTTTTGTATGTTGAAAGTTATTTTCCCTTCTTGTCTGATTTCTATTAAAATATTCCCTAAAAGTAGTTATTATTTACATGTTTCTTTTATCTTAAAGAAAGGAGGATAAAGCAACTTGAATAAAGCCAGTTTTATTAAAATCCAGTCAGTCAAAAATTTTGTCTATCAATTCTAAACCATGAAAGATAAGCCATTCTGGAAAATATTTGTAAGCATTTGATTAACTGATTAGCAGTAATAGGAATGCTTTGTTGCCATTTTCTGAATGTCATGCTAACTTTAAGATATTTTTTTCTTTCTTAATTTTTCTTCCTTGAATCTAATTTAGATAGCATAAATAAAAAAAGTAAACTTTGTTAGTTTACAGGAGGAAAAAAGTATAAAAATCTACTTGTTTTGCAGATTTTAAAAAAAAATTATTTAAGACTGTAATTTTCTCTCATTTGCATTTGAGCAAGAGAGCTGCAATGAAGTTTCTATTATCTGCCATTAATGAATAAGCAAATCAGTTGATTTTGTTAATATTTTAATTTTCATTTTTTCCCACTGTAATAGAATTGAAAAAAAATTGTATAATTGTTAAATTGTACCGTGTTGCATGTATGTTTCATCTTAATGCAAATTACTCAAGCAAATAACTGCTTTGAAAAACAATATAAAGTTAAGGAATTTGGCCTGGCCTGCACAACACCAGCAATCATATATATATATATATATATATATATGTATATAAAATTGTGATAATGTTTAGTGCCAAGGTTGTTTTTTCAGTGGTTTTACTGATAAAATGTATTTTGACAAGCAGATTGTTTTTATCATTAAGTGCTCAGTATTGGGTGGAGATAGGGCATGGATAAGTACAAAGAGTTTGTCACTTTAACTGAGCAACTTCATGCTGACTTTGAAGTTTTGTGAGGGTACAGTTATGATGTTCTTGTGAGTCAGAACTGGTTAATTTCGAAGTTTCGTGAGGACACCATTATGTTTTCACTATCATAATCTTGTCCGTATGAAACTTTAAAGTTGGCAGGAACCTGCTCAGTTAAAGTGACAATATCATTGTGCTTACACACACACATGTAGCTTCTCTGTGCCTTTTCTATATATACTTTCATGGTAATTGTTCTCATGAGTTTCCTCTAAGGTATCCAGACTTTATGAATTTAAATGCAACACTCAATTGGCAGCAAGGTTTCATCATTTTATAGTTGAAATTGAAATTTAACCATAAGTTCTCTGCTAACAGTTTCTTCTCTCACACTTCTTGCTTGTGGAACTCTCTTCCGGCTTTTTATTTTCAAATCAAGTTTGATTTCTAAGAAGTTTAAATGCAATTCCACTTGTTGTCCTGTCTTAATACCTGTTCTATTATTTTCCTTCTTTAATTTTTTTTTCTATTCTTTCACACTCAGTAGTCCCCCCGCCCACATTTCTTGCTTGGGTTGAAATGATAAAATACACACACGCATGATATATATATAATTATTTCCCATTCATCTATATTATCAAATCTATCTCCTTTATTACATCTTTAACACAAAATTTATTGGGTTTAGCTTAGGTTAACACGAAAGTTGGGGAGGGCCTATATTTATCCCTGTATTTACTAAGCTTAGCTTAAGACAGTCCAAGATCAAATGTGGAGAAATAAAGTAGAAAGATTTCAAGTGAAATAGAGCGGCTTTGAAGAGCTGCATACAAAATTCTGTAGTTTTACTTGGATTTAAACACCATCCTCTGGAAACAAGGTATAGACAACAACCATAGCTGCAAGAGTTTTGATTTGCTCTTTCTTATTCCTGAATATTTTAATTATTGAAAACAAATGTCACATTTTTCTATGTTACTTTATTTAGTGATTTTAAATTTGTGCTTTTTTTTATTTTAAGTTATATGATTTTAAAAATGTTTAAAATATTTAAATTGTTATAATTAGTTTTTAATTATGAGACCAAATATTATTATTAGTTACATTAATGTACCCAGGTTGTCAAAAATGACAGCAATTGTTAGAAAATTTTAATATTGAGATGCAACGAAACAAGAGATCCAAAATTAACAACTAAAACAGAAGCCAATGAACCATTTACTTAATCTGTCTCCTTTCTATGATATTTCTTAGAAAAAATGTTATGTCACGTTTATTACATAACATAACAATTGCACATGTTTCATTATATTACATAAGGAAAGTTCAGAATTCATAACTAAAGCTGAAGTGTTTATTCAATTCATTACATGATTACTATTTCTTGTAAGAACTTCTTTTTAAAAAGAATTTCGTGGTTGTCTTTAATTTTGATATCAAACTGCTAACTGGAAAAAGAACATCATTCCAGGTGTTGCAGTTCTTAGTAGTTATTTTAGAACTCACAACTTAAAGAATTCTTCTGGTTAGCCAATTAATTTCTTTGTCACTAAGTTTCTTATAAAGGTTTCCTTTTAAAGACGGTCGCTTTTCTTGTCTTTATTTTCAATGCTTGTTTAGAGGTTTTTATTTTTTTGTTCTGCTGAGAACACTGGGATTGGTAAATAGACACCAACATGAGAAAATCATTGATCATGTGGCTTGTTGATAGGATTACATAGTGTGACATGAAAGATATAAATACACAGTGGTAATTATTACAGTGTTGATTATGAGACCAATTATATATTATTTTTTTATTTGAAATGAAGAAAGTATCTTGGTTAGGATGAAACTTGTTTAATTACTTCCCTTGACACATCAATCCTGAATGATTTCTATGAGTTGAAACCAGTAATAATGATTGATGTTGACAGCTTTATCCTAAAATTGATTTTGATTTTGTGTCTGGATAGGCAAAGAGTTAACTTAGTTAAAGAATCAAGTCCCATTACATTCAAAACACAACAAAGTAATTACATCCATAATCTAACTAGGTTCTAGTGTTAAATTGTTTCTCAGTCTGTCAAGGTGACCCTTGAGATACAAATTTACATGAACCCTATTTCTGAATTTGGCACAAGGTAAACTATTGGCTTCAGATCAAACTGTACACTTTTTTCTATTATTTTATTTATATATTTTTTTAACCCTCTCACTTTTGTTTGGCTTAAGAATAAATACTATATAGCAGGTGAATTAAAGAAAAGAAAAATAGGCAATTTTCATTCCATTTTTATTTATTTATTTTTTTAAATACATTTATCATTTTATCTGGAAGACTGAAAGAAAATGTAAGACTTGGTCATGTGAATATAAAACTTATATAATTGTTTAAAATTTACTATATTTATGATGGAAGAGTTCTCAATATTAAGGAGAATGTTTCTAGATATAAACAGTAGGGCTGATTTCTGTTCATTTCACACCAATAAATGATCATCAGTTTGTAATGCTTAAGGCATCAAAATGATAGTTTCTATGCAGTTTTGATTTCTATGTCCACACTGATTTTGTATATAAAATTAAACAATTTTTCATGCACAAATCTTCCCCCACCCTTTATCATATTATTATCATTACGGCTTTTCTATTTTAAATTTACCTTTGCCATCTAATAATGGTGTACCTATATAATTTTGCAATTGCATTGTATTGATAAAATATCAGAAACTAAGCAAATAAAATTCTTTTCCCCATGAAATAATCATTTCTACATTCAGAAATATGAGAATTTGTGGCATAGAAAACTAAAAACTTTATTTTTGACAGTTATTTTACCATTTCAGGTTCCATTTAATATCAAGCATAATACCTTCAGTATCTAATTGAGATACTTCCTTGACAGCTGGAATGAAAAGAACATGACTTTTCATTATGAAGAGAGAGAGAGAGAGAGAGAGAGAGAGATTGATTCTTTCAAATCTTGTGCTGCCTGTGATTATCATCAGAGAATGGTAATCTAATAATATCTATTACTTTTATTTTTAATTTGAAAATGACTTTTGGCTGTCATTATTGTATGTCATTAGGTATAGATTATTCTCTTATTCTGCCTTTCATTCATCATATTTTAAGCATTCTATTTTTTATACTCTTTGGCATTGTTATTTTCTTTTTTGCTCCATTTCTTTTTCTACTTTCTTCTATTTGGATTTATAAAAAAGATTGTGGGTCTCTCATAGTCTGTTCTCCATTCTGTTACAACATTCTTATCAGAGATCTACTCTCTGCAGATTATCAAATCTGAGTTCTTTCTTCATTCATCTAAGAAATGACAAAACTATCCATTATGGATAAAAGTTATTAGGGCATTAAATTCTGTAAAAATTACTTATTCTCTTGTTCTTTCTCTTTCATTTTAGATTTATTCTTATTTAGAGGATTTTACTTATAAACAAAAAATTATTAAGCATTCTTAATGCATAAAATTGTTTTTGGAATTATAGAAGAAATACATATATACTTGAGTGAAAAGTAGGTATGTATTATGACTTTGGAAATTTTTACCATATTTACAATTCTATCAACATTCTTCTACATATTTCTCATTTATTGAATGTCAATAGGATTATTTTTATTTATTTATTTTTTTTTACAATATTTTAAGTGCAGCAGCCATTATGTTAACAGTCTTAATTTTGATGTTTCATATTTTTCTGAGTTCCTACGTTTGGTCATGGTATTATTCCAATTATTTACTTTATTTTTTGTGGTCTGCAAGCACAGCTACATTTACCATGCAGTTTATAATCATTATTGTTGTTATCTCTTGAATGGGGTGGTCAAGTTGAATATCTCCATTTCTTTTGTACTAATATAATTTGTATGCTTAAATGCAGGACATTTGTACAATTCCAACCATATTACTGTGCCCACTACACAGTGTCTATTTTTTGTATTTCTTCATTGACCATGACAGAATATTTTAAATTTTTGTTTAGAAATTTCATAAATATATATTTTAGAGAAAAAAAAACTGACAAATTTGAAAAAGTTTTTGTGTTACATGTTTTATTTTTTAGGACTTAAACTAAATTATATATCCAAATTTGCTCTCAATTTATAATTTCATATTTCTTTAAATGTTAATTTTTGGGGTTTGAGTTGTACTCTTACACAATGTTAAATTAATATTTAAAAGAAAAACTCAAAGATAATTTCAATATCTCAAAACAAAATATTTTAAATTTTTGATATCTCAAGTATTTGAATGCATTGATTAAAATACCTGGTCTGGTTCGTCATTGAACTTTTAAAATTAGTTTACTTTCTTTTATGTGCTGTGTTCCTTCAGAATTTCAGAGATATTAGCTCTTCACAACTTCCTATATTTTGTAGAACTTACCAATAGTAACTGTATCACAATGATTAAATCTTCAAAAGAAAATGTTAAATGAATTACTATATAAAATACACATGTATTTGTTACATTATTTTAAGTGCTGGCATTTCTAACTATAGGCATAGTTGCTTGATGTACCAACCATGATGCATTAATGTACTTGTAAAATCAAATGATATAAAAAGCAACAAAGGGACCTCTTCAAGGAAGTGGGTATTTCTCTTGTAATTTATGATGGGTACAAGAAAAAGTTGATTAGCTTTTGCACATTAAAAGGTTGAAACTCGATAACACATGAGCCCCTATTTTATCTTTGGTTTGTTAGTAGCTTCTTTGAATAGCAAACTGTCTGAAAATGGTCTTCAGTAACTCTGAGTGTAATCAATTCCAGTGGCTATGGCTAATCCATCCAAGAATTTATCTCCAAGACAGATGTCCTCCTTAACTTTGCCTTGTCTATGACCTTTGTCCTTGTCAGGTTTTAAGCTTAGATCTACAAACTAAGATAAGGGACAAGTTTAGAAGAATTAGAATGAGGTAGTCAGGGTTGGTTCAAACAAGTACAACACCAACTTGTTTCTTCCTGTCTGCTATAGCAGTTTGCTTTTTACTTATAAAATCCTAGATTGACATCTGTTAAAGCCTCATGCAGTTTCTTGTTGCAACAGAATTTGTTCTGAAAACATATCTAATTTCATATTGATTATCTTTTTAAAGAAAAGAAAGACTTACTTATTTTTTCTTTTAGATAATAATAAATATATAAAATTAGCTTCTAAAATCTACTTTTCTTACAATGAAATCTATTGAAAATCACTTGTCATCACAATTTAGTCATTTGTGTTTCACTTTGGTAGTGTTTTATAAGTTTTTTCTTTTTTTTATAGTGTTTTTAAGAAACACTCTAAATATAGATGGTTGTGTGGGTAGTGGAAGAAAGTGGAATTAGCAAACCAAGTTCAAATTACAGCTGTGTTCACTTGCTCAAAAATGCCCTTGGAAAAGGCATTGATCTACCTCTTCTTCCCACCAACTAGCAGGATAGAATCGGTTCTCTAGCTTTGGATGGTAACCAACGTAAGAGAAGGAAAACTATGGAGAAGGCAACAGGAAATCCTTACCAAGTAACCAATACTGATTCAGATAATGGAATTTGTGAAGAATCATGATCACCTATGTCCTGAAGAGACCCAGCACAATAAAAGAATGCTTATGCCTTGAAGAGACATGGCATTAAAACAAATTTAAATATTTCTTATTCTTCATATCTATATCATTTTTTTTTTAAAATGATGTTGAAATTTTTAAGATTCTAATTTATAACTTAGTAAACCTTATGTTATATACTGCCACTGGAACTGGGAAAACAACGAGGAACATGTATATATAAAAATATAATATTATATTTTTATTCTTCCTTGGTGACGCTTGTGTGGAGCTGGAGGGCACTCAGAGAGATAACACACATGAAGGGATCATTGGGAGTTGTTAGCCAACAGGAGTTTTCTGTCTTCATTAAAAAAATTCTAGACTTTATATAGTCTTAAAAATCCCACACATTTTTGCTTTTTCAGGTTGTTGCTTTGTTGACGTCATCTATGGCCAGATATGTCTGTCAATCACTCTTGTCTTTGGTTGACTTTTATCTATGGTTGGATGTATCTATCAATCATATCCTTGCCAGTCATTGCCTTTTAATTCGGTTGTTGTTTTTGTTTTTCTTTTGTTGCCATCAACCATGACCAGATATATGTCAACCACACTTATCCTTTGACAGGTACATCCTTTGTTGATGTACCTGTCAATTACCATTAACATTCATTAGCTTTCATACTAAAAACAGAAGTTGTAATTATTCTTTTTTATATTGAAAATGGATTTAAGTAAAGAGAAAGGAAATGCTTTAAGTTATTTATATTTTCACTACTTTAACCATTATAATCCAATTAGTTGATTTTTAAAAAGATTCTTCAAGGTTTAATATTAGAATTTTCAATCTATTCATAAATTGTTCTCTTCAATACAACTTCTGTCCATCTTTAACTCTTCAGCTTAAATTTTATTTCAGTTTATAGATTTAAAAACATTTTAGTTTCTATAAATATGTAATCTGTCAATACTTTTCACTTTTGATGGGTGGAATTATTCAAAATGTTTGACCAAACATTTTAAGTTTTTGCTTAACTTGTTTGCAATGTTTGTTCTCTATATCCAGATAATATCTTCTTTGTTCAGACACTTAAATCTCTTTGTAGGGTTAATACATTCTTCAGCTTTCATCAGATGTAATCTATGTTAATAAAGAAAACCCTTTTCCCCCAAAATATACACATATATATATATATATATATATATATATATATATATATATATATAAGAGTAATTTGTTAGGTCACTTAGTAAGACTGGTTATGAGAGATGGTTTTGGAAATCTTTTGTAGGTTTGTGATGACTTTAAATTGATCATGTGACCTTGTTTATTGAAATACTGTGCAACCCTTTTGTTGCAGTCTGTAAGCATGTGAAATTTGTGGACACACATGGGTTCTAGTCTTAAAGGGTTAATGAAACCACATGACTAGTCTATTTACATTTAAGCAGTTAGGTGATTCCAAAATATACCAAAAAGTTGGAGTTCCTTAACACCTACTTTTTTTTTTTTTAACAAAGAAAACCACATATTTTGGGGTTTTCTCTCTTGTTTGAATCTGTCTTTTTTCTCAGAGACATTTTTTTGTACACATTTTTCTGTTCCTTTTTTTTTTCTTTTTATTTTAAAATCTGGTCTACAGATTTGTGAAAGGAAAGATGATGATAGAAGAGAAATATTCCAGAATGTTGAATGCTTTGCATTATTTGAGAATGAAGTATACCATCTGTCTTTCCCTTCTTTTAATGCTAAGAATTCATACCTTGTCTTGCCCTATATAATTATTATTATCTGTCTATGTTTTTGAGACAAGGTATTGTAACTATTTACATCATTCAGATGGCTGTCCTCCTCTTTATTGCCATATCACAATGTTTTGGCTATTGTACACTCTGGCCTTCTTCTAATAATATACATTGGAATTTCAAAATGAACCTTTTATTTAGTCCACTGGGATAGATTGCTCCAGTTCCATGTGCCATGCCTTTTTTTTCCCTGGATATCTCAGTTTTAGTCAATTCTCTTTAGTAACTCTCAAAGTTTTTGTTTACCTCTGTTGTGGCCAGGTATTGAACTCACAACTCTTTGGATTAAGTAACTTTTTGAATTACTTTAACCAATGCCACTTAGCCATGTGTCCCTGGGAAATAAATAAAGTGTTTGGTTTGAAATTCCAACATATATCACCTGAAGAAGAATGGAGCATACAACAACTGAAATGTTGTGAATATAGCAATAAAGATGAGGATAACAGTCCAAATGATGTAAATAGTTTAAATAACTATTATATTGAAGTTCATATGACTTAAATCTTATGTAGGATCTATAGCAATGGATAGCAAATTAGTCTTATAAATCTTGCAAAAATGAATTCTGTCCCCATTAGGTGTACAACATAGATCTCCCCCCCCAAAAAAAAAAAGTGAAAAAGTAAAGTAACAATGTGTGGGTTAGGGTCATAGAATATCAGTGCAGAAAGAATCAGCAAGCTGGGTTCAAATTCTGGGTTAAACTATTGTGTTCACTTTTGAGCTAATTTTTAGGGGAAAGGCAATAATACATCACCTCTCCTAGCAATGGGTTAAATAGCATGGTAGACTGGACTCTAATCTTAGATAGCAACCAGTCTAAGAAGGAAAACTCTGAATTCTAAACCATGGAAAAAGCAAAAGGAAACCATAATACTACCTTTCTCAAGAATGCAAGTACTTCATAGATAAGAAAACGGAATCTGTGAAGAGTCATGATTGCTATGTCCTGAAGGAGTAGGGCATCAGAAAAATAAATATCTATATTCTTCAGGTAATAGATACCTAGTTATATATGTGTGCATTCAGGAAAGTGAAATTTCTGTAAACACACATATATCTCTCTCATAAGTATACATAGATAGTGGAAAAAATGTATAGAAAAATGTTTTGTAATACATCTAAATTGTTCTTGATATATAAAAATTTATATTTGATATGCCGTATATATATATATATACACACACACATACACTCTTAGCTGCCTATTACAATGAGAGGAGCTGATGATAATAATAATAATAGGGGAGATGTGTTGAATGTTTTTAATATGCAATAAACAAGTAGGTTTTAATAAGTGAGTGATTGAAAAATAATTTGAAGTGTCTACAATTTAGAATTTAACCAAAGAAACGTTTAAAAAAAAACATTAGGTTTATCAAAATTAGGACATGGTAATTATAAAAAGAATAAAACATAATAATGAACACTAATTTTGAAAAAATACAATCATAACTTCATGCAAGTAAAAACTTGAACCAACTAAAATAATTAGTTTCCTGTTTTATAGAAAAGTGCAAAATTAATAACAAGGGCAGTTTTAAAGAGATGATTGGGGAGGGGGGGGTTCTTTAAAAAAAAAAAAACTAAGAATATATACATAGTAAAAGAATAATGAGAAAGTATTTATTTTGCACAACAAATATTTATTTTTCAACATACTCTCCTTTTGTATCAATACATAATAGGAAGTAGTTATAAAGAAGGTTGAATGTTATGCAGTGAAAATTCTAGATCAAAATTTTATTAAAGTCTGTATGCATTTAAAGGCGTTTCAACTGTCTGTTGTATGAGGATCTGCATATCCACCTAGAGACTTTTTGATCCCGCTTTGAATTAATTAATTTAGATCAGTTAAAATTTATCAAGTTGTGATTATTGCATTAAAAATCAACAGAATATAGATTAAACACAGGTTGAAGGACAACTTCTTTTCATTAACGTTTGAAAGTAAATATATCAGTCAGTTAAGTGCCATACATGATACACGCTTGAGCGATCATGTCTTGAGACATGACTGACTACACAGAATATTTTTCTGCAGTGGGTTGCCATTACTTTCTGCAGTAGACTGTATGCCAACCAAGGCTATAGAACCCAATCTATACTGCTATTTAACCCATAGTTTGAAGGAGACAGGTATTTGCATGTAAGTGATTGCAACAAATTCAGCTGAAATTCACTCAGTTCTTCAATTTCTCGTTCCAAGCTGATATCCACTACACCACAATGCACATCCGAATGTAAGTGTGCACGTCAATAATCAGAACCACTGTATCCATCACATTTGCCACAATAGTCTCTTTCACTGTGGCTTTAGGATGACTATTTATCTGCAACTCCATGGATCATTGGCAATTTGTAAAGTTAAGTATCTTAGGTTTGCAAATGTTGATCAGCTGAGTGTTCCTTATCTAATGCTTTCTCCTATCAACCATTTGACACACATGCACTCAAAAATACATGCATACTGAGAAATATACATACATACACACACACACACAAGTAAATAAGGCATATACACACATACATGCCTGCACAATTCTTGACATGTGAATGATAAACTTACACATTGCAGCAATCTCTTGTGCTGTTTCTCAAATCTGTCTTTGCTAGAAATCTAATTCAAGTTTGTTTTCTAATGAGAGTAAAAAAGAAAAAATTAGATGCCAGTTCTGTTTTAATGTTTCTTCCATTGAGAATTTAAAAAGATGCTAGTTTTAAACAGGAACACACACATTAGGAAAACTCTAGTCATTGTATCTTAAGATGCTCAAAGTAAAAATATACAAATATGTACCATGTCCCTTCAGTACAGGGGCTATCATGGCTCTCCACAACTTTCTTTTAGTAACATTTATATTTTTACCATCCCTCCTACCCTCTGTTCTGCCATCTATTCACAAGCTTGTCAGGTAGGTGATCCACTTCTCCTACTGTCCATTTTGTCTTTAGATATCCTGTTAATGTAAAATTTTCCAAGCCCTCCTTTCTTCATTATATCTAAGAAATTTCAGCTGTCTCTTTCCAATTTTAAGAATAAGTATCCCTGTTTCCATCTTCTGTATGACATCTTTGTTGCTTACATATTCTGTCAATGGAAGTCTCAGTATCTTTCTGTAGAACCAGATTTTTGTTACTTTCAGTCTTCTCTTCATCTCTAATGAGATTGTCCAGCATTCACAGCCATATAGGAGGACTGATATTACATAATAGTTCAGCACACTTTTCTTTGTTTCTATTGAAATATGTTCTATTTTCTTGTTTCTTGATACTTTGCTTAGTTTTTGGAAGGTATGTTTTGTTATTCCAATGTACTTTCAGATTCTGCTGTCACATCTGTTAAAGCACTTCCCAAATATTTAAACGCCTGTATTTGTTTGATTTTGGTATCTCCAATTTGTAGCTCACATTTTGGGCATAATTTTGCTGACAACCATACATTCTGTCTTTTTGCAATTGATGAATAATGTTTTTTTTTTTTTTTTTTTTTTTGGCTCTCCTTTACTTAACTGAAGAAAAAAAAATTCACTCATGTATATGCTTGAAAAGTGTTGTCATCGTCCTTTGGCATGGATAGTGATACTATTGGAAAAATAAGTGACAGTCAGTAGAAAAAATCCAAGATTCTTTACAAAGAGAATATTAGTTTAGTCACTTGACTAAACAAACTAAATGAATAAATTGATTTCTTTCATGTTTCCTGTAATTCAGCAATTGATTAGCAATGGCTTGTAAGTCTACCATGAGAGAATGGAACTGACAGTTCAGTTTCATTCCTGGTAGCTGACATTGTTTTTATAAGCGAGCCTACATTGCCGTGAATAAGCATAAACTGGTTTTGTTATAACTACTATTTTGTTTTGTTATTATATGCTACTAATAAAGTTTATGTAGCCTTCTGCCATGTTTTAATTAAACCTATTTAATACACATGAATAAGGTTACAGTCTTGTGCTAGACTTTGATGTAAACTTTTATCTCTATGTTGATTATGTAATAGGTAATTTTTTTTATTTTGGCTTTAATTATAAATTGAAATAATCCTTCTATTATAATAAAGACCATTGTGTATTTTTGTGTGTATATATATATATATATAAAGTATAGGGTCTGTATGGATGGAATAATATTCCGTATCCAAAGCAAACCTATTCTTAAAAAAAGTACTTAATACAAAGTAAAACTAATATTATTTATTCAGAAATTATAACATGAATATGTTATAACATCACTACAAAAGTAGCTATTTTGTTTCGACACTTCTTGTGTCTTATCAAGTGATGAGGTTTATTTCAAGTTGAAGGGTTTTAAAAGGATAAAACAAGCAAAACCCCCTTTAATCAGGGAGGCATTGTTGTATAGAAAGTGTGGAGATATATCCTGTTACACTCATGGAGAGAGAGAGAAAGACAATAGCAAGGCTCAGTTCATTCTCTTTACTACCTGTTATTAAACTTTATTACCAGTTATGAAAGCTCTTGCTGCATGTTTGCTCTTTAACAGTGACTAATTATTTTAATTTTTTTGAATAATTGTCATTGAGCTGTAAATATAATAATAGAGAGGATATATATATATATTGTGTATTTGGGCAACAATCTCTCTTTTATACAGGTTTCATTAAAAATGACTGACAAAGTATTATGATTAAGATTTTATTTAATTTTTCATCTGCTCGTATAATTTTTTTCTTATCAGAACTCAAATTATATAAGAATTGTCTAAATCTTTCTTACTTTTGAGAGCTTTCAGCTATACTTTTAGCCATTACCAAGAATTAATTTTGTTTTACTTGTAAATAAACATGTATGCATATAGAGTCTTGTGCGTGTTAAGTTCTGAACACAGTAAGCACATTGTTACCATGTTCATAATTGATATTATTAAGTGCAGTAATGCCTCCATTATTTTTAAACTTCTTTTGCATGTGGATGATGCTATTATGTATGCATTATCAACGAGGATATCATGGATAGATCCTGGAAGATCTCAATGTGTGTTTAAATGAGATCGGATGGAACTGTTGTAGAAAAGGTGCAAGGTCAATCTTCTAGTCAATTTTGTGGTAGTATAGGCAATGTAATTGTTTCACATTAATAATTACAATACCTCATCACAGAAATATACACAGATATTGAGTTTATTTATTTTTATCTTTTTCTTTGGTTTTCTAGTCACCTTTCCAGATTGAAATAGAAAAAAATAAACATAATGAAACATTTTATGGAATAAATGATTTGAAAATAATCAATATTTTTTTTACCAAAATTCTCCAAAATTAAAATAGTTCCAGTTATCCAAAAGCCTGAATTTCAATTTTATCCAAACCCTGAATTTCACTTTTTAACAAATATATAAATTTTCTTTCTCTTTTTACTTTACAGGACCATCGATACCACATTGTTCAAGAATTATATCAGAATGAACAAGAATATGTGGATGCCTTAAAAACCCTGAAAGAAGTAAGTAACTTTGATATTTTCTTCTCCTATATTTTTATGGCAGTATAATATAAGCATCAGTTTGTATGTTGTGTATTTTGTGTATTCAATATACATAACAAATAGATTGTATTTGATGTCTTCATATTTCCACATCAGTGTTGGACTTAATCCCAAAACAATACAGACATTCTTCATCTGAACTATGACACCTTTATGACTAATTTCCCTTTGTATAAAATTATTAGCCTTGCATTTCATTTAGAGTGAAATATTTTGCTTCTTAAAATGATGCAAATATTTATTCTTCTTTTCATAAGACTTTTGCATAATTAATATCATTGTTTACGTTGAAAAGTGGTTGTTTCATTGCAAAAATTTAAACAAGTAAACCCCAATATCATTTTTTTCAGTTTTCTTACAATAGAGCTTCAAAAAGGACAGTCTAAACCCTTTTTTAGTTCAATTATTAATTTATATATAGTTACTTGTTTAATATTTATTAATATTTCTATTATTTTAAAGAGAATGTATCTATACCCTTATAGCTGCACACAAATGTGTTAAGCATTATTTTCATTTTAGAAAGATTTCCTTGTAACATTCAAATGAGACACAAAAATCAGCTAAATGCAACCTAAAATTGATTTTTTTTTTTTTTAACACATTGCCCAATATCCTTTATTTTTTTCCACTTTCGGAAGAAACCATTTTCTTTCCTCTTTCTCTCATTCTTCATTCATTGATGCCATTTTTAACCCATGGACTGATTTTTATGCCTGACTACTCCCTCCACTCCACTCCACTCCAAGCAAACCCCTTTCATTTTTAATACTTAAAAATACTGACATTTTGTGTAGGATTATTTTGTTACTTTTTCTTTGGAACTCTCAGTTCAAATAAACTCCAGTTTTTCTCTGCTTAAAATTGACCATATCGGTTCAATCTAAAAGAAATACATTACCTGAGATGGAAAATTACATTTTGCTTTCTGTTAAACTTTTACATTGCACCATTTTCATTTTTCTTTTTTTTTCTTTTTTCTTTTTTTTTTTTGTTAGATCTGCCAAAGCTTCAATTACTCTATAATCAGATGACATGACTTGTCTAAGAATAGTGTTTACAGTGCCTGTCAAAATGTTTACATCTTCAACAAAAACACTCAAGTTAGGAGAAGGGTATGGGGAAAGGAAAACATTCAGCCAGACTTTAACCTTTCACAGTGGTGAAAATACTTTATAAATTTGAAATAGTGACTTTCAGTAGATGATTACGTGTTTGCTTGTATATACTTTTACGTGTCTGATTATCTGTTTAAATTTGTATGTATATGTGTGTGTGTATACAGAAAAAAAAAAGGAACATTTTTCCTAGCTGATGCATTTTGTCCTCTGATGGACTTTATCAAGGCAAATGTAAGGATTTTATTTTTTATTTTTTTTATGATCCTCAGGCTGATTTAGTTATTATATCTCACACTACTTTATATTTTAATATATCCTGTTGCCATTCTGCTTTATGCCGCCAAACGAAAAAATTTTTATTTTTTTGACATGAAGTGGAACATATTTAAATGCAAAGTAGCATGAGATATAAACAAACCAGACTGAAGATCCTAAAATGATGAAACTACAGTAGTCTGGTGAGGTATCTGTGTGCTTGCATCAACATTTTGTATCTCTATTTTTGAACTTCTAGTATGTTTCTATCTACATGTATATCCTAAAGAATAAATACTATTCATTTTCTTATTGATGAACACGGTGGTAGAGTAAAATGTGTAAAATTACTTTGATCATTCAAACCAGCTTATTATGTATAGATAGGCCAATTAATACAAAAACAATATTAATAAAACTGACAATGTCATAAAGAATGATTTACACGATATAGTTTCAATTATTTTCAATTACAATTTGATCCTGATCTTGAAATGTTACATAACTCTTAACCACTTGGCTCTTTCCTCTAGGAGTGTATTCTTGTTTGGTATGAGACCTTATTAAGGTCTGCTTGAAAATGTCCCCCACATATTTGTATAGTGTATTCAGGTCTGAGCTGAAGTAAGGACAAAATCCACTGGCCAAAAATCAGCAAAATTTAAAGAACTTCTGCTTGTTCTTGCTTGTTTTGGGAGCATCATCTTTTTGTCACACTTCTTAAAAGTTGCCTTAAGCCAAACATAATACCTCAGAACCTTATAGTAAGCATCACCTATTCTCTAAACTTTTGGAAGAAGGAGGACATTGTTTACCTGTCGAAAGTCCTTCCACCCAAGATGAGGCAGATGTTTCATCCTGAAGGTACCCTTGACATAAACTAGTTGCTTCTGTGATTTACTGAACATTTGGCAGTTTAAAAGTGTCCACAGTGAAGCTATTTTTTGTCAGAGAATTTTTTTAACACATGGTTCTTGAGCAGTTTCTTGCATCTTTTTGGCCTCCATAGATTGTATGAATAGAGTTGCCTTGGCACCCTGCTGTGTGATCTTAAATCCTACTTGTCATTCTATTGGTTTTGTTGTCCTCATTCAGCTTAGAAAATATCTTATGTGTTGATGTTATGGGTCCTTGGCACTTTTAGTGAAATTTTGATTCCAAGTGTCCTCTGGGTGTCAATGGCATTGCCTGTGTCTTAGCATAGTAGTCAGTCAGCTAAGTGCCATACTTGATACAGGCTTGGGCGATCATGTCTCAAAAGTGACATGACTGGGAAGAAGATTTTCCTGTAGTAGTTTGCTATTACTTTCTGCGGTAGACTGGTTGCCAATCTGTCTTGCTATTTGACTCATAGCTGGAAGGAGAAGTGGTAGATTAATATCTTTCCCAAGGGTATTTGCTTGTAAGTGAATTCAATGAATTTGATCTAAGCTCTTGGGTTTCTCATTCAAAGCTGATATCCACTGCGCCACAACACACATCTTGACATAGTAGACAGTGTACAAAGACACGAGGAGACACCAACTATGTTGGAGATTTTTCTAGGATTGATTTGTACACAAGTAATTTTGATATTATTTCCTGATTTTTTTCTGAAACCATTTTCCACAACCTTCTCGAAAAAAATGTATTAATAGCTATTTATTACAGTGAATGTATTAATTAGTAATTTATTAATAACCAAGAATATACTCTTTGCAGTGGATTGGATTTGGTTTATGGGTTGGCGGAAAATTTTACTTCCAAACCTAAATAAAATGTTATCTGACCTACCAGAAGTCTTTGGATAGCAATATATAAATGTAATTGTAGATGATTCTCCTCCTCCTGTAACTTAATGGAAATGGCAAATGTACATCCTTATGAACAAGTGTTAGGCTGGTCATGGTGAAGCAATATTCTTCAAGACGTTGGTGATCAAGGATCTCCACAACTTCTTTCTGTTAAGTTACAGAAAAATAAAATTTTCTTTTTTCCATCTTGTTCTGACTTATGTTGCCATTAAAGGAGGCACTGACAAAATTTGATGATCTTATTACAGGTACAAAATTTAATTACAGCATGAAGATGTAATCAAAACAGGACAAAATGGAAAACAACTGCAGTAGTTGGCAATATGAAAAAGAAAGAAAAAGACAATAATAATATAAAATACAGAATGAGCTAACTAATTATTTCTTTTCACTCATCAGAAATAAGGTTTGAGTTTTGTATAAACCCCATGAGGCGGCCATGGACACCAATTATCAAAATTATGTCATTACTGTATATATTGTTCAACTGTAGCAAGATGTTGCAATGATTTTGGTTGGATATTTTATATTTGTGTGTGTGTGTGTGTGTGAGAGAGAGAGAGAAAGAGGAATGCTGTTGTCACTTCTGTGTTGGTCACTGAAATGCAGCTTAATTTGATAAATATGTTTTGGTTGAAATTTTTCATTGAAGATGGAATTAGTATTTCATTTATTGCGATGTATATATTGTATATATGTATGAATATAATGTAGATTCATGAAGAATGGTTTGGTAGAAAGATGATGTAATGTTTTAAGGGAGTGTTTATAGTTGGTAGTAATGCTATTATTGTTTTCAAAATACTTTCTCCTCAAAAGGTTATGTTCTTTTTTAATTAGGCTGGCATTATTAGTGAAATCAAAGTTATGTCCCATGTCATTTTGATGTAAAATGAGCGAAGTAGACAGTTTGTCTAAATGCAAGTCTAATTTGTGTCTTTAGATCACATTATGTCTCCTCCATGTACACGTTTTTTACATTGTACACATTTTATCTAATAAATTTTGAACTTTGAAATGTAGTTTAGTATATTTTTCTTCCTGTTTATATCACCTATAATCTTGAAAGTGGTGGTAATGATCCTAGTGTTAGAGATGGCTAATTTGTTTGCGAGTTTAGTTGAAGGATTGTTAGAAGGCAACATAGTAAAATTTGTTAGAAGTATCTGTTTTTATAGGTTTGAACATTATTTTACATCAAAAATAATGTTCAAACAAATAAAATATATTTTTGTGTGTGTGTTTGCATGTATGAGTGTATGTGTTATTTAAATCAGATGTTGAAATCCTGACAAAGTGTTAAAATTTTGCTACACAGAAATGTCTGAACGGTGAGGAGAGATTTGATTAAACAGATGATGCATTTCACCAATTTAAGGCTTCATCAGATCTAAAGTGAAAGAGAGAAAAGTGTATTTGTGTATGTTTAAAATAAATAATAAAATTCATTACTCTATCCCTAATTTGGTGTTTTCTATGAAAAAAGAATGAAAAAGTGGCTTTTAAAAAAGTCATTAATACATTTCTTAATTCATGTCAAAAGATTTTAAATTATCTCAACTTTTCTCGGATTGAAGTTAAATCCTTTTGTCATTGTCGGCATAAGGAAGTTATACAACTCTTTCCAAAATTAATCTAAAGTTAGATTCTTATGTAATCCTTCAAAATGGATTGAACATAATATATTTGTTTCTGTTTTATCCATGCATTTCTCCGTATCAACAGCGTATTATTTAAGTCGGATATTGAAATCCTGGCAAATTTTTAAAACTTTGATACATGGAAATGTTGCCTGAAAAGAGAGGAAATATTTGATGATGCATTTTGCCAATTTCAGTCTTCATCAGATCTAAAACAAAAGAGAAATGTGTATATATATATATATATATATATATATATATATATATATGGTTGTATTTTTGTTGTGTGTGTATGTATATATATATATATATATATATATATATATGGTGTATTTTTGTATGCCTGTGTGTGTGTGTATATATATATATATATATATATATAATTGTGTGTGTGTTTTTGTATGTATGTGTGTGTATATATATATATATACTCAAGCAGACATCTGTAAATACTGTGACTTGTCTTTTTATTTTTATTTTACTTACCCTTGCCAGATAAGTTTGGCAGTCAGGGGTTTTATGCAATTTATCTTCAAATCTCAAATGAAACGCCCACTAAAAAAAAAAGGAATTGACATTTGCATAAAGTTTAGTGAAGCAGTAAAGAGAATAACAAAGGCACGATTTACTTCAGATAGCAATCAGGATTTTTGATGTGGAAATCATTTTTATGACTGAAGTGCTTTGTTTAAGTGCCATTTTTAAGGTGCTTCATATCAGCCTTGTATTTTTTTTTTTTAAGTACCATTCATTCTTTTGGGGAAAAATAAAATTTTTGACAACAATAAGTGCCAAGTAAAATTACTTTTGCATGTAGCTTTACATAGATTAAAAATGTACCATTAATTTTATTCCTAGACATTTATCATTAATACATAAATTCCATATTCATAGATATCTGTGTATTTGTGTTGATATATGTTACAGAAAAAAATGTTTTTTTTTCTTGTTCATATTTATGTTACTATTAAAGGAGGTGCTGAAAATGGTTGAAGATATTATTAAAGGAACAAAATTAAAGCAAAGAAGATATAATCAAAAGAAGATTAAATGGTAATCAACTATGATTGTTGACAATATGAAAAAGAGAGAAAAAAAACTATAAAAGAAAATAGTAAAATGAACTGACCAGTTCTCACATCACATTTATCAGAACTCAATTGAGGCAAAGTAAAATGCATTGCCGATATCAAACTAAACAGGATCCATGTAAAAAGAAAATCCATATGGATGAATAATATACTGAGGCAGATTTCATATTAGGTGATCAGCAATTAGAGATCTGGATGTAATAGCACTTTTAAGCAACTTGTCTAATAATAATCCATTTCTAATGGATACTGAGACTTGCTGAGAAATTATCTTTTTTTAAAAATGATCTTGCTCCAACTTATGAACCCTTCCTTCCAAGATAATGAAGTGACTCAGCTGAGAACTTTTCAGCACCCCTTCATAAATGTATTGTTAGCTGTGAACCTTTCATCCCCCCCATTTTCAGCAAAGAATTTTTCAGCCACCTCCTTATAAATTGATTGTCAGCTGAGAACTTTTTAGTGTGTCCTGATAAATGTATTTCTGTTTCCTTCCTCATTAAATAATTTTTTTGCAATAATTAATATTCTGCATATGTTTGTGAATGAAAACATTTATATCAAAATAATGAATCCATAGACTAGTATTAAAGACTTTAGGGATGTGAGTAATCACAGCTCTCTACAGCTTCCTGTCTCTTGTGTCATATGTCAGCATTTGTAATTTTTTTCTTATGCCTCCTACTTCCTGTTTTTGTATCTATTTACACAAGCTCATTTGATAGGTTGCTCATCACTTTTCTCTGTCCCATTTGCTTTCAATATATCTTATGAGTGTCAAATTTACTGAGGTAAGCTGTCTTGTCTCATTATGTATCTTAAAAATCCAAACTCACTTTTTGATTCTAAGTATAAGTATTGTTTTTGTTTCCATTTTCTTTAAAACTTCTTTGTTGCTCACATCTCTGTTGCCTTAAGTCTCTTTTTCTTCATCTGTGAAGAAATCGTCAAGTATTCATTTGCAAAGAAGGCAACTGACTGAGTTTGGTCTCAAAGAGGACAAGAAGCACTTAAAGATGGCAGTTTCCTCTGGCTGTCTACTTATGTGCCTGCTATATTCTTTTGAAACATGGTTTGTATACCACAGAATAAATTTTCTCAGCACTGTTTAAAATCGATCCTTGATATCCAATGGTTATCCCATAAGCAAGACACTGTAATCCTTGAAAAGTACAATGCAATCTGCATTGAAGCACACGTACATAACTGTAAGGTGTATATATGGTATATATTATTAATGCTGGAACAACAATCATCTTGACAGATAAATAACAACACAGAACATATGTATGAAAATATTAACATTTTTATTTTTTTTGGTGGCAGTTGTGTGTAGAGTGGTAGTCAGTGGGAATCATGCACATACAAGGGAGCTGACTATCTGGAGTTGTCTTCCTTGCATTCTCTCTGCATTCTCTGGCTGTTCTGTTCATGACCTGGAAAAACTCGATCTTATATAAGCTAAGATTCATTGAACTTCACCCAGTTGCGTCATCTCTGGATCACTTTAGCTGATTATTGTCTTTGGCCAGCTGCATTTTGATGTCATGACATTTATATTTTTCCAGGGTTTATATTTTCTGGCCTTGAACAAGGCCACCTTAACACAAACACACTTTTTATTTGTCATTGTTTCTAACCTAAATCATTTTTTCGGCTAGCAAAAGTACAGTTTCATTCTTTTAATGTAAACACATTTTTTATTTATCACTGGTTGCATTCCTCTGCCATTGTTTTATATTTCCTGACCTTGAAACTGCTGCCTTTGATGCAAACACACTTTTTATTTTTCATTGATCTCTGTATTTCTCTGCCATTGTTTTATATTTCCTTAATGTAAACACACTTTTGTTTGCCAGCCTGCACTTCTGCTTTTGACTAAAATTATATTCTGTGGGTCACAGAATAACACATCATTCAGTAAGTCCTGGGCCTAACATATGGATGGCACCAGTAATAAAAAAAATCCATGTGATTTTTATGAAGTACTAACCTTTAAATGGCCTGTGACAAAATTTGGGCCCAATCAGATTATTAGTTTACAAATTAATTATTTAAGTGAAGCTACTACTGCAAATTTTCAAAACAATAGAAAAATCTGAATTTCATGTGTTGATAAAGCATTGCTTTCTGATGGGGAAAAATAATGTTCAAGCAAAGAAATAGCTTGATAAGTGTTATTCAGACTCTGCTTCATTGGAAACAATGGTTAAGAGGTGTTATGCTGACTTTAAACATGGTCACACAGACACAAATGATGCTGAACAATCAGATCACCCAAAATCGGCAGTTGTCCCAAAAACACTAAAAAAATCCACAAACTCGTTTTGGCCAATCGTAAATTGAAGTTGTGTGAGATAGCAGAGGAGTTAAACAGAAGACAGTGTATTCACCATTTTGCATGAACATTTGTCAATGAGAAAGCTGTGTTCAAAGTAGATGCCGCATTTGTTCACAGTCAATCAAGAACAACAATGCATCAACAATTCAGAGTGTTTTTTGCAACTGTTTCAACACAGCAAGGAATTTTTGTGTAAATATGTGTCAATGGATGAAACGTAGATCCATTACTTCACTCTGAAGTCAAATTGGCAGTCAGCTAAGTGGATAGCAGCAGGTGGAAGTTGTCCAAAGTGACCAAAACGAACATCAGCAGGCAAGGTTTTGGTCTCCGTATTTTGGGATGTGCAAGATACTTTGTTCATCAATTACTTTGAGAAAGGAAGAACCAATAGTGAATGTTACATAGCATTATTAATGTTTGAAGAAGGAAATCACCAAAAAACTCACCATGAATGAAGAAAAAAAATGATCTTTCACCAAGACAATCCACTATGTTACAAGCTGATTGCAACGATGACAAAACTACATGAATTGCACTTCAAATTGCTTCCACAGCCACCCTATTCTCCAGATCTAGCCCCCAGTGATTACTGGCCATTTGCAGACTTCAAAAAAATGCTCCAGGGAAAGAGATTTGGCTCCAATGAAGAAGTGATATCGAAAATTGAGGCATATTTTGAGGCCAAAGACGAATCGCTCTACAAAAAAAGGCATCTAATTGTTAGAGAAGCATTGGAATCGGTGTATCACCCTAGAAGGAGACTATGTTGATGACTAAAGTTGAATTTTACCTGAAAATTGTTTTATTAGTTAGGCCCAGGATTTATTGAGTGATGTGTTATATTACACATTGAAGTGTTCTACAGCACTTTACTCCAGTATAAACCAAGGAAGCATTTCAAAGACTTTTTAAAATTTTCTACTGATGGGGATAGGAATGCTTGTGATTGAAACTAAGGGCATAAAATTCATGAAGATATTTCCAAGAACATGCAACGAGTTGGATAAATGTTAAGCATGCAGCTAGGAAAAGGGAAAAATCATTGATCAAGCAATCTAGCAATTTAGATATGATGAATGAGACAAAGTATGTTTCTCTAATGCAGACCTTGTTAGCCATAGAGAATCATATTGGGGAACCTTTGATAAATTACAGTCTTTACAAAATAGGCCAGACAAAAAAAACAACTTAGTTTGCTACACCTGCAATAAGTTTTGCAAGTTGTCATTCTCATGAGGACTAAAAACATTTATCAGGCTTGTCAGCAATGGTCATATTCATTTAATGAGTTTACAGCTAACATGTATGAAAAATATTAATGTAAGAACTACTGTGAAATATACCCAGCATTGTCACATCTGCATCAGACTAAAATACCACATTGTACTGTCCATATTTGAGCATGGTTCAGATGATATCATTGCATAAAATAAAGCTACAGCTATATATATATATATATATATATATATATATATATATATATATAAATATATAAAATGAATGGATATAGAAGTAGTAACTGACAGTTTCCAGTCTTAAATGATCAATGGATCATTGTTAATATTTGAAAATGCTCTATTCTTGATATTAACCACTCTTTCTTCATAAATGTAACAAATTTGAAGCAATATAATTGGTTTCCCATAATTTTTTGCTGCATGGTTTTTAACTTAGACACATGCATAAACGGACGCTCATTTATGAAGTTACTCAGTCAGCATCAACTTTTGTACTATGTAACAATCATATTCACAATGTCTGAGCAAAGAGATTAGTAAAGTCTTGTTCATAGATTTTTGGCAAAACCAAAACTCCTGTAGCCTTAATGAAGCCCTATTTTGTTTCTTCCTAACTCCTCTCAGTTGCTATGAAAAGGAGATTTTAGATTATGGATGAAATTAAGGAGAATGTGGTAAGATAATCGATTCTGAAAGAAGATTTTACAGATTCTTTTGAAAAGTGGAAAGAATGCTTTATGTGTGAGGTCCCATCGGTAGGGTGCACTTTGAAGTTGACTAAGGCACCATTGTTCTTGATAGGTTATTAATTAATATTAAATGGGTGGGTTATTTGTGAACCCTGTGTGTGTGTGTGTATACACACTGGTACACTTCTGAAAATGTGATTATTTTTTAAGGGCTGCTTGGTTTGGCTAAGAACTTTACAACATTCACTCTGTATATTGGTTATGTTGCAATAGCTGTTTTTATATTTATCTATTAATGCATATATTGTATACTGAAGTAAACTGTGGAAGGGTTTCCTTACCTGTTTTAGTATTTTTATTTGCAATGGCTTTGCAGTTTTCCAAGTAACGTGCTATTCCATGGCATTATTTTCTCTTTTTTTCTTTACTTTTTTTCTCATTTCTTTCCATAATGATTTTGATCTTATTTTTGTTTTTAACTGTTGGATTGCTTACATAGATAGGTGGGGGAGCTCTTATCAGTGAGGGTGGGGTTAATTATTATTAAACTCCTTCAGCAGACTGTACAGAGAGTTTGATCTTTAATAGATGCCCTCTCCACTTCCTCCATATATGGCCATATATTACTAGACAAAACTTAGTAAGTACTCAAACACACAGAGGATAGTCTGTAAATTCTGAGCATTTTTAAATCTTAGTGTGTGAATGCATAGCCTCTGCATCATTGCCCATTGGTTTTATTCTTGGTTTATTGTGTCTGCACCTGTGAACATGCTTATTTGCACCTGTGTATTAGAATTAACATCTGTAGATTTGTTAAGAGAGAGGCAGAGGCTGTGTATTTTTACGTCCTTCTGCAGCTTTTATGTGCCTTACTCCTCCTGGACATGGATGATCCTGGCTTCTTGCAACTTCATTCCTTTTGTTACTTCAAGTAATCATTTTAACCTTTACCATCTCTCTTTATTCCTGTTATACCATCCATTTACTCAAACTCACTTGCTTCTCTTACTTGTGAGTGTTAAATTCTCTAGGCTTCATTGTTGGCTCCAATCTAATCACAAATAACAGCAAAACACTTGTCCCTCCCAAATTTATAGGCAGAAGCACATGAATGTATGCTGGAATTTCTTACTAGCCAATAAAATAAGCCTGTTCTTAGTTTCATATGAATCAGTCCCAGTCTGTCTTGACTTGAAGTCAGAATTCTTCGTTTATCTGAATTTGCTCTTTTGTGTCAAGCCTAATTCTTGGTTTGTAAACTTTTTGCCATATTACTGATGCTTTACCTTATTACTGTTAATTTGCCTTGCATATATTGTTTGCTTACTTTATATATATATATTTCTTTTTTTTTTCTCTATTTTTTATTTTCTTGATATTGTTTATTACAAACTTTGCCAATTCTGTATTTCTGGGCAGTTCTGCCATTTATTTACATTTAACCGAAACCACTCACTCTTTTCCTCATTATGTTTCCCACACATTTCAGCTGCCTCTTTCTGATTGTAAGTATAAGTGTACTTTTAGTTCATATTCCTCTTAAAACTTCCTTGCTGCTGGTATGTTCCATCCATGGCGTTTTGAGATTGTGTCAGTGGAGAATATTGGAGAATAGACATTACAATGTCTGTTAGTACTGCTTAATACTAATTTAAAAAAAGAGACAGCATTAATTTTTCTGATACTAAAATGTTGATGTACACAAAATTCCAGGTAATCCTAATGTGTTCATAAGTGCAATGTTAGCAGCACTTGCAACCACAAAAGCAATAATTATAACAAGTGGCTGGGTGGGGGTTGATAAGCTCCTACCAAAATAAAAATCAAAGACTCTGTGCTGAAACTGACGAGGATTGGGAATTGTCTTTGATCATTTTCCTGTTTTACTTTAAAGTTCATATTCATCTTTGAGGTTTGCAGGGTTCTTCAAAGTAAGCATTGTCTTGAAGTAGGTTGATGTCAGGAAGTAAAACCTGATAGTGAAGAGGGAATTAAATTATTTTTCTTCAGACATCCTGCTCTCTACTTATCCACAACTTTGCTTGAGAATTGCTGGCAAGTCACAATCAGAGGTTTGAGGAATGACAAACATATCAGTGTATCTTGTTTATTATCATGACTTTGCTCACTGTACAAATAAAGTTAATAAAAAGTGATAGTCTATTGTTTCAATCAGATGTAATTGCATTTTTAAAGATTTTTTAAAATTTATGATATTTTTGTCTTTCATTAAAAAGAATTTTAAAGGATTAGATTGTTAAAACCTCTTTATTAATATTCTGTGGTTTACAGCTTAAAAAGAATATTAACTATTTAGCATTCAAAGCACTCAAACCTATTCTGTAAATATTGGCTCTCAAGTTTTCTCTGTTTATTGTCAAAGTCTCTTTGTTTATTTGACTTCTTGTGTTATTTAATATGATGTTGTCATATATTATGACAGAATGAGTTATGGCAGTTAGAACATTAAGAAACAATATTTATGGGGGCTTGTTGAAGGCTAAAGGGTTAAGGAAGCAAAATTAAACAGAAAGTAACTAATTCCCTCTAATTTCTAACCTCTATCTTTGTCATTCCTTCCTTCTCTCTCTCTCTCTCTCTCTATATATATATATATATATATATATATATATATATAGTATGTGTGTGTGTGTATTGCTGTATTAAAGCAAAAATTTTTATGTTAAATATGTTTTACCAATTCTGACTGCTGGAAACTTTCAAATGATGAATTTCATATTTTTTTGGACTGCTCTGAAAGTTATTTAGTTATTGCACTTATTCCTGTAAAGGTTGAGCACTTGGATAAGGTTTCTCTGCCAACAGCAGGATGTATTCATCCATATACATACACACTTGCACAGATCTCCTACCCAGACACACAAGTGAAGAATTCCTCAAACTTAGAATGAATTATTATAACAACTAAAAAAATTCATATATTCATATGTATACTTACTCTGCCATAATATATGACATCATTGCAAATAATGCAGGAAGACTTTGGCCACAGATATTTGTGGGTGTGTTTGAGCATGTTTAATGCTAAGGGGTTAATGTGGTTTCTTCACTTGATTGATTGTAATATGTTAATTTGTTACCACACAAAACACACACACACACACACACAATTAATGTGGAGAGGTTTATCACTTTGTTGAGCAGTGTTATTTCAGTCATACTGACTTTTAGATTTTGTGAAGTTATTATTGTAATCACTCTTCAAAATTATTTACTTTTTCTGCTGAAAAAACCAAAAAACCTGAAGAGTGAAGGCATAATGTCTTCATGAAAGTTCAAAATTGGCATGATTAAAGTAACACTGTGTAGTTAAGTGACAAACCTCTCTACATTAATTCTATTAATGCTCTATCTCTATATTGAGCATTTATAACTAAAGACCTCCTTGCCTAAAATGCCTTTTTACCAGTAAACTACTGAAAAAAAAAAAGTAAAAAAAAAAAAACCAGTAATTCCAGCACTAAGCATCATTACAATTTAACACTATATTGTGGATTCTCTTATCTTGAATGATAAATGAGGGTTAGCAATGGATGGTGCCCTTCATTTTACACTTATGCATGCTTGTTTTGTGCAATTGTAAAGAACAAGAGGAAGACATTTCATTTGTGGTGTCTTTATTATCCAGCTGCAGGTGACAAAGTCACACTGACAAATGAAATTTGTTGAAGCAGGATTTTGATGGCATCCCTGTTTCAGAACTTGACAAAGCTGATCATGGTACGTCAGTCTACTGTCTTCAAAACCCTTCAACTTAATGAGACATGTCTTATACCATTGCTTTCGGTTTGATGCTTGGACTTGCCAGGTTTTCAGATCAAAGTTGAAATGTTTCAAGTTGTTTTTTCAATTTGTCTTTGTAGTGTAAGAATGGATGTTCAACTAAATGCTTGTTGGAGTTTGGTCCATACAGCATCCTTACCCCTTTTTTTTGCTCATCCATTCTCACAACATGACCAGCCCAAGTTGTATCTTTGCTGCGATGTTGTTACATTTCTTTAGTATTGCACTATTCTTGACCCTGTCATCCCATTTTATACCTCATATGGCACAAAGACAGTGCATGCGAAAAGTGTCAAATTGGTTTGTATGTTTGCAGTATAGGGTTTAAATATCAGCACCATAGAGAAGAGCTGAGAGAACAACTGATCTGTATATGTCGATCTTTACCTTCGGAGATATGTCTTTGGTGTTCCATAACATAACCTATACTTAAGATTAACACACACACACACACACACACACACATGTATAAATAATTTTCGTTTTATTATCAGTGTACCTTTTTACTGTTTAAGACATTTGAAAATTTTCCTCTGGTGTCAGTAATCAGTGTTCGAGTTTTGTTAAATGACAGACACTACATAATTTCACAAGATAGTTTTCTTGCTTCTTTTTGTTTACTGATATTTGTGTACTTGTAAAATATACAAGACTGTTGTGGTTAGATCTTTATTTTTTATGATCACAATTTTTAATTTTTTTATTTTGTAGTGAGTGAATTTTTGTCCTTGAAATATAAAAGATTTTACTGTTGCAAAACTAAGAAAAAAGGTTTTTGTATGATTTTTTACAACTTTCATCAATAAATATATGAAGTCATAGCAGAAGAATCTGGTTTAGCCTTGACTTGTGTCCATATATATATTGGTGATACCAATCAATTACCAGCTTCTTGATAACATTTTCTTTGTCATTCACCCTTATGCTACCAGCAGCAATGCATTACCAGCTCTTGATAAGTCTGTAATTCTCTGCATTTTTCATTCATATCTTTAAGCAAGGAGAAACGACGAACCCTTTATTTTGTTTTGTAAGTTTCATGCCAAAAATATTCGGTCCTCCTTAAATGAAATTTCTGTCTAAGTAATAATAAGGAAAAGTCTATTAGCTACAGATGTAGATAAAATGAAGATGTGTAAAAACATTAAGCATATATTTATGTATATTCTTGTTTTGTGTCTTTGCCCTTTTTTTATTTATTTTGTTTAGCATTTAGCTGCATTTGTTTTATCATCTTGCATCTCTAATCCAGTATAACTTGTCCTCTGATATTGGAAGGGGGATGTATGGCCAAATCCATTATTTAGAGCAATTCTGTGATTGACCCAGCATGTGATCTTATTAATCTATGAAGTCATAATTTGAAGTAGATATTTCTATGCACTTGTGAATGATAGGATAAAGATTTGATATAAAAATATTTTAGCAACATTTTACTGAGAAAAAGAAATAGTATTTCCACATTATAGGCTGATAATACATATAGGATATGCGTTGTGGTGCAGTGGATATCGGCTCAGAATGAGAAATCAGAGAACTGAGTGAATTCCAGGTGAATTTGTTGCATTCACTTATGTGCAAATACCCTTGGGAAAGGTATTAATTTATATCTTCCCTCCAGCTATGGATCAAATAACAAGATGGATTGGGTTCTATAGTCTTGGTTGGTAACCAATTTACCACAGAAAGTAATGCTAACCTACTACAAAAAATTTTTTTTGCCCAGTCAGTCATATCTAGAAACAGACATAATTGCCCAAATGTATATGGCATATGCCACTTAATTGACTAACTGAATATGTATTCATTGTTTGTTTTTTTTTTAACTCTCTACACACACACACACACACACACACACACACACACAGAGCTTATTTATATAAATAAAGTGCAGTATACATGTGTCCATCTATCCATATGTATGCTTTTTCATCTCAGCAAATCAGTAACAGGTAGTAACTACTGTAGTTACACACAATTAAAAATCAAATAACTCATTTAAAGTTAAATTTAAATATTGAACAGTGAAAATTTTTAGGAATCATTCTTTATTAAAGGTTTAACTTTAATTTCACTTTTCGTTGCAATTGATATCATCTAATTGTAATTAAAACTTAAATGGGGCACAGTACATTGCATATATGTTATTTTGTTTTTTTTATTTCCCCCTCTTTTTCTAGTACACATTCTGTGATACATACATTTGAATTATTATATACTTTAGGTCCCTTAATGTCTTTTAAGAATGACTTTATGTGAAGGGATCATAAAAAAGAGTGATTTAAAAAAAAAAAAAAAATTGCATGCAAAATCAATGCAAAAAAAACTAGGGAAGGTTCTGAAGGGCCGTTTCTAGGCTAGTTGTTAATTTGCTGACATTAATCTAATGCCAAAAATCCAGTGAAATTAATACAATTGACCAATTGTAGATTGAACATTTTTGTCTTCTGGCCAAAATGTCTATGACTGATTTTTTTTTTTTTATAAATGCCAGAAACAGGTGTACAGCAATTTATTTGAGAATATTATGTTTGATAATTGAAACAATGGATTTTGGGAAAATCAGATGTTCATGACCTCATTTCAGTTTGAAAAAATATCAGAATACTGTTTTCTTTAAAATAGTCTTTAAACAATCCCCAAAGCAGAAGTGATAAAATATACACTATCAATTTTTTTTACACAAATAAATGTTTTCACTATAAAACTAGTGTCGGTAAAATTGTTTTGCACATATTAGCAAAATATTTTTTTCTGTTTATATGTTCTTCTTGAAAGTATTAATACAAACTAGTTTTGACGTCTAGTTTCATTTTGCAAATAAAATATGTACAGTATAAACTTTAATTTATATATTATTCCAAGTGATACGGGCCAGAGGAATGCAATGTCCCATATAGCTGAATAACTGTTTTATTATTATGTCCCTTAATATAAACATTTTGTAATCTTCATATTCAAGCTAAAAATGTCTGGGAAGCAATACAAATTGCTCTTCTTGGTCAAAACAGTAGGAAAATAAACAAGATCAAGAAAAAAAAAGTAGGTATCACCACTCCATTTTTGATATCTAAGTTTTAAATTGAATTTTCAAAAATTTTTCTTGAAACTTAAATTTTAGTTTAATTGAAAGCTAAATGATTAAATTTACAGAAATTATATTCATTTGAAATTAACGTTTTTTGTTTTTTTTTAATTTTCAATTTTTCGGCCATTTTTTTTGAGTGATTGACACATTTGTAAACAAATGTTAATTCTCGATTTTAAAAATCTTGCATAAATAAAATATACATCTCTCACTCATTATTTTTGGAAAATTATCAAATTTAAAGTTAAATTAATCTAATTTGAAATAAATATTACTTGTTTATGGTATGAAATTTAGAATAAAAGTGTTTCATAATCACAAAAGTCTGACTCATTGGCCTATTACTGTAGGTGATAACAGCACCTATCAGTCAATCTGGAAGTATGGTGACCAAAAGTTGACATAATCCTTAAAATCCTTAAAACATGTGAACTTTTAATGATAAGTCTCTTATAAGTTTTCATACTAAAAAAATGTGCAGTTTAACATAATAATAATTGGAAATTATTTTTAAAATCTTGACTCTAAGTTATTTGTATTAAACTTACGAATTTTTGATTTGTAAATAAAGTTTATTTTCAATGAATTAATAACCGAAGACACTAAGTAACTGGAAGAAATTAAAAAAAAAATGCTTGAAACTTTAATTAGCGAAAAAAAGAAAAGAATGAAAACAATTCTTATAAAAATTTATTATTCATCGAATTTTTTTTCTTCTTCAGAATATGATATTCTAAAATTTTATTATTTATAAAATCAATAAAAATTTTATCTACATTAAAAATAATGGAGTTTTAATGCATTTTTGATTTTACTACTCAAAGCAGATTTTTAGAAAAATGGTCCCATAATTAAAAAAAAAATTGCATGATTTACATTCCACAATGAGTCGTGCATTTAACTAATAAATAAAAGATAATATATTTCTAGAAGTTTTATGCAATTAATTGAAGTGGGAGGTAACAGGTGTAAAAAAATATATATTTTTGTTAAAATTTTCTAAAAAATAATTGCATAAATAATTTACTTTGTGAATAAGTTCTGAAAGTTTCATTAAAATTAGACAATTAGTTGATTTTTGCAAGAATTTTCAAATTAATGGGTCTTTCAATGCCAAAAAATGACTTGCATAATATTATGTTTATGCTTAATAGTCACATTATATAAACATAGCATGAATCACTGAAAACAATAAAAGACAATTTAACTGAAATTTCAGACATGTTAGATAGGATTAAAAAATTAACAAAAATAATGACAACAAAATGTGATCTTTCCTATTAATAATAGCATAAACATTATGATAAAACTTTGTTTTATTAAGTTTGAGCCCTTTTAACATCATGCTATGCTGTTTTTTCAGCAATTGAGTGGAGGTACCAATGCAAAAGATTCTATCATTTGTAGACACTTTATATATATAGCGCCTTTGAGATTTCACTCACCCGATCAACTCTGTCGATTAAAAACTTAATTGGGCGATCAAAGTTAACCGCTTTGCTCGCCTGCAGTCAATTAAAAATCTCAAAATCTGATTTCATTTACAACCCAAAAGTATGCCATTGAAAATTCACAAGTTACTTAGAATGACCTACAATGACATTATTAAACTCTTTGGTCTTATGTCTGGCCATTCAATGTAAACATTCATTTAATTGACGCTTCCAGAGTGGAGCCAAAATGTCTCTGCCGCCAAGATTAAAGATGATCACAGATTCTTAGAAACTTGACTCAACAGCAATTTCCTCCCCACTTACAAAAATTAAAAAGAAACATTTGAAAGAAAGAAAAAAAAATATGCATACTTTTTTCAACCACGCACCGAAAAACAAATTATACGAGTATTTTTTTTTATAGAAAATCATTGAGAAAATCAGATTTTTTTATCATCTATGAGATGGAGGTTGTAGTCAAGCAGAAGAAAGAAACTATGAATTTAGGTACCTCCACGCAGTTGCCAAAAAACAGCATATCATGATGTTATAAGGGGTCAAACTTAATAAAAACAAAGTTTTATCATCAAAATGTTTATGCTATTATTAAGAGGAAAGATCAAGTTTTGTTGTTATTATTTTAAAATTTTTTAAAATCCTTTCTAACACGTTTGAAATTTTAATCAAAATTTCATTTTTTGTTTTCTGTCAGCGATTCACGCTATGTTTACGTAAGGCGACGATTGAGAAAAGGGAGTTGGTCGAGTAAATGATTTGGGGGCGAGTAAATTTTCCCTCGCTCTCAACCGTCGGTTGAGTGATTTCTTTTTCAAATCTCAAAGGCTATATATATATATATATATATATATATATATATATATATATAATGCCATCGCATTGATTGTGATTAGTCAGAAAAGTGTTTCTCTTAGCTTCCTATAACCTTGCCACTTTTTAGGTAAATTGTATATTCCACAATGTTTGTGATTTTTAAAGTATACTTTATTCTATCTATTCATGGAATCATTATTCAATCATCATCTTTCTGTTAACTTTATGTATTTCTTTTAAGAAAATAGATCCCAATGTTGATTCCTTGACTTTTGCAAGCTTTTGATATCTTGAATGAGTTGGAACTGTTGTCAGGATGATGTGTTGTATTGAGTGAAACACATGATCTGAAATTGACAAGTTTGGAAAACATGCTGTATGTGAAAGAATTTCCCATTCTTCTTGCTGCATTTACAATGTGAGGATGGTTGTTGTCAGGTAATAAAATCACAGTCAATCTTGTCCATTCTTCTTCCACTGTGTTATTCAAATGAGCGAATTGCTCATTACCATTGCACAATAATTTATTCAGCTTTTATGAATTACATTTGAATCTTACTAAACACAAACTCATTTTTTTCTCCAGTAGGTTCTATTTCAATTGAGATCTTGAAAGTTTGCCTGACTTAAACTACAACTGTCTTCATTTTTGATTCTCCAAATCAATTTTGTTGGAAAATTAATTTTTCTATATTGAAATTGAAGAGAAAGAATTATGTTAAACACTGAACGAACACGTTTTCTTGGTTTCAGTTTTTTCCCTAAAGCTTTTGACTGATTTAACAAGCCATAAAGCACTGAGTAAATTCAAAAAAACACTTCTAAGATTTTTCTAACATTGTGGCAATAATGGTGATAAGTTTTGCATCAAGTTAATATGAAAAAAATGCTAGTGCATAGTTATTACGTAAGGAGTTATGAAATATTTTTTTGATATTAATTTTCAAAATGTACATTTTATTCTAATGTTTGGGTTCATGTTTTAATTACTCTTTTTTGTTTTGTTGTTGTTGTTTTTTTTACGTAGGGCGGGAGTACTGTACTTTAACTTTCATTTAAAATGAGTGTACAGTCCCAACTATTTGGGGAGAAAATACTTTATTCTCATTGCTTAATAAGGCTAAAAAAAAAACTATTTGTAAATTAATTTACAAAAGCCTTGTCTAAACTGCATTGTATAAATGAAAAAGAATGTGTCTTTATATATCTTTATGAAGTGTTAGGTGATTAGAAATTGACAAATTGATGGGATAACAGCATTGCAACTGAATTTAAATATTCTATAGAAAATATCATTGAGATAAGTTTGGAATAATATTCAGAATATAGTTTAATAGATAATGAATGTATTTTGATAAAGAATTAAAGTAATTAACCCCAAAAGATGCCAGTTATGTAATCATTAAATGGGATGAAAAAGGCTGTAATGTCTGATAAAATTATTTTTTTACCTTAATAATTAAGGTGCTTCACCTACGAAACAATTTTAGGCTGATGACATAATTGTCTAAAATATGGCTTCAGATAATTAGATGATATGATTTGATTAAATTTAAGGAAATTTTCAATTGAAAGCAAATGTTTAGAAACTTGTCATTGAAATTTATGCTAAGATCACATGACAAGAATACATTAACATTTTGTAAAAATTAAAAATAAATATTCCAAAATAGCTGCTGATTTGTACAAAAAATCTTGTTCAAGACTGTCTGCATGAAACAAAATCCTGTTGCCATGTTGATTATATAACAGATGTAAGAGTCTTTTTATGCCTTAACTGACTGGCAGTGCCTATGTTGATGTTGTTAAGCTATAGTTGCTAGCAACAGGCATGTCTAAAATGACCTTAGCCAGTCAAATGGCATGCAATGTAGCCTGAGGATTTTGGATATGAAGGAGTTAGGCAGAAGGTGAAGAAACAACAACTGCAACTATCAGAATGAAAAAAGAAGAAACGAAAGTATTGGTGAAGGGTGGGGAGAATTGTCTGGTTCCAAAGAAAAGTAATGAAGGACAATTCTCAGTAGAACTCTTGTGATTAAAGTGTGTGTTTTTTGTTTTTTTTTCCTTTCTCCATGGTAGTATATATATATATATATATATATATATATATTTTTTTTTTGTCTTTTTTTTAAAACTGGCCTGGTTACCTGATTTAAGAGTGACAGGTGCTTGGGTGTGTATGTATTTTGCCCACGGGTAGATTTTATTACTTGAGAGAAAAGGCTAGGCTACCCCACTTAGTGTTTCCTGTTTCAACCCTGACCACTACTTTTTAGCCAGATGCTGGGAAATAGGGTGGTGCTTCATTTTGATTGACACAGTCATTGTTTTGTTGTGTTGTTTCTGCAATTAGTTGACTTGTTGACTGGCTGACCCTTCTGTGGGAGAAATGAAGGTTCTGGCAACCATGTTAGAATTTTAACTCTGAGGTTTTGTGGTATCTTAATTTATGAAATTTACTTGAAAAAAGGTAGTTATATTGCATGTCGGCCATAAATTTCTTTCTTTTTTTCTTTCTTTCTTTCTTCTGGCCTACTTCTGCTATATATCTAGAGATTTGTGATAAAATCCAAAGAACTTGCAATGTTATTGGCCCTTCAGTCACTTTCCTATTGCTTTAACATTGCTTCCCTGTGTCTTTTCTATAAATACTTTCATGGTAATTTTTCTGATGAACTTTTCTCTATGGTAACTAGACTTTATGATTTTAAGCACAGTAGTAGATTGGCAGCAAGGTTTTATTATTTTAACATTGAAATTTCTAGGAGTAATTGCAAGTTCTATACTAAGAGATTCTTCTATCGTACTTCTCACTTGTGGAACACTTTTCTTGTTTCCCAGTCAATTTTGATCTTCAAAAATTTAAATGCAATAACAATCATTGATATAAACAATAAAAACCCGGTTCCACAGAAGTCAGACTATGTTCTACTTTTCATTATTTAGCATTTAACATTAATTTTGCAGGAAGAGTTTTGTTTCAAGATATAGATTACAAGTCAAAGAATTATGAAGTATATTTGGGAAACAAATGTTTTTCATTTACTATACAAGGTTCCTTTAATTTAAAAATATAAGGTTTTTTTTGTTGTTCTTTTTTTTTTAATTAATTATACTTCAGGGAACATACTGAAATTTTTCTTATTGTTGTGTCAAATCTTTTTTACTTTTCAGTTTGAGTCCTTTCATTCCCCACTGCACAAATCAAATATTGTTTGATGATTTATCAAAAATGATTTATACTTTCACTTTTAATTTGTTCTCAGTAAAAATGTCTTCATGATGGTTTATTTTTTTTCTGTTTTCTGTCTTTAATTTTTAGTTGTTTTTCACATCATAACAATTTAAAGATTTTATATTTTGATAACAAGTTTTCATGATTGTTTGAAATCAAATATTTACTGCATGTAAATATCACCTGACAGTGACTGGAGAATTAACCTGCTGAAATACTGTGTGATGAAAAAAAAATAGTAAAGTTTATCTTCTCAATATTGCCACATCTAATATTTAATTTGTTTGTTCATGAGGAATCTGCCACAGGTAATTTAAACATTACCTGTGGCAGATTCCTCATCAGTGTCATCATCTTTTACTTTCTGTTCTCTTGGATTATTGCAATCACTCTCTTGGTGGATTATTATAATGTATATGTGTTGAACTTTTTTTTCTTGCTTGAAACTGTTTTGTACTTCATGAGAGAAAGAAACAAAATTGTAATGTTAACTGCTTGAAAACTTAAATGACAATATCTCTTAGATTTGGGCATTTTATTCTGTACATTATTTTAGATTATGAGCATTTTATTCTGTACATTATTTTAGATTATGAGCATTTTATTCTGTACATTATTTTAGATTATGAGCATTTTATTCTGTACATTATTTTAGATTATGAGCATTTTATTCTGTACATTATTTTAGATTATGAGCATTTTATTCTGTACATTATTTTAGATTATGAGCTATGTGTGCATGCACACACATTTACATTACTTATATTCTGACAGTTGTCCTTGTCTTTGATATTTTGAAAATGTGTTTAGATGTTCTGATCTCTGACTTTCTTCCAGTCTCTGTTGATCTGGATAACTCAGAAAAATTAAAACTGAATTTTTTATTTAATCTACGGGGGTAGACTGTACTTGTTTTACTGTGTATCAATAAATCTGCAGTTTGTAGTTACAGTTGAATTTTGATCTTTATGTAATTTAGTTACATATAACCAATATGATTTTGAACTTTATATATCTTCATCCAGTAAGATTTTTAGATATATTTTTAGATCCAGGCTACACACTCACAGAGTATGTATTAACAAGTTTGCAGCCTGGTATGAATGAATGTTTATCTCTTATATCTAATGTTCTCAGTATTCACCATTGGATGAATCTATATTCATATTATACAGTGGACATTTCAGATCTAAATTCAGATAATAATTATATGTCAACCTGAAGATTTATTGAACCAAAATCATTTATGAAGTGTGTAAAAAGCAATGTTTTCTTTCTTTTGTGTATTTATTTTTCTGGTTTCATTTTGATAAATGAAACCTGAAAAATAAATGTGAATGCTTATGTAGGTTAACAACTGTTTTAATTGAATACAAAGTATTTGAATTACCTTTTAAATTTTGTCATTAAACTTGCAAGAAAAAATATTTTGCTGAAGTTTCACAAAGAAATAAAAATAATTTTCACAATGAACAATAATAAAATTAATTTGTAATTGATGCTTTTCGAAAGTTCAAGCAGTAAACATCACCTGACAGTGACTGGAGAATTAACCTGCTGAAATATTGTGTGATGATTGTATTAGAAAACATCTCACCTAATCTCATAAATCACAATGATAAAATTGACTATAACTTATTTAACAACATCTACTTTTATGTAACCTAAGGCAGTGGTAGTACCTGTTAGGTTCCCAGCTACAGACAAATAGTGAACCCACAAGCTAAAACAAAAGACTATAAAAGTATAAAAATACCAGTAACATATTTTTTATATAAAAAATTTCCATCAGTACCTATTGAGAATAAGATTACCAACAATACCTACTTAGAATAAAATTACCAACAATACCTATTTATAGCAAAATTACTAAGAAGAGTTTTGTTTACAGTTGAAGCCATAAGATGGTGTTCAAAATTTGGTATTAAATAATCCATAAAGGTTTATATGCTGCTAAACAAAATCAACCAACTTTGTAGTCTAAGATTTTAATATTTTTTGTTTTAATTTTCCCAAATTCTAACAGATTTATGTTACCAGACCAAAATTATAGGAAACCATGAATAAATAAGTGTAGGTATCTCTACTAAATCGCTAAAAAAAAAAAAATAGTATAGTATGAATAAAAAGGACCCAAACTTAATAAAACAAACTTTTTCCATCAAAATGTTTATATTAATATTAAGAGGAAAGATCAGAGAGATTTTTAATTATTTTTTAACATTTTTTAATCCTTTCTAACATGTTCGAAACTTTGGCAGAAAATCTTTTGATTTGAGTTAGCGGGTAACCAAGACATCATGGCTGTTAACAAATCAAAACGTAATGATTACATCACCCCCTTTTTATCCAGTGACAAACACATTAATTTGGACATTCTCGCAAAAATCAAATAATTGTTGGATTTTCATGAAACTTTCAGTACTCATTTACAAATGAATGAAATTATTTTTTAAATTATTATTTTTTAAAAATCTTGGTAAAAATAATTTTTTTTTATCTCTGTTACTTCCCCTCCACGTAAATCCATGAAATTTTAATAAATATTATTTTGTTGCTGTCCATGGTTTTATTAGTTAAATGCATGACTTATTGGGGAAAATAAATCATCCTTTACTTTTTTTTTAAATTTTGCCTTTGTATCCAAAAATCTGCTTCAAAGGGTAAAATAAAAAATGCAATAAAACTGATGTTATTTAATTTGATAAGCTTTTAATTGCTTTAAATAATGAAAATTAAGAAAAAAAATTTTTTTTTATTACTAATGAAATTTTAAAAGAATTGTTTTCATTTTTTTTCTTCTTTTTTTTAAATTATAATAATTTTTAAAGATTCAAAAATATTTTTAAAATACTTCAAAAGATTTGTTGCGGTTAGATTTTTAAGTTAATATTATATTGCCTCTCAAAAATTGAATAGTTTAATACAAATCATTTGGCCTTCATATTTTTAAAATAATCAAAATATTTTTTGTGTATTTGAAGTTTTTTTTTGTTTTTGTTTTTTTTGTATGGTAATTTCTATGTACAAATTAAAAGGTCAGAGTTTCCTCCCTTACCCGAAAAAAATTTGTACAATTTTGTCACTTATGAACGCCATACACTTTTATCTCTAATCAAGAACCTGTCAACACGTTCTTAATATACAGCAGACAGGTAAAAAAGTTCAAATCTGTGATTAAGAAATAGTTTTATTATAAATTTCAAAATAAATAATACTTGTGTAAATCAGATTAATTTAATGTAAAAGTTGCTAATTTTCTAAAAATAATGTGTTGCAGATGTATATTTTATTTTTGCAAGATTTTTAAAACCGAGAATTAACTTTTGTTCACAATGGCAGCAAAATTAAAAAATTACAACAAAACAAAAAAAAAACAACTTAAACTTTTACATTTCAATCAATATAATTTCTGTTTGAAATAAACCAAAGTAAACCAAACTTTTTCCATCAAAATGTTTATATTAATATTAAGAGGAAAGATCAGAGAGATTTTTAATTATTTTTTAACATTTTTTAATCCTTTCTAACATGTTTGAAACTTTGGCAGAAAATCTTTTGATTTGAGTTAGCGGGTAACCAAGACATCATGGCTGTTAACAAATCAAGACGTAATGATTACATCACCCCCTTTTTATCCAGTGACAAACACATTAATTAATGGAAATAGTAAATTTAATCATTTAGCTTTCAATGAAAACTAAAATAAAAGCTTCAAGAAAATTTTTTCATTTTTAAAAATTCAGTTTAAAAGTTAAATGTTAAAAATGACTGGACTCCACTGGAGGTACTTAAAAGTGTATGTCTTTCATGTTAATAGACACTCACATATTGTGGATGGATTCAAGGATAATATTTGTTTTTCTTTTGCAGAAATATATGATCCCATTGAAAACACAGAGGAACCTTGATGAGAATACTGTGTGTGTCATATTTCACATGATTCCTGAGATTCTGACACACCATTGCATCTTCCTGAACTTTCTGGACAGTGTCTGGGAGAACTGGGACAGTAAAAACAGTACTGTTGGTAACATCATCATCAGCTGTGTAAGTCTGCTTCATTGCCTACTCTAGTTCTATTCTCTTTTCAATTCCTCTGCATTACCCTAATTCCCTGACTACCTTGGCTCAAATTACATACAGTAATATCTGAATATCTAAATATTCCATTGCTAAAGATATCTCTACTTAGCTTCTTGCTGTTTGTTTGACTATAATTGTAGCAAACTGATTACATGTCGACCACCAATTTTCCAGCAACCAAAGCTCCACTAGCACCTCTTTTGATCTGGGTAAAATTATAAGCACATGGAACATCAGTTGGTTTACCAGAAAACTGTAAAATTCTTTTTCTGGACAACAGTTCATCCTAAGAACTGATCTACTGTATAAGAATAGTGTGTATAAGCAACATAGTTACCTCCAAACTATCAGTTCATTATCTAATCCCACAACCAAGGAATACTGTGCACTCTAAAGACTAAGAAACACCAGTTTTTAATAAAGACCATGTTAGATGTTGCAAATTCTAACATCTTTCAAGTTATTTGTGAAAGAATTTAATGAGAAATATTTGTTTCTAATATTTTAAAGACATGAAGCTTGCATAATTAGTAGGTTACAGGTGTATTATTGAATTATTTTTTATTATATGATCTTTGTTAATCTGGCAAAATTTATAATCTAGCATATTATCTGAACAAGGTATGACAGAAAACCAGTGGGTGTTATTTGTCTACAAATACAGTTGACAAGTAAATATTATTTGTTCTTATGATTTAATATGCATTTATTGCATTCAATTGATAGTTTTTAAAAAATGAAAATGAGTAAATAGATGACAAAACAAAACTTATGTACTCAGTGTTTTTCATGTGTATATATATATATATATATATATATATATATATATATATATGTGTGTGTGTGTGTGTGTATCGAGGCAGCAAATAATTTTCTAAACATATACTGTTAAATATAAGAAACAATGAATGTCTATTATGTTTAATCATGAGCCGTTTTAAACGTATTTTGGCTTTAATTTCAGTTGAAAATAAAGACAGAAATTCTCCAACATTTGGATAATTTTTTATTAATTTGCTTCTAAGCTTTCGGCTCACATGAGCCATCTTCAGAGAGGTTATTAAGACGGTAATACAGTAACATCCACCATCACCAACGATTTTATTTTGTGTTGACAGAATGGCAGCAGAAGATGAGATTTTGATTTCAAAATATTAATTTTTAATAAATAGGTAATAACCAAATACTTCGTGACAGCTTTCAAGACATAACCATATAACTATTTTACACAATGCTTCAAGCAAATTACAAAACTTTATATATATATATATATATATATATATATATATATATATATATATAATACTTTAGAACATGTACAATCTACTACAAAATTGTACATTTTGTTTTGACATTGATAGAACAATGTCTCATCAGTTAGTTAATAATGATGGTAATAAGTGTTATTTTTGAAAAGAAAACTTTTAAAAAAACTCAATTCCTTTTATTTTTGGAAATCTTTTCATATGAAGTAAGAGGATATTAAAAAAGAGGGGGGAAAAGAAAGAGAAAAGATGAGAAATCAAAAAAAGGGAAAGAAAAAGGAAAAAGAAAGACAGAGGAAATAAAAAGCAAAGATATATATATATGCAGCAAATATATATATATATATGCAGCAAATTTTCATTCAAACATGTTTTGTGGAATAATATAAATGTATTGTGTCTACTTATTTTTATATTGAACCTTTAAGTTGTCTATTAGTTTCTTGATACTGAGATGAAATCCATCAAGGAAGGTGTCATATTCTTTTTTTCACCTAAGTATTTTCAACATTTTCCCACAATCATTTTCAGGGGTAATTATAAAGGCAAACATGCTATTGTAACTGGGATAAACTGAACAACACACTTAAAGATGTGTTTGTGTAGTTAGGCTAAAATTGTTTCAAATCTGCCTTCTATTGTCATAGTGATTTTTAAACATTTAACATTCTGTCTTATAGTTATTTTAGATTTTTTATTTTTTTTATCCACGCCTTTGTTTTATACATATATATATATATATATATATACACACACACACACACACACACACACACACACACACACACACACAAAAGGAAGTAACATTTTTTCATTTTTTTAAATAATCTGAACAATATTATTACTTTAAATTTTATTAGGTTGTTACAAAAATAATGGCCAATTTCAGAAACATAATTTTATTCTTGAAAAATTAACTGTAGAAATGTTGAAATTAGTCAATATGAGCCTTGAGCATCTATGCACCTTGATCAGTGAGATTATTTATTACTAATTGATAAAAAGTTAAAATCTTTGAAAGCTGATTCCATCTCTGGTTTGGATCTAAAAATTTACCATTTAAAAATCTGCTTAAGTGCTTAAAAAACAATAATCAGTGGGTGAACGATCAGGAGAATATGGAGAATTGAACCACCAATGCAGGTGTCATTTTTTGCAGGTATGCATGCTTTTCAGCAAGTTGATTGTTTCATGCAGGTATGCATGCTTTTCTGCATTAATGATTGGCTTCCAGAAAGCTGTATTAACATCAATTGCAGACCACCAGACATTCACCATAATCTTTTGTCGATGCAAATTTAGCTTTAGCAAATGTTTGGGGGACTCATCATGATCAACCACTTGACCTGATCATTTATAGTTATCATAAAGGATCCACTTTTCATCACAAGTGACTATTTGGTCAAGAAAGGGATCATTGGTGTTACACAGGAAAAGTATTGAGCACACTTCAAAATGCCTAAGTTTTTGATTTTCATTGAGATCATGAGGAATTCATTTATTGAGCTTTTTCATGTTGCGAATACTCTGCAAATGGCATGAGATTGTTGCAGTGCTGACACCAAGTGTCTGAAACATTTCTCTGACACTTTGATGTGGGCTTCATTCAACAACTGCTTGCAACTGTTTGTTGTTAAGACTGCATGACTGTCCTCTACCTTTTTCATCTTTACAGCTCTCATCACCAGTACGAAATTTCTGGAATCACATTTGTACTGTCTGAACACCTGTGGACCCATCTCCCCATGCTCTGTTGATATTGGCAGAAGTTTAGAGGCATTGTGCCCAGGTTTGAATTCATGCAAAAATGTAAATGAAGATCATGTTTTGTCATGTTCATAATTAAGGGCTTCTATGCTTCAAGAATATTTCTGTCTTAAGTTAAAAAATTATTAAAGAGTATGCATTAATTATTATGTATACCAAAATTCAACTGATATATACTGTAAATACCATGTTAAAATAGTTTTTCAAAATACAACACTTGAAGTGTCCATTATTTTTGTAGCACTTTAATATTTTAGTAGATACTTATATTTGAGTAGATGCTCTGTTTATTTGTCAAACAATGTATTTATTTACTTATAAATACATAAAAAATTCAGGAGAAACCATTGTTATATTCGATATGCTTTAGACCAACTTGGCCATGGAGTGTGTTGTTGATGAAGCTAGGCTTGAAGGATGCCTTATGAAGATTGTCGAAACTTTATATCTGCTCGGGTTTATATCTGCGGCAAAGGAGGACACATATTTCTTTAACAAGATTTTTGAAATATTCAGGCCAGCGGATAAAAATAAATATACTGTTTAATAAATGCATACACTCAAATATGGGTAAAACTAAAATACAGTTTAACGTGTGTGTGTGTTGCGATTAGTAAATTGTCACTACTTAATATTTCTAATTTTGTGCGTATGCATCGTTTGTTTTTGATTTTGCCAACTGTACAGTATAGTAGGATCAGTTGGGCACTATCTGTGAGAAAAAGACCACCATGATGTAATTTACACTGCCAGAAATTTGGAAACAGTATGCTGTACTACTTGGCATTTCTGCTGGGAGCTCCAATATGAACATTTTAGAGTGTTTGTGTGTCAATCTGAGAACAGTGCAGAGGATTTGGAAAGAGTTGGATGACTGATTACAAAGATATTTGTCATGATTACTATTGATGTCAATGTCATGCCTCCATTCATCTTCCCACAGAGCCTCTGACTCAACATGAAGGTCTACATCGAAGTGACTTGAGGATTTAATGCTGCCCTGTGTCAAGAGTGTGGCTTCTGAAAGATCCTATGTCTGGCAACAGGACTCTATACTATGCCACACAAGCAGAAGATCCCAGACATGGCAGTCATGCAATATCTGCAATCGCATAACATGAAACAATTACTCTGCAGTAGGTCCAAAGAGAATCCAGTTATTGATCTTTCTTCATATTTCAATGACCAAATATACACTTTTGGTACAGTGAAAGTAATTTGAGTTACGATGAATTAAGTGTCTTGAACTATGGGGCAAATTTGGAGAGCATCATGTATATTTCATAGTTCTTATATTTTGGGTCAACTGAGAACTTTCCAGCCCACCCTCATATGAGACTATGTGTGTGATTGTATTTTTTTTTTTGTTTGTTTTCTTTATAGTAGTTTGCTGGTAGAAAGGCATTATAAGCAAGCAGATTTTTTTGTTGTAAAGTGCAGTAAAAAAGCAAATGACTCTGCAGAGTGAAGACATCACAATAATGCCTTTATAAAACTTCAAAGCCGGCATGACTGAAATAACACAGCTCAGCTAAGTGACAAACATCTTCACATTAATTTTATATATATGTTGTATCGTCGAGGTGAATGATACACAGAGCTGAATGACTGCTTAATATATTTATTCAGCACAGTATCCGGTGCTAACGGATATATACAAAAAATACAGAACAATAAGTTACAAACAATTAACAAGGCAAACTTACGAGCAAAAGAGAAAAGGGGCTAAATGGTGAATAGCTGACAAAGTAAATCAATTTGAATATTAGTCTGTTGCAACTTATTAAAAACGACTCTTTAAATACATACTTGTAGACTCTTTCAGGCTATGAGCCAGTCCATCAGGTAGACTGCTAAAGGGATGCTAGCTACTCTACAACATCTCTTTAAAATTTTATGTCCCCTGGACAACATATTTCTGTTTTAGTATCTATTTCCATAGTACTTGTTAGTATTTGTTTTCACTTACTTGAGTGATTGTGCTGTACTGTATGTTGAACATATCATAAATCATCATCATAGGTTCCTCCCTGCAGTGATCTGTGTCTGCCGTATGTCTTTTTTTATTTGATTTAAATCTAAATTTAAAATTCACATGTTTTGAATATTTTATCAAGTACAACATTTTACCAGTCCTTTTATCAATGGTTCCTTCTTCCCATGTTGCTTTGCTCAATTTATAATTTTTAAAATATATTTTTTTTGCTGGGGGGTTTTTAGTGTTTACCATTGATATTTCTTCTTTCATCTATATTATTTTCTGTAGGTCTCAGTTTATTGAACAAAATTTCCTCATAAACATGAGTTTGGCTAGAGCCATTCCTGAACTTGAATTTACATTAGGTGTTATGTGATATATGGACAAAGATTTTTGTAATTCTTTGTTCAGTTTCAATTCCGCTTGGCCTCTTGAAACACATCAATAAATCTTTCCACTATTCTGTTAGACCTTGAGTGGTAAGGTTGGGATGTTAGGTGTATGATTGTATCAATTTTAGAAAAAAATTTTCAAAATCTTTTGAAGAAAATTGAGTACTGTTGTCGAACATGATAGTCTCTGGTATGCAAATAATTTGTGCAAAAAAATCTATCGTGACTTTCCTAGATGGCATTTTACATTTAAAAACTTCTTGCCACTTGGTGAAGCTGTCAACCACAATAAAATAATAAGTCCCCTTTATTGGGCTTATAGTCAATGTGTAGGCTTGACACTGGTTTACTTTCACTGTACTGGTTTACTTTCACTGTACTGGTGGTACAGTGAAAGTAATTTGAGTTATGATGAATTAAGTGTCTTGAACTATGGGGCAAATTTGACACTGGTTTATCCATCTTTTCACAGGTGGTATCTTTGCTGACAATGCACAGTTTTTGCAAGATTTTTTTATTTTCTTTGTCCATGCCATGCCAATAGACATAACTCCTCATGAGAGCCTTCATTCTTGATATTCCTGGATGTTCGGTATGAAAATCCCACAAGATTTTCCTTGTTATAACTGCTGTTATCATCCCATGATCTCTATATAAGAATATACTGTTACACATAGAAAATATATTATCCCCTTTATTTTTTTTCTGGTCTATTACCTCATTCTTTTTCTCTTTAATGAATTTAACATATTTTGCTTTGGACTTTATTTCTTCTAATGTGACTGGTAGTTCTTTTACTGTTATACAGAACATTTTTAATATCCATTTTGGAACTCGGTGAAGCAATAACTGTCTCTTTTAATGGATCTCTTATTTTTGGAATTCACCTAGACAAACCATTAGCGTGCGCCATTTTCTTAGATTGTAAAAACTCCATTTTGAAAGAGTAATTTAACAAGGTGGTTCCCCATCTTTCTAGGCAGTTAGCTGACTGTATAGAAATTCCCTTTTAAAATTTCAAAAAATTAAAAAGGGAACTTAAAAGTAAAAGTTGAAATAAAAGAGAATGCCACATCAATGTTCTGATCGAAAAGGTAAGTACTTTTTGCAGCATTGGAGATTATAATCAGTTTTGTTGATTACACCCAATTTCTCCAACTGTTCAAATTTGTTGACAATATTCTCCAATGCTGCGAAAGGTACTTGCTGTTTTGGTCAAAATATTGGTGTCACATTCTCTTTTAATTCAAATTTTGCTTTTACTTATGAGCAAAATACAAGTCCCTCTGAAAAAATTTTGGGAAATTTCAATTTGAGTTCCCTTTTTAATTTTTTGGTTTTGGTTGACGATCCATCTACATTATTACAAAACGTGTGTTTATTGGTTCATTGAACAAGTCGTATGTTCCAAGTACGTTTTTTGATCCATGACGAATGCTTTTAATTTTTCCTCTTTCCCTGAGAATAAAACATGACAATTTCGCTAAAGAATTTTAATTTTCCACCTATGCCATTTTCTTTCTTTTTTTTGTTTTTTTAATAGAAGTGATTAAAATTGGTCTGTTGACTCTTTTTCAGGTTTCAGCCTTTATTATTAAGTCTCTGCCCGTGTCTAATTGAAATTTGACTTTATTATTTATTCAAACATTTATTTATTTTCTTTTCATTGTCTTGAGTGCTTTTTTTTTTTAACAATGAACAAAATTTTTTTTCATTTTACTTTTGTTTTCTTTCTACAATGAGAGAATTTATGTCCTTTGCCACCACAATTGTAACACTCTTTGTTTTTAAAAGGGTAATTTTTAAATAAATGTAATTGACCAGAACCAAAATAAAGATTAATTTTTAAAAAATTTTAAAAGAAGTTTTTTTTTTCTACCTTATGGCTTATTCTTGACTTTGTGAATATTGGGCACATCTCATTCACTGTCTGCCCTTAAATTTAAAATATGTTGACACTCTTCTGCAAGATTTTGAAGTGTTATCTTTTGGTCTTGTTCTAATTTTTTTAGCAGTCTTGATCTTATTTCTGCATCTTTTGGTGCGGTCTTTCCCTGAACGAAAGTTAGGCATTGAAATGTATCTGGTATTATTTTGTTCACCCTAAACTTTTTACATTCTCTGTTGACAATATTGGCAAAAATCACTTAATCCTCACTTTTTCTTTGTAAGATTCAAACACTGCCAGCAGGTATTGAAAAGTGAACTCTGCTCACCAAATATTTTTGTTAATATTTGTATGATTTCCTGGAATTAAATTTCTCCAGGATGTCTTGGGAGTATAAAATTAGCATGCTTTTTTTTTTCATTTGACCATGTTGCACATTTTTTTTAAATATTTTTTTGTATCTCCAAAAATATGCTCCAAATGTTCCTTTTTCATCTGGTTTGTATAAAAATTCACCAATTGAGTTGATTGCAGAATCCTGAGAAAAATATATTAGTGCTGCCTGGATCATTTTCTCTTCTTGAGAAAGTTTTTAGTAATTTAAAAAAATTTTTTTCTTGAAGTTCAAGTTCTTCTCCATGCTTTTCTAAGTCTTTTTGTCATTCCTGTTTGTGTACAATTTCTTGCTGTTTAAAAAAATTGCAGCATTTTTAAAATCCTCTTTATGTAAGTGGGTAGCACTTGTTAATTTATGCTTCTAATGAATGTTTCTGCGTGTTCATTTGTCCTTTGTTTATATCATTGACTGTAGTATTTTTTTTGCTACAGTAGTGTTTTATATTTATTTGTCATAATTCATAGTTACCAATCTATTGTTTCAATAATGATTTCTCAAATGCGTTGTCACCAATCTATTGGTTTGTCAGGGTGAATGACTGATGAGAGAAGAGTAAGAGCTTAATATATTTATTCAGCATGGTATCTGTTGCTAACGGATATATACAAAAAATACAGAACAATGAGTTACAAACAATTAATAAGACAAACTTATGAACAAAAGAGAGGAGGATCTAAATGGTGAATAGCTGATGACGTAAATCAATCTGAATACTTATTAAAAAAAAGTTAACTCTTAAATACATACTCGTAGACTTTTTCAGGCCATTAGCCAGTCCATTAGGTAGAGTGCTGAAGGGGTGCTAGCTATGCCACAATAATACACATGCATGGGACTAATGGGTATACCATGTTGAAACATTGGTTCTTGTATGATCACTAAAATTAAGCAACCAGGTGCTATAAGCTTGGATGTGTGGGTGGTGTAATGGATAATGGTTCATAATTTGAAATTGAAGTACTAAGTTCCAATTCCAGTCAGTTTCATTATATTCACTTATGTGCAAATATACTTAGGAAAGGTATGAATCTGCCTGTTCCCCCCTCCCAACTATGGGTCAGTTAGTAGAACTTATATCAGTTAAAATCATTATTATTACCTAAAAATTTTTACAATCTAAAAATATTTTCTTGCTTTAAAAAACCTGAAAAAAACAAATCAATCACAGAGATGCATCACTCTGTTTATAGCTGAGAAAGGAGTGCCTGAGTAACAGATGCTGACTTCTAAGGATACCTGCCTTATCATAGTCGATCAGGTGCTCATGTCCATTTCATAGCTTGTGCTAATTCTTTGTAGTCAATGGAAAACTTTTCAGCATACTTTTGTGTGCGTGGAAAATGCACGTGCACACACACAGCTATATGTTGACAGCCTAATGATGAAAGGAGCATTTATTCTATGCAATAAATATTTATTTTTAAACATAATCTCCTTCCTTATGAATACTCTGAATTCAGTGGCCATAGATCCAACATTTTACAGTGAAAATTTCAATGACTCAAAATATTGACTGTTTGTGTTCAAGTGTTTTCAAATCTTATTAAACAGATGGTAAGTTAATCTATAGGATAGAGTTGTAACTGTCCAGCATACAAATTTGATGCTTGTGAATCACAGTATCAGAGTGCAACAGAATTCATAAACCGGTTTATAATATTTTTATTCAGTCAGTTAAGTGCCATATGTGAAACACACTTGGGCGATCATGTCTTGAAAGAGACATGACTGACTGGGCAGAAGATTATCCCGCAGTAGGTTGCCATTGCTTTCTGCGGTAGACTGGTTGCCAGCCAAGGCTATAGAACCCAATCTGTCCTGTTATTTAACCCATAACTGGAAGGAATAGATGGATTAATACCTTTCCCAAGGGTATTTGCGTGTAAGTGAATGCAATGAATTCAACTGGAATTCGAACTCGGCTCTCCGATTTCTTGTTCCGAGCCGATATCCACTGGACCACCACGCACATAGAATAAAAATAACTCACTACAGTTTCTATAGTGGAATTTCTTTACAGTTAATGACAGCAAATTTGGGGAAATATATTATTGATTAGTGATTGTTACATTGTTTGTAGAATAATGAATTAGAAGAAGAGACAAGTTGAAGACAGTTGATTAAATTTTTAGTAACAGCTGTCTTTGTACAAGTATTTACTATTACAATTAATGTGGTAGGAATTCTAACTTGCAGATTTTTGTCTAAGGAAAATAATAAATAAACACATTGCTATGATTATCAAGTAAAACATTTATGAAAGGGATTCTTCAATTTTTGGTATTTTATTCCTAATGGAAATGAAGGTTTGAATTATTTTCATGCATACATGCATGAAAAACAAACGTTCAATGCTGAGTTAAAAAATATTTTGAAAATGTCAAGGTCAGATAGAATCTCTGAAATTCCTAAGATATTGGTAGGAGTAGAAGTATTATTAAAAGGAAGTTAATGGCTGGATGCTTCTTTCTAAGTTTGTTCGTCTACTAGGATAACTAGCTAATCCTTGTTGCAGACATCTGCTCAGGTATATTCATGTTTTCAACATCCAAAAGCCAACCTGTAGTTTATCTTGCAGCTTGCCAAGTATGCCTTAGTTATAGCTTCTAGAAGATAACACATTTTCTTGTAGTGATCAGCAGTTTTGAATAAGGCCAGTACAGTCAAACCCTCAGTCACAATAACTCATGACTTAATGTTAACACAGCCATTGATGATTCTGAACAGTTTCCTTACGCCAGTTTTATTCCAAAGTCTCATGACAACCTGTCTTGTGGCTTTCAGACACTTCTCCACAATGCCAAAATCTGGGGCTGAAAGTGCTCATTTGCAAACTAACTTTTAGTGGAATCACACTTACATTTTATATATAAACAAAAGTTTACTAAAAAATTAAAAACAAATTTTATCTTTAATCTGATTTATACATGTGTAAAACAGGGAAATTAGCATAATCTCTTAAAAATAGACTAAATAATTTACAAAGACTAATGGAAAGAACAACGCTATGATTAATACTAAGAGATTAACATGGCTCAGTGAACAGATCAAGCTAAGAGATATGCTAGAAATAAGATAGAAACAATAAAAATGGAGGTAAGCAGAATGCATAACAGGAAGAAAGGACAAAAAATGGAGCAAAGGGTTGGTTGAATGTTCTCCTGTATATAGCAAAGTTCTCCTATCATTGAAATTTGTTACTGTTCATTTTATGCTAGTTTTATAAAAATACTATTGATGGTGTTTATGAAGTTTCAAGAGAAAGTAAAATTTGTACCATTTGAGAAAATGACTGAAGCTCTTCAGATGAGTAGCTGTAAAAAAAAAAAATAATAATTATGCATCAGATTTTCTTAAATGCAAATGAATAATTATTTAACTTTTTTTTCCCTGCCATCATAAAAATTTGTTGTGACAGGTTAGATTTGTATATGTAATCATTAACGTGAATCGAAGCTTTAATGTAGTTGTTTAAAAATTCCTACCCAGGATATTATATGTTGACACTTATAGGTTTGACTGACCTCAGAATCCCTATGGAAACAAAAATCGATTGGTTTCACATGTACAGTAATTTGTGGAGACTATATGTGGCTAGACTATATAAGGATGTACGTTGTGGTGCAGTGGATATTGGCTCGGAATGAGAAATTCAGAGAGCAGAGAATTCCAGTTGAATTTGTTGCATTCACTTACAAGTAAAAACTCTTGAGAAAGGTATTAATCTGCCTCTTTTCTCCAGCTATGGTTTAAATAACAGGACAGATTAGGTTCTTTAGCCTAGGTTGGCAACCAGTCTACTGCAGAAAGTAATAGCAATCTCCTGCGAGAAAATCTTCTGTCCAGTCAGTCATGTCTCTTTCGTGACCTGATCGCGTGTATCACATATGCCACTTAACTGACTGATACGTGGCTAAATGTTGAGCAAAGTGTTTATCTTAGAAACAAAAATAAATATAAATTTTATATGTTAATTAATATTAGTAATATTAATTTTATATATTAATGATATTAATTTACACTTTTCTTGTCTCTGGCTATTCTTTTTGACAATTACTTTAAAATGAAAAGATAGTAAGATTTTATGCTATAATGAAAATTAAAATCTGCCATGTGAAAATTGATTTTAAATAAAGCTCAATATAAAGTAGGAATTTCTTTTTATTTGTAATTTTTAAAGAGAAAAAATTTTAAGAATATTTTTTTGAAGCTAGAAAGAAATGATAGTTGTCAATTTTTATCAGAATTTCTTTCAAAATGTCAAGAAATTGAAGTGACATTTAGGATAATGCCTAATGTAGAATCTGGTTGGCATTTAATTTAACATAAGAGAGAAAACGATTCTTTTGAAAAAAGAGGATTCCTTTCTTAATATAAAAAAAAAAAACAGTCCTACTACTTTTCATTTCACTTCTATTTTCTTTAGCATAATGAACCAGATTATAAAAGCCAAGTCCAACATCAAAAATTATAAATAAAAAGTCTTTTTGTCTTACAAATCTACCTAAAGATCTACTAAAGTATTATGTGTTGTTCATAATGAAACATACTAAAGGCTGATTTCAAACTTATTTTGATAGTTTTTGCTAATTTTTTGTCTAAAACAATACCATAGACATTTTGTATAATTGTTATGAATTTAACAAGTCATTGACTTTGTTAATTAAAAGGGGTCATAAGAAATAAGCCAATTCTATTGAGGGTTAATACTTTACACCATGAAAACATTCAGCTTGTTAAGCTTTTATCTCTAATTACTAACATTTCTTTAATAAATAATGTAGATAGTATATAAGTTTTGTGAAATAACAATTGTTGATTTCTCATCTATTATTTTCTATGCAAATATAGTTTTGTTTTATTTGAATATTTTATCTTTATTCTCATATTTTATTCGTAAAAACATTCATTTTTATTCACTGAAAACAACTATTGTTACTACTATAGTTCATTAATAATTTCAGTAAAGTACTTACCCCAGCAGACTATTATTACTAGTGTAATGACATGGATTTTCTGAGTACCCTATAATTATGACCTTATGTCAGGTATATTCCTTGTTAATTCAAGAAGTGTTTGTTTAAACTCAAAAGCCATGATTTTGGTTATGAATTTTCTACATTGAAGATATTTCTCCTTTTAGACTATTTGGCATAACCTTATTGTGCTCTTCTCATTTTTCTCCAGCATTTAATCTTGTCTCTTTAGTCAGTAATTTTAGTTGTATGGACAATAGGTTTTTCTTTTAATCTATTCTCATCATTAACATTTATATTATGGTCTAAATCATTGTCCATCATTTACCAATTGAGATAATTCAAATTACTCTATTACTGATCTTTAATTTGTCAATTTGATTTCAACCTTATATTTTTTTTTATAAAACTGTACAATCCAATAAAATCTGAAACACACCTGTAATTATGATTTGATCAGATCATAAAAACTTAATAATTTCTAGGCTCAAGTTCTTCATCTTGCTTATCTTAATATTTCAACATACACTTTTTGCCTTTCATTAGAATCATGAATTGTTATTAATGTTTAGCCAGCGACAAGAGATTGACAAAAATAGAATTCTTTACAAAGAAATAATTTGTTCTTTATTGTTCAAAAGGTTTAAATATGAAATTTATTTAAAAAACAATGGCATGTTCAGTTTACTTTCTTATTACAGTGAACAAATTTTGGTGAATAATATATAATTTGCTTATTCACAGTGACAAGAATGTTCTGATGAAAATTACAGGATTTAATAAAAAGAAAATATTGCAATAAAAATGAAAATTGTCAACCGAAAAATTGTAATATTCATTTTTTAATGACAATAAAAAAAAAAATCATTGCAAATAAATTTATATTTTATTATTTTTTAGACTCGTTTTACCCCAAGCAAGGCAGGACTGCCACTATTGCACAGGGGGTTTCAGTGAGAAAAAAGACTAGGTACAGGGGACAGTGAGGAAAGGATAAAAGTTAAACAAGATTCAAGAAGATAGAAGATGGCAAATGATGTTGCATTTAAATTTTTGGTGATTGTAGTTATCAGAGAAGCGAGTGAATGGAAGGGAGCTCCACAGGCAGGAAGTGCGAGAAGATAAACTGTTGGAGTAGAAATGGTGGTTGCATTTAACCATTTCTATGGTAAAAGGGTGGGACCTAGATGCCAATCTAGTAGCACATTTAAATTCATGTAGTTCGGACTTCAGGGGAAAAAAGCTCATCAGAGCAGTTGCCAAGTGAATGTTAAAAGCAGAAGAAACTGATTTAGTTCACCTGATTTTGGTATTGTGGATTTCATGTGTCACTGTAATAAGAGTTTAGACTTTTATTTTTACTCTTGGATGAAGCCTTATCAGACATTATATTTGACAAGCTTCCTGAAGTAAAATGAATGTGAGTGTCAGTTAGGTTTTGATCTGCCCTCTAGACTGATGGCTTGAGTATTTGCAATAAAATGCAACTGAAATATTAGTCCCAAAATAATAATGATACTTGTTTAAAATAATAATGTCTTTTTCACTCTGAAATATTAAATTTAGATTTGATTGCTAGACAAACTTTAATGGTTTTGTACAATATATTTGAGATGTAAAAAAAAAAAATAGTTTTTTTTTTTTTTTTTTTATTAAATTTCTTTTTACTGAGTAAATACAAGTAAAGTTGAGGGGGGGGGGCAATAAAAACTCCCAGGCTTCAGTTCTGTATTCTTTCTTCGAAACTGAAAAGAAAGCAAAGAATGTTTACAAGAAAAGTTGGTATTTCCCCAATCTTCGAGTAAAACATGTAGTCTATATCTACAAAAGATAAAAATGATGTAGATAGTACTTGAACTCAGAACCAAGTATATACTAGGCATCATCTTTACCAGATGAGCTAATTCCAATATTTTATTAATTTCTTTCTTTCTTTTACCTGTTGTTACAATTGCTGCAGGATGGAGAGTTTGCCACAAATCTGTCAGTGCTTGAAGTTGCTGGACTGGGGAAAGGCTGTAAGTAAGAGGGGTTATTTGGTGGGGGTGGTTTATAAGGTAGAATAGAGGAAAGGTAATGGGGGTGTGTGCAGGGAGCTTTGCTGGCTGGCAGTCAATCTAATTTTGACTCGTATACAAACAGCCTCTCAAAGCCTGTATGCAAATTTCTGGCATCTTCCCAAAACAAATATAACATATTTATGGTTAGTGCACAGGCAATGTTTACATGGTTGCATTTTGTTCAAACCATGTGAATAGCTATTGCAAGTCTTGGGCAATTTTTTCATGGCCTCTTCAATTATTGGCAAAATACATGTTAATGTTTTCTCTTTCTCACAATCTATTAAAATATCTTTTTCAGTTTATATCTCTTTGTCTGTTTTACTTTCTCTCTCTGTCAATGCATATCTTTCTCAGTCTATTTCTCCCCCCCCCCCTCAATCTATCCATCTCTCTATCATACTATTAATCAAGGTTCAGGTCTAGATATAATCCTGTTTTACGTTTTACTATTTTAGATGAGTTTTTCTCACTCAGAGAATTCTTTACCCTTTGTCATTGCTTTCATATACTAGTAAAATTTCCTTTAATCAAGTCACTTACATATTGTGTTTCAGAATTTTCAGTTGGGAGTTTATCCCTTGTCAGTTGTGGACTCTTGGCCTGTTAGTGAGGTCTGCTCAGTGGTGTTGGAATATTACTAGTTTGATTTTGGCCAGTGCTTCCCTCATTAAGCCACATAGGCTGAGTCAGAGGAGAGATGAGCTGCTATGTTCTGGTCATTCAGATTGTTGTACATATAAACTGTTATATCATTCACATAGATACTCACTAAAGATCAGAGTATGGTCTCAGGTAGATCATTAATATAAAGTAGCTAGAAGGTAAGATCAAATAGAGAACTCTGAGGAATGCCAACATTGATCTTATGGGCTTCCAATAACTGTCCATTAACAAGGACCTACCTTTTAGGAAGGACTTGATTATTGAGAGAACCCAAACAGAGATTCCATAGCTGGAGAATTTATGTAGCAGCTCCTGGTGCTATACCTTGTCAAAGGCTTTTCATACATTTAAGAATGGTCATAATGATGAATTTATTGTCTAGTGCCTCGCTGATTTTATGAGTAATGACTGGTTAATCAGCTGTGGATCTAGTAGGATGAAATTCATACAGGTTATCACTTAGAATGTCAATCCTGTTAAGGTGTTAGACAACCTTTACAATTGACACCTTCCATTGACTTGGAAAACATTTCACCTTCAGACAGCAATTGGACAGTTTTGCCAGAATTTGGAAATAACTCTGGACTGATATTCTTAAGAATAGCAAGAGGGATTTTGTCCTGACAGGTGGCCTTCTTAGGGTTTAAGTTTTTTGATAAGTCTGGAAATTTCTTGTAAGCAGAGATTAGTTTTCCAATAAGTAGTCATTTTCTAGTTTCACCGCATGGTCATCCCGCCACTGTTGTGTCTTTTGTTTTAGAGAATAATAGTAATAATAAAGGCTCTAAAGTATTTTTCTCTTCTTCTATATTCTGTCTCTCTTCAGGACAGGATGATGATTTTCCACAACTTCTTCCCCTTTGTAGCTCTTAGTAACATGTGTTTTTTTTTTTTTGGGGAGGGGTCCATCCCACCCAACCTTGTTCTGTCATCCAGTCACATAACCTCATCAGGGAGTTAATCTGCAGTTCCCTCCCTGTCTCTTTTGTCTTCAATATGCCCTGTGAATGTCAAATTCTCCAAGCTATCCTCCTCCTCCATTATGTGCTTGAGTAGAATTGTCCTTTCTGTTTCCATTTTTTTTAAGACTTCCTTATTGCTTGCACACTTCATCTATAATATTCTCAACATCCTTCTGTAGAATCACTTTTCTGTTGCTTCAAATCTCTTCATCATCTGTGAGGAATTTAGGAGGATTGATATTATGTAGCAATTCAGCACATTTTTCTTTGTATCCAATGAAACTTTCCTGTTTTTATATACTTTGCTTAGCTTCTGGAAGGTATCTTTTACTATAGAAATGTATTTTCTGTTAAAACACTTCCCAGATATTTAAACTTGTTTTTGGCATCAAGTTCACATCTCAAGGCTTTTATTTTACTAAGAATCATACTTATTCTGACTTCAACTGTTACATTGTACATGAATTCTCTCTTCTTACAATTAATGGTTAGTCCTTTCTTCTCACTTTCCTTTGCTTCCTCACCTCAGAGCTTAGATTCATGATTGTAAGAAGTGTCATAGAATTAGATAGATAGGTTACTATAATCCCCCCTCATACACACACTACTCCTTAGGGATATATAATGTTACTAGGCTAAGTATGTTTTATGAAAAGTTCATGTTACTGTAGGATAAGAAGAGGAAGATACTTTTCTAAATCTAAATCTAATTTCATATTAATTCATATTTTGCATTAATATTTTGTTAATCTGTCAATTTTAAAATTCCTCCATAAAGAAATATGCTTTTGGAAAATTAAATATTACTTGTCACATGTGTTTTTCAGATAGTTTATTTCCTTTACTTTTCTTTTTTTAAAATTAACTATAAAGCCAAGCCATCATTATCAAATGAAAAATTCAGGTCTGACATATTTTACATAAATATCATTATAAAAAATATCCTTTTTCATAAATATTATCTTTTATTATTGTTTTTTTTTGTTTGTTTTTTTTACAAAACAATATCATTGACATTTTCAGATTTTATATAGGAATTCACATCACTTTGTATATTCTAAGAAAAATAATAAAAATATTGCTATTTTCATAACTGATATACAAGTAATTTATATCAATAAAAATAGTCTATTTGGTATTATTTGGTTTATTATCCATAAAAGTAGTTTTAGCTTCAAGCAAATATTGTGGTTTGGAAAAATTTTGTGGTTATTTTATTTAAACTTTTTAGATATAAATATGAGCTAACAAGAAAAATTATTCTATTCTGAGAATTGGTTAAACAAATTAAGAAGAGAATTTAGATTATCATTTCAATCTTTATGGCTGACAAAATGACTCAGTGGAAATGATTTTTTCCGCAAAAAAAAAAATTGGATTTTAAATTCTCCAAATGAATTACTTTTTAAAATAACTAAAAGTTATTTTGCATTTTATTCAATTTGAATAGGTCCTGGGTATGATGGTAAACTGCATCTGGCAGCAAGGCCTCTGATTTTGAGGTTGTGAGGAGCATGAAACCACCTCTTAATTGCTGTTGTTCCCAGGTCCACACTGACCTGGAGTGGTAGCACTTGTTAGGGTTCCAGCTACAGGCAAATAGTTAATCTCAAACTGGGGTCAAAATACTATGAAAGTATAAAGATACACTATATAGAAATATATACATAAAAACAGACTTTTAGAGAAAAATATACAATTTTGAAGGAAAAATATTACCAACAATACATTTTTGAAGGGGGAAAAAATTATTCTCAGAAAAACATTTTTCAATACAAAACTAGAAAACATTTTCAGTTTTCTAAAATAAAAAAGAATAAAACAAAAAATTTTCATTAAAATCTGACTAAACCTTCACACTATAACCAAGCATTCAAAAAATATCTTAAAACTCCACCTTTTTGGCATTAAATAACCCACAGAGATTGATAGGCCATTAAAAAAAACTCAAGCTCAATTTGAATAAATATTTAACTTTTCATAGATTTAAAAAATGTTTAAGGTATTCAATTTCTTTGTTAATGTTTGAGGCATGCAAGTTTTTATTTAATTGAATTTAACAATCAAATTCTTTAATTTTACTTTGTAATTCTGTACAGTTAACAAAAATTGAATGTACTTCTGTCTGCAATTTTAGATGGAATGTAGATTGCTGGTTTCACAAAAAGAGAACGTGTGTGTGTGTGTATATATATATATATATATATAATATTCTCTGTTGTCAGTTTTTCCAATTCATGTGTACTCAATCTGGCAGTTTGGTTCTAAGAATTGAATTGTGTGATGTTACAGAATGTGAATGCCAGGGCCAGAATGGAGAATGGTCAGTGATTGACTGGAGTGACTTGTGGGCAGGGCATTCTAACAGTGATGGATTGCCTTTATCTGGGTTTTTTTTATATAAGTCCAAAATTGCACAAATTCTGAAGAATTCTGAAGTGTCAGCATGCCTCCCACACCCAAGTTTGTGAGATTTCATATACAGTGACTTTAGTACTTTTAAATGAAATAAAGAGAGTGACTGGAACAAAACAGTAAACCAGTCAACACTGAAGTCAGCTGCATACCTTCTGTTCTTTATAAGGTACTCACAAATTATAAGTATTTAAGATAAGTTTATTTGAAACCAAGGTGTGATTCCTGATTTTACTTGGTACGTCTTGTTTTATTCTCATATCTAGTTGCTGGATATTTTTCCCTATCTAGTTAACTTCACAATCAGCGATCTTGCCATGAATTACAGAATGAACAATGTTATGTGGATACTGAATGCTACATTGAACTCTTAGCACAAAATTGATCTCACTATCAAGGAAAACCTCAGAACAGATCATCAATGGCCTATGAGTCAGCTTTGATAAGATTCATCTTCCACTTCTCTGAACAAAGGGAATCACAATATGTGTACAAACCAGCAAAAGTAGGCTTTCTATATACTGAGGTTAAAAACGATATTGGAGTATAATAAAAAAGAGCAAGTTGAGAATTGGACTCTTCCTCAGCTGTAAACCTCAAAGCTGGATGAAGACCATTGAGAAAGGAGAGAAACTGATCTGCCTTGGCATTATCATTAAATAAACAAAAAGTATTGTCCACATACCTACAATACAACTGAAAACAAAGCAAAGTACAAAACAATCCTACCTCATATACTTGCCAGTGCAGAGCTCAAAGAGGAACCCATGGCAACCCCATCAATCTGTTGATATATAATCTTATCAAAGCTAAATTCAACAGATGAAGTGTCAAATTTCATCAGTTCAAAGAACACTTCATCAGGAATATTTGGAGGAGACAAAAAACTGTGATAAAGTAAATCACAACAAATATGGTCCCCAAAAGAGCAACACAAGTAAATAAAGAGCACACATCAAATGAACACATGAACTTATCAGAAGAAGAATAATTCTGGATATAATTTGTAAAGGAAAAATAATTTTTTATATAGAAAGAACAATAATGTTGCAAAACAGGTTGCAACACTATAATGAGCCATTTAGCAACCTTATGTTTGGAATATATATATATATAATCTTGGCCTGATTAAAAAATTCTTCCCTACAAAAATGAAATCCATTGATTTGGGGAGATTTTGTGAAGTGTGCTGATCTACAGTTTTTGTGAAGTGTGCTGGTTTATTTGCCAACAAAATATATTTACCTTGTTTTTATTCATATTGGAGACAAAAAAGTTCTCATATATTTTGTCCAAAGATACTCTATACATATAGTATATAGTCATTTTTGTTTTAATTTGTAGTGAATGAGTTTGTATTATTTTGATATTTCATAAGAATTTCCATGGATTCTAGTTAAAAATGATTCCTTGATATATTTTATACCCCTCCCACATGATCTTTTTACTCCTTCTCCCTCCCACATGATGATTTAAAGCAGGAATAGGAAACTTTTTAAAACAATGGGCTGTGCTACAAAATGATTCAAGGTATTGTTTGTAGGGGTGTCTCACCATTTCTCATTACAGAAGACTGTACATGTAAGCATCTTCCTCAGAAATGGGGGGAAAAAAACTTTTTTCCTTGAAGTAAATATTTTTCTATAATTAAAAAATTGAATAACAATGTGATTAACATACATGGGTGCATGTAATTTGTTTCTAATTTATCATTTTAAAATAAAAAAAAAATTTCAAATAAAAATATATATATATATTCTGCAAAGAATATGAACATTTTGTTTCCAAAGAAAAAAGATGTTTGCGCATGTGATCTTCCTTAGTGAAAATTGCTTATGGTTTAAAATGATGGAAACATTTTTCAAAATCAAAGAAACCTTGTACTTAATCATTGTCTACATCTGTGGTTACATATGAGAGAATATGTGAGTGAACAAGTAAAAATGAAATTTAAATGTTATTTATTCTAATGAAATTAGATGTGTCATTAGGAAAGCAAAATGGAGTCATGTGACTGATTGAAGATGGCAACATAATTATTTTATTTTTTTAATCATTTCACTCCAAGCAAGGCAGAACCATCACTAGCGTGCAGTGGGGTACAATTAGAGAAAAGACTGCGTACAGTGGGTATTGAAGAAAATATAAGAGGGATGGATTGAAGAAAGCAATTGACATTGCAATTAAGTTTTTGAAGATTGTAGCTATCAGGGAATCAACTTAACAGAGGGGAGTTCTATAAATGGGAAGTGTGAGAAAAAACTATTGAAGTAGAAGTGGCAGTTGTATTTAACTATTTCAGTGTTAAAAGGGTGGGACCTAGATGCCAGTCTAGTCAGTCAGTTAAATGCCATACGTGATACATGCTTTCGAGACATGACTGACTGGGCAGAAGATTATCCCGCAGTAGGTTGCCATTGCTTTCTGCGGTAGACTGGTTGCCGACCAAGGCTATAGAACCCAATCTGTCCTACTATTTAACCCATAACTGGAAAGAAGAGACAGATTAATACCTTTCCCAAGGGTATTTGCGCGTAAGTGAATACAATGGATTCAAATGGAATTCGAACTCTGCTCCCCGGTTTCTCGTTCCGAGCCGATATCCACTGTGGATGAGGCACTATGAAAAAAGCTTATCACAGCAGTTGCCATGAAAATATTTGTAGAAAAAACAGAGGGAAGCCATGTCATGTTGGTGAGAAAGTGACTGAAGTCAAGATTCCAAGTCAGGATCAATTACATTGCAAATCTTTCTTTGGAATTTGATATTTAATATGAAAAAAAGAATATGTAACCAGCATAAAATCAATTCTCTTTCCATCATCCCATTTTACAATTCTCTATTTACTGTTTATGTCCAGTTCTTTTTTTTTTTTTTTTTTTTTTTTTTTTTCTGTCATTTGTCTTCCTTGTCTACATAATTGATTTCTTGTTATTTACCCAATGTTATTGATTTTACTTAGATAAACTATTAAAGAAAATTCTGGTGTGGTTTCAACTTAGCATTTTTCTTTTGGATGAATATGTGGTAATGAATGTTATCAACATGTTATTAGTAATAGAAAACCCACAATCTATCAGTCTTTAGTCCTGTTCTCAATCACTGATCTTTTTTTTTTTTTTTTTGCTGTTACTAACAAAATATATCAGTATATATTTGTACCCCATTGATACTGAGTCAGTTTTATACTTATAAAATTGGTAATATCAAAATGGTTTATGATAGTAATACTTCAGTAGAATTGTATTGGACTGGCCTCTTTTTCTTTCAAGGCTCAATAAAAATTTGTCTTTGACTTGAAATTTGAAGAAACATATACACATTGTACTTATATAGACATTGTATTTATCAAGATAATTGTAGAGTATATGAATGAATTTGTGTTATGAAATATGATTTCCTTTGTATTTTCTTGGCCTTGTGTAACATATTCTGCCCTCCCTTACTGCTTGGGCACTATGTCTTAGCTATTTTAATTAGTTAGTCATTTACATATTACTACAATTTGATATTATGAATTTTTTTTTTCAAACTCCTATTGGATAAATCCTAAGTGTCATTTTCCTAGCTAGGTTGGTCTTTAGATTTAAAACCAAAAACTCCTAAACTTTTACATATATAAAACGTTACTTAAGCTTTGTTAGCCAAGCTAAAATGTACATAAAAAGAATTGGAATTAGTTATACCAAATTGTCATGACACACTAATTAGTTTGATAATTTGTCATGTGACACCAATTTTGAAAACTCTGATATAAACCATGTCTTCCACCCTATTCCAGCTTTTCTTAAGGTAACTAGTTTTGCTATAATACTAAGCCTAATATAAATCTGTACATTATTCTTCTATGCATTATATCCTTTCAAAACCTAGACAATTATGGCTCTCCATAACTTTCTGTTCCTTGTAGTTCAAAGCACCTTATCATTCCTCCAAGTCTGCCATCTATTTATATAAACTCATTAGAAAGATTATTTACTGCCCCTTTTGTCATCAATGTTTTGAGAGTGTTAAATTCTTCAAGCCCTCCTTTCTCATTTGTCTCCAAGAAATTTCAACTTTATCTTTCTGATTGTAACTAGGTGTCCTTTTAATCCCTTCCCTATTAAAATCAAAAATGTCTGAAGACAATTTACACATGATTTCTGAGCTATGAGTATCATACTCCAAATTTTTAGTTTACCCTCTATTTTTTTTCTTTTTTCTTTTTTAATTCTTTTTCTGGGAATCTTTTTTGTTGTTATTTCATTTTCATCTCTCTCCTTTCTCTTTCTTTTATTCTCCACTTTATATTTTTATCTGCTTCTCTGTCATTTTTTTCTTTATTTATTTTTTTCTCTTTTCTTTCTCTATTTTTGCTTTATAGTCACCCATACATTTTTTCTTTCTATTTCACTCACTTTGTCTTCCTCTTATTTTATTCTCTTTCTGATCTTTCTAGTCTTTACACATCCCAATCAACAGCATTTTTAGAAAAGTATTTAGAAACAAGTTTCAGATACCTCCAAAGCTTTTCTAATAAAGAGAATATCATGATGAACAAATGCTCCAAACATGAAAAAAATAAAGTTTTATCATCAAAATATTTAACAGAAAAAACTAATGTATTTTTTGGTTATGTTATTAAATTTTTAATTCTTTCTAACATGTTTAAAGTTTTGATTAAAAACTTGTTTTCTTAGCCAGCAACTGGGCTAAAGTTTATTATGGGAAATTGCCCCCACCCCAATTAAAAAACACATTGTTTCTTAAATTCTTTAAAAAATCAAATAATTGTCAGATTTTAATGAACATTTTAAGACTTACTAAAAAATGAATGAAATTTTTCTGTTCTGTTTAGCAAATCTTAACAAAAAATATATTTTTTATATCTATTACTACCACCTACTTAATTTTATAAAATTTCAGGAAATTAAAATTTCAGCTGCTTCATATTTATATCGTCAATTTTGTTTTTTAAAATAGCATCCCCAGTTTCTGAAAATCTGCTCTGAATTGTAAAGCAAAAAATGCAATAAAACTAAGACATAATTAGAAAAGCTTTTAATTGCTTTTATAAATAAGATATATTAAGGACACTAGTGTCATAAAACATTTTTTCAATGAATAATGAATTTTTACAAGAATTGTTTCCATTTTTTTAAAAATTTTATTATAAAAATTTATTAAGTTTTAAATCTTTTAAAATTCTATATTAATTTCAGCCATTTACATTATCTTTACTAATCACAAATAGAAAAGATTAATACAAGTCATCAAACATCAGTGATTTTAAATGAATTTTGAATTTTTTTTTTATGTGTATAAACGTGACCTTTAGAATTTATCAGAAAATAAGAGCAGTGTCTATAGTAAATTTACAGTCAACATTTCTTTAAAAAAAACATTTGACTGGAGAATATTTTCCTAAATTTTAAAAATTTACTGAGTACTTAAAAAATTATATAAAAAAGGTGCTCATGTCATTTTCTTAAATTATATTTTACAGATAAAATTTCTGTAGAACAACATTAGACCTGACATCACCTTGTCAAACAAGTCAGCATAGCTACTGCCAGGTTAAAAACTGCATTTCTGCAATATTTTAAACTTAAAGTAAATAATATTTGTTTCAAATCATATTAACTATCTTAGAAAAAAAAACTACTTCCAGTCAATTTAAATTAGTTTTTGAAATACAACAATATGTTTTGCTTATCAGAAATATTAATTTTAATCTATTATCTTAAAATTAAAACTAAAATAAGAACTTCAAGAATGATTTTTCAAATTAAACATTTGGTAAATTTTTTTTTGTTTTGTTTTTGTGTGGGTACCTAATTTTGACATATATTAGCAAATAAATGTATGGATGCATTGTCAGTGTTGGACATAGGTGGTTCAATAGGTCTGTAACTTTGCACATAGTTAATTGGATCTTGATCTGAAATTATCCTTGTATAATGTTCAGTCTACTTGAAGTTTAAGGAGATTTCATTGAAAAATATTTGTTTTTATATTACTCAACTTATTTACTGATATACCTACATGTATTGATATATCTTGTGTGTGTATGTATGTATGTGTATATATATATATATATATATATATATATATATATAATTATTTGATTACATTGTTTTAAAATGCTCAGTTTTTAGATAGTGTATGTGAATATAAACAATATGTATATTGAAATGAAATCATTCCTAATTAAGCAGAAATCAGATAATTTCCTGATTTGATGATCATTTAAGTGTGAAACTGCTAGTCACAATGCAATGCTGATTTTGATGTCACATTTTTACACACACACATACACACATCAATCAGGCCATCACCTTTGGGTGTTGACTTTAGTGTCCACTATATATATATATATATATATATATATATATATGAGAGGGTACTTAAAAGTTTTCAGTCCCAAAAACTTCTGAAAAACTCACCAAATAACCAAAAAATGTTTTTTTTTTTTTAAAGAATCTCTTCATGCCAAGAACTCTCCCACCTGACACATATATGTACATCCATTCATGTATTTTATATTGTATAGGAGATTGTTTTTAATTAAATTTTATGACAAGTATATATATATATATATATATATATATATATATATATATAATGTGTGTGCGTGCATATACGTATGTGTATGCAGATATATTTGATCAGTTTGTGTATAAATATCATGTACATCTGCTTGTATAAGTTTGTGTTCTCTTATAGATGTATGTGCTTTCTAAACTAGACTCACATTCTTTTTTTTAAATCTACAATGTTTTGCCCCATTTTTCTTCACTTTTCATTTTCACTGAAATAAACTGTCAACAACTATTACAGTTTTTTTATTGTTTACTTTTTCTAAATATTTTTGTCTTTTACTGACATCTAATTCAATTATACCTGCCCTTTTTTTTTCTTGTATATTCATTCTTTGGCTTTTTCTCTTCATATTTTTTATGTTATTTTTTGTTTTCTATTAATGATTTACATCAGTTGTTCAATCTCTCATTATCTTGGGTCTAATTTTAATTCACTTTTTACTCATCAATGTCCTTTTGTCTATGTACTTTTGGGTTTCACCAATTCTCTTTCTCTCTGTCTTTATCTCTTTTTTTCAGATTAATCCTAGTATTCAGCAAATTTAGCAGTTTTTTTGTTTTGTTTTTTTCAAAGATATTTTTAAACCAATATCAGGATTTAGAGCCATTTAGCTAATTTTAGTTGAATCGCCACTAATTGACATAACTACGTCCAAGCTGAAGAAAGCAGAAAGGACTACAAATAAAACTATAATAAAACTGAATGCATGGTAAAAACAGGAGCCCAGAATATCAACTGCAGGTGAGGATACTCAAATCAAGCAAGTACAGAAATTAAAATACCTTTAACAGAAGATGGAAAGTGTGACACTGTGATTCAAAGGCAAATCAGCATTGCCAAAGATGCATTCCAGAAGCTGAAAAGCATAGAGACAGGAAAAATTTCACTAAAGATAAAGAAGAGCGTAATGGATTGTTATGTGATGTCTGTTGTTCAATATAGCAGTGAATGCTGGATAATCTCATCAAGGATGGAGGAGAGACTTGAAGCAACCAAAATGGGGTTCTACAAAAGGATGCTGCAGATATCATGGACCAAGCATGTGAGCAATGATGAGGTTTTGGAAAGGATGGAAATGAAAAGGAAACTAATACTTAACATCAGGAAAAGACAGCTGAAATTCTTGAGACGTGTAATGAGGAAGGAAAGCTTGGAGAATCTAATATTCACAGGTCAGATAGAGGAAAAGAGACAGGAGAAAGCAGCGCATGACATACTTGACAGGCTTGAGCAAGTGGATGGTGGAGTGGGGTTTGGGCAGGATAACATGAAAAAGTATGATAAGAGCCTCTAGGGATAGGGAGATGTAGAAGGCCATGATCACCTACATTTTGAGAGGACATGGCACATAGAAGATTCTTTATTTTGTAGAATCCTTGATTTTTTGATGACCTCTTGAAATTTGCATCACATTTGTGCCTGATTTGTCATCATGATGTTCAAAGCCATTGACACTCAAATTAATTTCTCCTTATCAATTGGCCTGAGAAGAAATGAAAAAGGTTATATATATATATATATATATGAATATGAAATTAACTGAAATGTTGAATGTTAAAAACACATTGCTTTGTAATCATTGTTTTTAACAATTGCATGGATGTCTAGGAACAAAATACTTCACACCTTCATGTTATATTTTCAAGATAGGTAAACACATACACAAACTGCATACACTTAACAAAAATGTATCAAGATATATATAAATAAAATGAGATAAATAGATACACTATATAAGAAAACACTCAACAGTTTGTGTGTTTATACTAATATGACTCATAGAAAAAAAATGTCATTTGGAGGAAGTTGGTGGATGGACAAAATTTAATTTGCATCAAATAATCCATCCTTATTTATTTATTGTTAGAATAAAAAATTGTTAAAACACTTAAACAAATTAAAATGTGAGAAACTGGTAATGTAATTATGAGGCAGAAAAATATTAAGTGATATTAGAAGGCATTTATTTTTAGGTGGGAAAATGTTGCTCTGGCAAAAATTCTTGCTATTGATAAATTTTTTATTTGATTAACTTAATAAAAAAGAAGAGGTTGTCTTATATTTATATAATATAAAATTTCCTTATCTTGAGAACCATTGTGTCATTTGGAAGTTAGACAAAGTAGAAACATTTAATGAAATTTTACAAACCTGAATTTAAATTTTGGACTAGTTATCTTGCCTTTCATTTTTTGCAGCTGTAATATATTTTAATCTAACTTTGTTAGTTTATAACCACAAGGAATGGGAATGAATGACTGGTGTGTTTAATGATTGTAAGTATATCCTTTAGGTCAATGTTTATTTCAATAGCAAATGTTTGACAGAAGTAAAACAGATTAAGTAAATCCAACAGTTGGCAATTGAGAGAGAAGAACTTCTGTAGACTATTAGATTAAAAAAATTACTTTATTCCCAGTGTCATTTTGGTGAGGCTCATTAACCCACATTCACTTAAAAGATTTTTGTTACCTCCAGCATTAAAAACATATTGCAAAAATTTAAATATTTTATTTGATGTTTAAATTTTGGTTTCAGTTTCAAGAAGATAGCACAAAATTAGCTGTTATCAGAAATTACTTGTCATTTTTTATGAAAGTCTTTAAATTAAAATTTTATTTAAATGTTCGGCTGAAAATATGAAAAATATAGCATGAAACTGAAAAGAAAAATATGAAAAAATAATTAATGCTTTAAAATTCTTCATTTTTTTTTTCTTGAAAACTTCTGAAATATTTTATCTAAATAAACAGCAAATTCTGTCTGTCCTTTATTTGATGCTTGAACATCCAGCATTGGGATTTGTGTCTGGATGAAGAGGGAACACTTAAAAATACAAATCTTCTAATACATCTAAATAAATAAACCGTAAATTCTGTCTGTTGATGCATCTGAAACCCTTCCAACTCAGGTTACACTTGCTATACTTAGATATATTATACCATTTTGGAATTTTTTTTTTAATAATCATTTTAATCCAAGGAAGGCAGAATAGCTATTAGTATACAGGCAGTTTCATAAGAAGAGAGTGGGGAGAAAGAAGAAGGTATGGGGGTGTGAGAGAGAAAGAAAACACAGCAGCTTGAGCGTTGTCATTCTTATCAAGAGCCTGGAATATGTATTTGGTGATGGTTGTTAGTATATCAGCAGTATGGGATGTGAGATGATGAACCATTTCAGCATTAATAATAGTCTTGAACACTTTGCTAAAGATTAGTAAGAGGCTGATAGGACGATAATTAGAGGGATCAGATGGCTCTCCAGAGTTTTTAAAGACAGGAACTACAGAGGAGGACTTCCAACAAGCAGGAAACAAGAATCAGCAAGGCAATAGTTGTAAAGTTCCAAGCACATTTCTTTTGGACAATGATTGGAATTCCGTTGCCTCAACTTGCCTTATGGGAGTCAAGCTTAAAAATTATATTACAGACCAGAGACAGGATTATGTATATATCACTCATTTGAGCCTCAGTTCTAGTTTGGAAATTGAGTGTGAGTACTCCAGATGAGTCAAATGTGGAGTTGGATGAGAATTTGTGAGCAAAGCACTCAACCTTGTCTGCTGTGGATGTGAGGACCTCAATTTTGTTGAATAAAAGAGAGATCAAGCTGTTGGTGTTGTTTAACAAACTTTTGCAGAGCTGCCAGTAGTCTTTGGAGCCAAACTTTCAGGATGCTATTCGCTGCTTCATTTTATTAGCAAACAACAGCTTAGCATCATTTAGGATCCATTTGTATTCATTACGAGCAGAGAAAAAAAAGGCATCTATTGTGATCAGATTGTTTCTCCTGTAAAGTGATGCATGTGAGAAATGGTGACTGAGCAAGCAGGAGAGAACCAAGAATATTAATGGGGTTTAAGTCAGAACTTCCCAGCTGGGATGAAAGCATTGATGCCAACTTTCACCCAGGAGGAGACCTCATAGACGTAGTCCTCAATAGGGAGACTAAACATTTTGTTTCAAAGGAACACCACAAAGGAAATCGTTGAACATCTGCATTTCATCTGGTACTTGAACATTCAGCATTGGGATGGATTTGTGTCTGGGTGGAGAGAAAATGGCTAAAAATTCAAATATTTTGTGAATTTAAAATTTTTCTTTTAAATTCAATTTAAAATATCTTCAAGCTTTGTGAGTTGAGGAAATCAATTTTATTTCTTCAATCAGAATTAAAGTGAGAGGTTTCATGATGTAAAATTTTAAAGTTCTGCAGAGTTTGGGATTTGATGAACTCAATTTTTGGCCTGAATTGGAATTTCAGCCCAAATCTGCCTTTTGACTTGGGATTGCACTTATAGCTCTAATCAGAGTTAAAGTAAGGGTTTGAAGTTCCATAGAGTGATTTGAGGGATTCAAAGTTATTTCTTTATAATTATCATTACTCTAAGGTGGAGCAGAGGTCTTTTTATTTTGGGGCTAAAGGCCCAATTATCCCTCTGCAGGAGCCAGCTCAAATGTCTGGATGGAGTCCGACTTTTATGCTCGTAATTAAATAAAACTAATAAATTATAATGTACTGAGAATTTTTAATAAAAAAAATGTATAAAATACTTTTATTCTAAGAATTCAAAGGTTATTTTTGGATTTTACTTGATTGTTACTGAAAATAAATTTTTTTTTATTTTTTTTTTAAATATATACTTTTTCAAAATTGCTATCGTGTTTCACTACATCCTGTTAGAAATTGATGTTATACTTTAAGCAAGTTTATAATAAACTAATTTTCTATAAGAATATATAAAAAAAAGTTAATACAAAAGTAACTTTGTTGGGAATGTCTTAAAATAACAGCAGTATAAAACATTTAAAATAAAACATAAAATAAGACATGAATTTTAAATGATGAGCTAAGAAAATGCAATATAATGCCAGGTATAAGAAATATAATTAGAATATTTCACCCAAATGTGTTTTATCACTGAAGATATGAACAGTCATAAAATGGTTATAAAATGTAATTTTTTTGTAACAAGATTTGCAAGAAAAGTTTAAAAAATGTTTTTATTTTCTTTGCTTTAGAATTAACTAAAAATCCAAAATATTTCAGGTTTATGATTGTTTAATCAAGCCCAAGAGAAGTCATGCATTCAGTAGGTACTTGTGTACTTGTAAAAACTACATACTATAGTAGGATAAATATTTGTATAGAGTATAGTTTAATCACCCTGCTTCTCTTAACTTTACAGATACTACTTCTACTGATACCATTAACACTTGCAAATTTTGCTACTTTTATCATTACACATGTGATATTTTTAATAATTTTCACAATCTTGGAACTCTGTCTTCTTGGCAGATGTGCTGTGTTAAACAAAGCTCTGTACTTGTTGCCTTAAATAGAACATGGATTTAAGAAGAAGTGCCCTGTGCATTTACATATAGACTTAACACTAGTCTTACTACATGCCCCGCCCCCATTGGTTTATCCTGGAGAAGATCCAGGGGCCACTCATGGTGAAAGGTTATATTAAGGGGTAGTTTATATGGATAGCAAGGGAAGATAATGGATAATGATAGACTCTAAGCTTAAACAGGTCAATATTGTAGTGATTGAGAAAGCATCCTCTTGGGAGTCTGTTTTGCAGGGCATTGGTTTTAGGGAAGAAGCTGTTTGAGTGGAACCAGAGGGAGTGTGGGTAGTTTGCTACTCTGGAAGTGTAATGGCAAGTTCTAGCCATGAAATTCTGACCAGGTGGAACCACTTTGTTTAAACACTTTCAATAGTAGTAGTAGCAAAAAAGCAGTAAGCAACATGCCACGTCCCACCTGTGAGAAAAGAGGTTGGAGTGTGAAAAATAATTCTTCTCCATCAAGGTCTCAAAGACACTTTGGAACTCAAAACTGGAAAGTGAGGTCTGGGCATCTCGTACCCAAATATTACTGTACTCCATTTTCTGCCTGATCTGGTTTTTATAAAGGAAGAGGATAGCATGAGTCAGGTACTTACTGGAGCAGTATAGGGAGCTAATGATTTTTACCTGCATTTTTAGCGATTGATTGTATATAGGAATTTCATTTGAAAAAAGTTTGCTGATGACAAACTCCATCTACCATATTTGTTTCACAATATTATTTTTTGACCTTTATAAACATTTTTCACTTTTTCGAGAAGCAGATACAGTTAAAACACTGTCTCCATGAATTTTAATTTCATTTAAGCCTTCCCTGAAATTAACCCATTGCATTTGGCCACCCTGTCAACTCTGGGCTTCAGAATATGCTAACTGTACCTCTGGAAAGGAGTACCCCCCTTTCCCAATGAAGCATCCTGGATATGATGATAAACTACATCTAGGTCCTGGGTTTGAGAATAAACTGCATCTGGCAGCAAGGCCTCTAATTGAAAAGTTTTGAGGAGCATGGAACCACCTCTTAATTGCTGTTGTTCCCAGGTCGATCAAGGTGGTAGCACTTGTTAGGACCCCAGTTATGGGTGAATAATTAATCCCCTAACTGGGGTCAAAACACTATGAAAGTATAAAAATAGATTTTTATAATGAAAATTCCAGCATTACTTTTTTGGAGAAGAAAATATTACTATCAATAAATTTTTGAGGGAAAGTAATATTACCAGTGATATATTTATGAAGAAAAATATTACCAAGAATACATTTTTGAGACGGGAGGTGGGAAATATTACCAGCAATACATTTTTGAAAAAAAAAAAATTCATACCAGTAATACATCTGACTTTCAATGAAAACCACTTTACAAAAATATGTCAATGAAACCTGATCTAAAAACGTATTTCTTGCAAGGAATATATATTTTATTAATACAAATCTATTGTAAAATTTTGTCAGCATTAAATAAACCATTAAGATTGATATGCTGTAAAACAAGACAAACCAATCAAACTTTCTCTGGGTCTGCTGCTAGGAAAGTTGGTCGTTCCAGATCATTTTTTTTTCCCTCATTAGCATCCATCTTACCCATTTGTAATTCAACTGTGCATTGAATATATCTGCCATATCTGTTCTGATACTTTGATCATATATATTGAGATTCTCAACAAAAATTGAGGTTAATATGCCATAAACCAAACCATTGCATTTATAAAGGATTTGAAAGTACAGATTTCAAATATATTCTATTAACACTTTAGTTGTTGTGGGCTATAGTGATAAGATATTGGTTGATATAAACTATTTGGGTTTATTTAATGACTGTATTTTCATATTATCGGTGTGCAGAATGAATTTACAGATTAAAATAAACTCTTAACTGATAAAAGTAGTTAAAAACAAATTATTTGGGGTCCAAAATAAAGAGTTTTAAAACCAATAGTTTTACATCTGGTATTTTCATGACTTAAAATAGAAAACCAACAGAAATAAATGAAACAGACAAACTATTTAATTCTATTGTTGGTTAAATAGTTTGTCTGTTTCATTAACACTGATAATTGCAGGTACATTTTTTTTTTTAATAATCATTTCCCCCAAGTAAGGCAGTACTACCACCAGTGTGCAGGGGGTTACATAAGAGGAGAGTGATAAGGAAGAGAAACAAGTTACAGGAGGTGTCAGAGAATGGGTAAGAGAAGGATGAGACCAATGGTGTGAAGAGAGCTGCATGAGAGTAGAGTGGAAAAGGAGAAAAACATGATACAAGGGTTGTCAGGGAAAGGATGCGAGTCAAGGAGATAAGAGATGGCAATTGACATCGCATTTGAAATCTTGGAGATTGCAACTGTCAGAGAAGCAAGTATATGGAATGGAATTCCACAGTCAGGAAGTGTGAGAAAAGAAGCTGATAGAGTAAATTTTGCGATTACATTTGATTGATTTTACTATAAAAGTGTGGGACCGAGTTACTAGTCTAGTAGCTCAAGTAAATTCATGCAGTGGGAGTACCAGCTAAGCTCATCGAAACAGAAGCCGTGAAAGTATTTGTAGATTAGACAGAAGGAAGCCATATTACGTCAGTAAAGAAGTGAGTAGGGGTTGAACTACCAGGTCTGGATTGATTACATTGTAGATTCTCCATTGGATTTTGTCAAGAACCTTGAAATGAATGGCAAAGGTACCTGACCAGATGTGACAGCAGTATTCAATGCACAGGTGGATGGTAGATTGATATAAGTGTTAGATGAATTCAGATGAGAAAAATTTCCTGGCCCTACACAGTGCACCGACCTTCCTAGCAGCGGATTTAGCTTTGGATTCAGTGTAGTCATTCCACTTGAGGTCAACTGGGAGACTTACGCCAAGAAGGTGCAGTGTCAGGCTTTCAGGGAAACTAGCCTGATCCATGCTGATGGGTGGGAGGTTGATTGTTCTTATCAAGAGCCCCAGTGATGGTTGTTAGTATATCAGCAGTAGACCTGGTGAAGCGGAAACCGTACTGTTTGTCGGAGAAGAGGCTGGGGGATGTGAAATATTGAACCACTTCAGCATTGATTAATTGAATACTTTGCCCAAAAAAATGGTAAGAGGATGATAGGGCGATAATTAGAGGGGTTTGTTGGTTCTTCAGAGTTCTTAAATACAGGAACCACAGAGGAGGACTTCCAGCAGGCAGGAAAGTAAAAAGCAGAGAGGTAGTGACTTGACAAAAGAGTTGTGAGTTCAATACCAGGCTACAGCAGTGGTTAACAAGTAACTTACAGGGTTAGAGGGAGATAACTCATGACTATCAGAAGATGCTCTAGGCAAGGAATTAGAATGATGTACTCCAGTGATTGTAATAAAGTGTTCGGTTTGAAATTCCTAGCACCTAAAGAAGGCCGGGGTGTACAATGGCCGAAATGTTGTACAAATGGTAACAAAGATGAGGACAATAGTCCGAATAATGTAAATAATGATTCTTTTTATCATTTTTTTAAAAAAACCTGCTGTTAGAAAAATTTAATTGACCTTGTAATTAAGTATTCATGAAATAAAATCAAAATGTAAATAATGTGGAGATGTACTATGATACGCTCATATATTTTTTGACATTTGCTTTCTATGATATTGTATATACTATGAATGCTTTTTAACAATTTCAAATAAACATATTTACAATATGCTACAGAAAAACCAGATTTTTATTTTTTTCTTATGTTTTTCAGCATTATTGTTGAGATATGTTGAGAGATGGGTTTATATTTCTTGCTTATAACTCATTATATCAGAAGCATCAACAGATTAAGTTAAAATCAGTTATAATTTCAACTAAAATGTTGCTTCTATTACTTTTCAGTAAATTTGATAAAGAAGAGAAAAAGTATTCATTTTCTTTTTTTTTTTCTTTTGCCGGATGTTTTTAGAATTGTTAGTTTAATCATAAAACTGATGAGAATATTGCATGTGTTTATGTGTATAAAAAGTCATTTCCTTTTTTTAAGAGCACTTGTTTTCTTTTCTTTTTAAAAAAACTGATATAATTCTATGCAGATGGAATTCTTCAAAGATTCTAGCTTTTCTAAAATGTTTTTAAATTTTGGTATTTGGCAACATTTCCTCATTTGAAAGCATAATAATAATTGATGGCCATTCATTTCTGGTCTTTATAATAGGGAACATACCACCAAACTTAAACCACTTTTGGGCAGTATGGTCCTCTATTGTTGAATTACCTTCCACTCTCTAAATTTTGTAAGTAACCTAGACTGCTTTGAGGCTCAATTTAAAATAATGCCCTAAAATAACCAGAATCTCAATATTTAAATCTAAGATTAAAATTTCTTAAACAGAAAATCCAGCTGAATAGTGCTGATAATAATACAGTCAAGTCATAGTTAGTTTTTTGGTGCCTACATCAAAAATGCTTTGAAGTAAAGGGCTGTAAAAAATAAAATAAAAGAATAAAAATCAAAATCAATGGAAATTCATGTGCCTTATTTTACCATGTTGACCTGTGATATATTGATCTAGAGTTTAAATTCTGAGTTGTCCTATTCTTTGACTGGTTGCACTATCAAGGTTAAAAGTTCAGTCTGCTTATTCACTTACCCATATTGAAGGGGAGAACAAGTGAGTTGATGCCTTTCTCAGTGAATGCAACAATCTTTTTTCTTTTTTTTTGCTTAAAAACCATCAAAGAAACACTATTCACATTTGTAGATAGAATCTTAACCAACAAAATTCTTTGATGTTGGCTTATGAAAGGTGAAGCTGCACAGAAAACCTTGGATAATTTATCTGATTTATTTATATTCTATCTGAAAACTAAAAATTGGGTTTAAGCAAAGTAAATAAAAATCTTAAACAAGTTTTGTAGGATTTGAAAGCATGAATGCAAAAGAAATTGCTGCCCAAAACACACAAAGAGAGAGAGAGTGTGTGTGTGTGTGTGTGTGTGTGTAAAACAAAGAATATGTTTAACAAAAAAAACAATTGAACAAAGTATTTCTGAGAGTTGTTTTTTTTTTTTACTGAAAGCTGTCTTTGTAGTTACATTGGTCAGTATTGAAGGGGGGAAGAGGATTATTATTATCAATATAATAAAAATAATAATAAAATGACTACTTTTCTCCCTTCCTCCATCTCTCTTTTAGGCACCTCGACATAGTGTAATGGTTGGCAAGCTTGTCCTACTATTACATCTGAGTAGTGAGTTTGATTCTCACTGAGTGCCCCATATTTTTGTCCTTGTGCTACATCTAAGCGGTACTTGGAAAATTAACTCTCTCTCTACTGTTTCAGATTCTGAATTCTATTTGTACATAAAATCATTTTGATTTTATAATTTAACATCTTTTAAGAAAAATATATGACTATCAAAACACTTTTGTCTCCTCATGAGTGAATCCCTGAAATTCCAAGTGTGTGTGTGTGTGTATGTATATATATATATATATAAACTTTTTTATTTGCAACTCAATTTCGTTTTTTAAATATTTTTTACTTCCCATGTAATTTTGTTTCCATATTATGAATCTAAAAAGGATTGACTGGGGTAGGAAATGGCTAAATTTTAATGCCTCCAAAATAAAGCTGCTCTCCTCGAACCACCATAGAGAAATTTTCTTACCTGCCATCAGAATGGATGATATAAGTCTCCTGTAAAGCAACACACTGCACCCCCTTGGCCTCACTCTCTCAACTGACCTAAAGTGGAACATTTACATCGAATCTATAGCTGCATCTACTGCTAGAAATGTTGGGTCACTGTGTTAGGCAAGAAAGTTTTTCTCATCAGAATCCATCTTGCACATTTATAAATTTACCATTTGTCTATGCATTGAATACTGTTGCCATATCTGGTTAGGTGCTCCTGCTATTCACCTCAAGGTTTTCAAGAAAATGGAAAGAAAGGTTTTCAATGTAATTGATCCTGACTTGGTATCTTCACTTCAGTCACTTTCTCACCAGCATGACATGGCTTCTCTCTGTTTTTCTACAAATATTTACATGGCAACTGCTCTGATAAGCTTTTTTTCCCTAGTGCCCCAACTACTTGAATTTACGTGTACTAGAAACTTGGTATCAAGGTCTCACCCTTTTACCATGGAAATAGTTAAACGTAATTGCCTCTTCTAGTCCTCAGTTTTTTTTCTTGCACTTCCCACCTGTGGAACTCATTTCTGTTTACTTGTTTCCCTCAACAGCTATAATCTCGAAAAGTTTAAATGCAGCATCAGTTGCCATCTTTTATCTCCTTGAATACCATCTCCTGCACAGTAGTGGTAGTTCTGCCTTGCTTGAGGTGAAATGATTTTTTTTTTTTAAAAAAGTCTGACTGAGGTTTTTTTAGTGGAAAAAGGTCATTAACTTGGCATATGTCCACTAAGTTTGAGAAATAAACCTTGTGTTGAAACTTTCAAATTACAAAGACACACGTTACATAAACAAATAAATTGATTTATCTACATATGCTTTTTCAATTTTTAAACAGTGGAATAAAGACAGGCGTATGAAAGTTTGTCTGTTATTTTGTGGGCAAAAAAGAAAGAAAAAATTTGTATTAATTTAATTTTTAAATTTATAGACCCTGAAACCAGATGCATTTAAGAGTGGTTTGAATTGATTTGAAAGTAATAAAAAGAAGAGTACAATAAAAGTCAAATTGAAAAAGTTCTTTCTTGCTGTTATTAGCTATGACTTTGATGATTTTTTAATTTCCAGCATCTTATAAGCCTTCAAAATAAAATCTTCGTTAAGATTTGTATATATATATATATATATATATATATATATTGTTTTTTAATCAGAGCTCTGACAGCATTTAGAAAATATGGTTTCAGAAAATATCTATTGTGGGAGACAGTATTGTCTTTTAAGACTAAAATATTATCAAAATCATAAAAAAGTAAATGAAGATTACATTTACAAAATGGTAAGAATTTATTTTTGTTTTTCAGTTTTTCAAGCAAACAGTGTTGGACAGCTACCTATCATTTGTAGAAAATTACGAAAAGTCTGGAAGTGTTATTGAAAATGACTTATTGACTAAATCATCAGTATCAAAATTTATTGAGGTAAGTTTCAGTTTTTTGATAGCTTTTGGATGTTTTTGAGCAATATTGTTTACCTATTTTATTAAAATATGTATTTGTTTTTAATTTCCCAGAAATTAAAGATTCCTTATTTGTAACTTGGAAAAAGATTTTAATTTTTCTTTTTCAATATAATTTCATCATATTTTTTTAATCTTTCAAATCTGTTCCATAAGATATTCTTTTCTCAACCTTACATTGTTTTGTCAAGTAAGACATGAGAAGAAAAATCATTTGATTTGAATTTGATTAGAAATCTAAAAATGTATCAGGAAATTCTTCAATTACCTATTGCTGGCTTTACTTAGCTGTTGGTGGTGGATTTTAATGCTTTTTTTTTTTTAAACTTTAGGTGACTAAGTTCATTCAAGAAATGATATGCTAAAAGCAAACACTTTGCTTAGAAAATGGTAATGATCTATCCTCTGAAACATGGAGCAGAAGGAAAACAAAAAGCAATAATGCTCATGAAATAAACTGAGTATTTGATTACCATTTTTCTTTAGTTTAATGTTTGTGATATACAGATTAACAAATAATAGATTTGGGTATAAGTATATAGAGACAAAAGTCATATCTATTTATAATTAATGAATGTAAATAGACCTTAGGTCTTTTGTGGCCAAACTGTATTAGACTCTTTTTGAATAGGCACAATTAAATGAACACTACTGCTAGGAAAGTTGGTTCACTTTGTTTTTACCAGACAAATCTTCTTGCCAGAATACTTCTTGTATGTTTATATATCTACTGAATATTGCTGCTACATATGGTCTGCTGAGCCTGCTATATATCATGAGGTCCTCAACCAAATCTTAAAAAGGTCTGATTTAGCATCTTGACATCATTTGCTTTCCCACTGCTGGGACGTGGTTTCCCTCTGTCTTTCCTCATGACATTTATTCTAATGTGCTTTCATCCCTGCTACCTTGACTTTCTGAATTTAAGTGTACTACTTGACTGGCAATGCAGTCTTACTGTTGAAATAGCTAGATATAACCATAATTTTTATCCTGATAGAATCCAATAAATTGGAAAAAAAATTAAACTGTTACAAAACAAAGATGTGGTCATTTTTTTTTTTTTTTTTTTAATGATTCACATCTCATTTTGGGTGAAATGAGAGGGAGAGAGAGACCAGATACAAAATAACAAATGCATCTTATTTTTAACTTTGAAGTTTAAGATGTTTTACTCTTATGAGAATCAAAAATGAAAGTAAATAAAGTCAAGCTGCCAGGTCAGGACTAATAACATTGCAGATTCATCTTTGGATTTTATTAAGAATCTCTAAATATATAGCAGAAGCACAAGATCAAAAGTGACAGCAATATACACTGCATGGATGAATAGTAGACTTATAAATGGGTAAAATAGATTCTGACAAGAAGAATAGTCAAGAAATACACAAGTGAACCAACATTCTTAGCAGCAGACTTAGCAGTTGATTCACTATAAAAGTAGAACAGTTTAATCAATCACTAGCTTACTATTCAGAAAGTTTGTTCACTGTTATATTCTAGAAAATTTTGTAATTCATGATATCAAATGGGCTTTTTTAATGTCTGAACAAATATGGTTATGTAAAAGCTACAAAGGATGCGACATTGTGGAGAGACATGATCGCCAACATACTGAAGGGACACAGAAGAAGAATATATTAGGTATACTTAATTTGGGGAAATTGATCCATACCAGCTGACCCACAAAATACTTGTATAGTGACAACAAATCCTGGGTATAGGTAAAAAATCATAATCAGTGTTGTATTTTTAGCACTGATTACATTTGAATTTGGTTGTACCATAAATTTTTAACACTTCTTATTACTGCCCACTGTCTCTATCATAACTCCACAACTTTCCTGCTTAGTTTTACTCATTTTCTGTTCTAACAAAATAACAATAATACACTACACTGTCACAGGGTGACTACTTGTCCATGGCTGCCTAATATGTACTACACCAGGGCTACATATGGTTTGAACGGAATTGTTCTTCTCCCAGATTGGTTGTAAACCACAGCAACGAAACATTATTTCCCTTGCTAGGGAGAGAAGAGATGGATTCATACTTTTCTCAAGGGTATTTGTGTAAAAGTGAATGTAATGAGTTTGACTGGAATTTGATCTCTGCTTACCAATTTCTCATTCTCAGGTGCTAATCATAATGCCATCTGCCCATCAGAAAAAAAATATTCTGAATATTTCCTGAAAAATTAGATGATAAACTACCACAGTTTTTTAGTAATTTTCAGCAATGAAAATGCAAAAAAAAAAAAAAAAAGAGAAAATCGGTTATCAGATAGAATTGTGCGTGTGTACACATCGAAACAAGGTATTCTGCACCTTGTTAGTAGTTGGTATATACCAAGTACTTTTATCTCCTGTGTCTTTTATATTTGAAATGAAATCACCAAATCTTAAAGCATTGACATAATTACATTATACAGTTTGGTGTTCTTTGATAACATTAGATCATCCATACTTGATTGTGTTTTTATGTATGTTTGCTAAACTATTTAGTTAAATTTTCCATATCAAAAGCATATCAAGATTGGGTGAATTCAGTTTTAGTTTTTACTTTACATATACAAACATGCCTAAGTGAAGGTCTGGACAGGATCAAAGGCAACAATTAAGTTTATTTCTATGATACACATATCTGCTTTGTTGCAAATATGTTGTCAGATATTCCAAACAGACCTCTAAACAATCTTTTATTTAAAATTGTGCAGCCTTTGTTTGCAATAATATTTGTTGCTCTTTTATTTTGCAAAAAAAACAAAAGTCATTTCATGTTTGTTAAATAGCACATATGCAAAGTAGTATCTTATATACAAATGAATAAGGAATGAAGAAAATAATTGCAATGTTCAAAACAGTGCTCAATATAAAAATAGTGCAATGAGTATTTATTATTTTACTTTAGAACATGTAATTGTAAATCTACAAAATTGTACATTTTGTTTCGACATTGAAAGAACAATGTCTCATCAGGTAGTTAATGATGGTAATCAACATATTGAAAAAAATTTTTTTAAAAAATGTCACTTCCTTTTATTTTTAGAAATCTTTTTGTATGAGGTAAGAAGATATTAAAAAAGGGGGGAAAAAGAAAGAGGGCAGAAAAGGTGAGAAATCAAAAAAAGAAGGGAAAGACACAGAAGAAACAAAGCAAAACATACATACATACATACATATATATATATATAGAGAGAGAGAGAGAGGAAAAACTACTAAAAAGGTGTAAGTTTAAAAATGTATATTTTTGACAGTATTTATTTATTTCTGTTATATATATATGATATTTCAGACCAGCCTCAGCCTTTCATCAGAAACAAATGATTTTAAAAACTAGGAGCGTTCGTTGTGAGGAGCGTCTTTTGCGAGATATCCTAAAACCGTTATTGCCTGACATACCTAGTTATATTAGAGACACTACTGACTTTCTCAACAAATTACTAAACATTAACTTAGTCCACGATGATAATATCCTAATAACGATGGATGTTACATCTCTGTACATGAACATTCCACATGTTGAAGGAGTATCAGCTTGCCATGAGTTCCTTAGTAATAGCAAATTACCTAACAACCAAATTACAGATATATGCCAATTAATAAATTTCATTTTAACACATAATAATTTTAAATTCAACAACAAACACTATTTACAGATTAGTGGCACAGCAATGAGCAGAAAAATGGCATCTAGTTATGCCAATATCTTTATGCACATTCTAGAAAGAAGATACTAGACAAATCAGAATATAAACCATCACATTATTTTAGATATATTGATGACATTTTCTTATTATGGACTCATGGATTAGAAAAATTAAACTTTTTTACTTTCTGCAACAACTTCCACAATACAATTAAATTTACCATGGAGTACTCGTATACATCCATCCCTTTCTTAGACGTCATGATAAAATTAAACAAACATACACTTTCCACCAGTCTATACAACAAACCCACAAACCAACATAAATTCCTACACTTTAACAGTTGTCATCCCCTTAAATTAAAAAAATCTATCATATACAGCTCATTTCTAAGAATCAAACGCATATGCTCAGACCATCTAGATTTTCTATATAATATTAACAACCTAACAAAGTAATTTCTAAAATGTAAATACCAAATAAAAATAATAAAAGAAGCACTAAATAAAACCATCCACATAAATCGTAACACACTTCTCACATACAAGAAAAGAAAAAACAACAACTGAATTCCCATGGTTTTTAACCACAATCAGTATTTTCACAACTTATTCAAAATTTAAAAAAATGATTACAAGAACCTCCAATCAAACAAAAAACTATAAAGTTATTTAAATATTAAACGAGTAAAAGACGTGGACGTACACATATTCAAATCTATAGACATCCACATATGGACAAATAGACGAGTATATACACACACAGACACATGCACAGGCAAATATATGCACACACATATATACATAAACAAATTTGAAAATTTTGTTTTTATCGACATGTCAAAATATCCATTAAATTTTAAAGCCAGGTTTGGAAAGCATCTGTAAAGGCTACAATATTGGATACAAGTAAGAGCAAATTCGCAAGATGGCAAGAGCCTTGAATGAACAAGGTAAATGCAGACAGTCATATTTCCATGTATGGACAAATAAACATAATTATATATATATTCACGCAAATACACAAGCTAAAAACAAAGATGTATATTATATACATCATATACAAATTAAAAATCATATATATAAATTAAAAAATATAACCACATACATGAAACTACTTATATGCAACTTCTGGCATAAATATATGCAAATAAGCACAGGAATATTCACACCAAAGCAAACGGGCATATAAACATGCATAGGCAAAAAATATAAATAAACACACACACACATACATACATACATACATATATATATATATATATATATACTTATTTATAAATGGAACTTTGTGTGTGTCCGTTACCTATAGACTCTGAAATGGCTGAACCGACTTTCTTGAAAATTTACACAGTTGTACTATAAGTGTCCGCGAGTGTTCTTAGCTAGATTTTGTGTCGAGTTACCCCTGATAAATATCGATAATCGAAAAAATCGTGTTATAGAAGGAGTGGTCCGATTTTAATCAAATTTGATACACTCATAGACAAAGACATAAGAAATGATATTCAGAAGTTTCAAGGTTGCAGTTCTTACAATAGTGCAGAAAATCGATTATATATATATATAAGGCAAGATGTTTGTGTGTGTGTCTGTTTATCTGCCTGCATGTCTGTATTTTTTTTTCAGCCCTTTTATTTTAGTTTTTGCTTCGGGTTTGGCTCTAAGTATGTATAATTGTAGTTCTTAGTCTCAGCCATGCTACCATTTAAAAATTCAAAATTCAGTTTACGACGAAAAAAACTTACTTGATATCGATACCGGGAAATCAAAATTTGACTTACATTCATTCATTTTTCTTTCAGTCTATGGTTTCGCTTTAACTGGAAACAACTATTGCTTTTTAGTCTTTCATGCCAACGTCCAAAGAGTTTTAAAGCTTTCATTACACCCGAGCAACACCGGTGTAATGAAAGCAGTGTAGCTAGTATATATATATATGTATATATAGACACACACATATATAAATATACATGAACCTACACATATTTGCATAGACACACATACAAGGACATCCAAACATATATACACACAAAAATATGAGAATATATATATATATATATATATAAAAAGGCACACCTATATACATGTATATGCACATACATACCAATATATGCTGCCCTGTTGGTGGAAAATCAGAATACGCCAACTGCCCTCCTGCAGAGGGTAAAAGTCTCTCAATGGAGCCTCCTAGTGGATCCAGGTGGTTGAGCAGGTCGTGACCCAGGTATAAAGTGGTCATGACCCTGCAACACTTGGCCCTTACCTGGGCTAGACGGGCAGTCAGAAAGACTCAATACGATCAATTGGCTGGTCACATCAAGCCCTCTTTCAAAGTTTTTTTTTTTTAACTCTGAATTAGAAAGCAGTGACTGTAGGGTAGGGTCAATGCTGAGGGAGGACTGGTATTTCCTTTTATAAATACAAAACTGGGTGAGTAGTCTTCTTAAGAATGAAAACCCAGTGATCTCAAATTATTAGTTCCTTTTCCTCAGTGTGAGTATACTGTGTAGCCCTGATTTGTCAAGGCAAATGGCATTCCCCCCCCCACCGGACATTTCCCATTATAAGGCTCCATGGTGGGTAGTGAGCACAGTCAGTAAACCCATTAAAAATTCTTATGTCTTCAAAAAACCAAAAAATCCCCAATTGAAAAATCAAAAACTACAAAACGCTTACATGTCAAAACTGGTTCAGAAAATGATTCAGATGAGACTTCCTTCCCTCCATTTATTGTTCTTGAATCAATAGAAGAAACCCCAATTACAAAGTTGTCCCCTTTTATCATAGAAAAAAACAATCAACTCTATAATAAAACCAAAATCTGTGAAAAAATTAGTGAATAATACTTTATTAGTAAAAGTAACAAAAAAACATAGTCAGATCTTCTATTAAAACAAAAATCATTCTATAATCTGGCAATAAAATCTTACCCCCACGATTCTTTGAATTCATCAAAGACTGTAGTGAGAATCCTTGATCTTTCTCTTTGCACCCTAGATGAGATAAAACCCAACCTCAGGTCTCAAGGTGTCATTGATGCTTGCAGAATCGCTATTAAAAAGAATGATAAAATAATACGAACTTATACATACATACTCACATTCGCTATTAAAAAGAATGATAAAATAATACGAACTTATACATACATACTCACATTCAACACTCCTCCAAGAATCCCAGCAGAGATGGATAGGATACACTATAACTAAAGTAAATGTATATATCCCAAATCCCCTTCGATGTTTCAACTGCCAATGATTTGGGCACTACAAAGAAAAATACATTAGGCCTCCAGTCTGTAAAAGGTGTGGAGAAAGTGGAACAGACCGCATAAACTGTGAAAAGCCACAGAGTTGCCCAAACTGCAAACAAAACCTTGCTGCTGATTCAAAAGAGTGTGAAATCTGGAAAAAAGAGAAAAAAATAATAGAAATTAAACACACCAAAAATATTTCATACCCTGAAGCTAGAAAATTATCGAAGACTCTACTATGACACTTTCAAAAAGTGTCAAAAAGTTGACTGGCAAAATTAATTAAATGAAAATTAATTAAATAATAATTAACTAAATCATTATAATAATTATTTTATTAAACCATTATGAAAATAAGTTCATTCTGGATATTCAACATTTTTAAGAACCAGGTGCAGTAAATAGAGGTCATTAAGTATAGAGATATCTAGACCCAAGCGGAAGGCTGACCTATAAACTGTCACTAAAACAAAACACTCTGCAGGTGTAATGGCATGTCAAAAATTACTTCAATTTCAAAATATAAACATATTTTGAGTGTGGCAAACAGGTGGGTTGCTTCACCCGGGGATTGAGTGCAAGTATGGCACAAGGTAATAAATCATTGATCAACCAACCACAGGGCCTGCTTCTTGTTAGCCCACCCCGATGACTGCGACTAATTGGCTGATAATCTAAACCAATCGGATGCAACTCAGTGGAGTTGTTACGACGATAGCCATTGGCCGGTGATCCCTATTGGCTGACCAACTAGGAGCTAATTATTCGGGATTCAGGCCCATAAATAGAGAACACCCAGAGCAAAAAATCGAGTCGGTTATTCTTCGCTACCCAGAACCGAATTCGTTGCCACTGCATACTCAATCAATGACACTGCCTAATTGCAGTTAAGATTTCTTCGAGTTAAAGAAACTTTTTCCGCCAGTCAACTACATTCACCCCTCACTTCGGTGTTTATTTTAACTTGATAAGAAATTATTGTATACCAGTGTAAATAAATGTTTGTTACTGTTTATAACAAACGCTTTTCTTCATTTCTTTGATGGTGTGGCAACTATTCTTCTACTCCAACGCCAAATTCAACACTCCATCGACTGAATTGTATCCATCCCCCCTTTTGCAGATCTTAAGAAACAACGTGGGCACGGAAGGAATCAGAGAACAACCAGTCTGGAAAATGTGGTAATCACGAAATCATTGGCCAACTCGGTATTGTGAAGATATAGTACCACACTACAGCAACAACATCGTATGCCAATATGTCCAAAACTCACCAGCAACCCAATTCAAACCCAAGCAGTGGGCCATCATGGAATGATAAATCTATTAAAAGAAAGTATAAACATACTATCAACCAAGCTCCCTGTTGAACCAGTTCTAAAGAAAAGCTCTGAACCTCCAACTAATGAAACTGATGTTCCCCAAAATCCAAACCAAACAAAAACAAACCCCAAACTTCCATACTACCACGACCAAGGCTAATGAACCTTTTCCCACCTGCCTAAAAATAAATAACATCAAAAGCCCGTCACTAACTCCAAAAGAAAGATCTCCTGAGAAGAAGGAATATAACAAACATAAAACAAGAACCACACTAATTAAAATAAAAAGACAGATTTGAACTAATGGAGATGGAGGAAAATTCTTCAAAACAAAAAAAATTTAAATATTTAAAAAGCCCCAACAAAGCCAAATCCAAAAGTGTAGAAAACATGGAACCAAATGAATCCAACCAAACAAAAAATAAAATCACTAAAAGTAAAGATGGAATTGTAGAGGATTAAAAGCTAACATAAATGAACTTCTCTTACTTATAACAAAATACCAGCCCATGGTCATCTGCCTACAAAGAACCTTCTTGAAACAAGATGATAACATCAATATTAGAAACTATCAGATGTTTAATTACACCCATAATTCCGGAGGCAGGGCTTCTGGGCGGGTATTGGTTCTGATCCGAAACAGTACCCCACACAGTAAAATAAATATAACAACAAACATTCAAACAGTTGCCAAAAAGGCTACACTGCATAAAACAATGATTATATGTTCTATATATATATATATATCCCACCGAATGATGATATTGATAAGAATGAACTGAAGAGGTTGATTGACCAATTGCCTGGACCTTTCATCTTATTAGGAGATTTCAATAGTTATAATATCCTATGGGGGTGTAAAGGCACTAACAAAAAGAGTAAAATGCTAGAAAAGATTATTAATGAAAATATATGCCTACTCAATAACGATCCAAAGCTCAAAACCCAATAGTGAAAAAACGCATCAATGGAAATTTGATTAGGCCAACTGGCAAATATTTAAGAAAAAATGTAAAAATAATCTGACCCATATTAAGACAAACAATGACACAGTAGAGCACTTCACAAAAACACTAATAGAAATAGTAAAAGAATGCATTCCTAAAATCTTAACACCCAACAAACGTAACAGACCCTGGTTCGACAATAAATGTAAAAAAAGCTATCAGATTACGAAAAGCTGCTCTAAAGAAATTTTAAAAACAGCCCACTATTTCAAATCTGATAGAATATAAGCAAAACAGAGTAAAGCTTGCAGGATGATAAAGGCAGCGGAAAAAGAATGCTGGCAAATATATCTTAGCAAATTGAATTCCTCCTCTGAACCGAAAGCAATATGGGAGATGATTCGGAAAACTGTGGGTAAACATCAAGCAACACCAATTAAACACCTTTTCAAAAATAACTCCATCATAACTGATAAAAAGAACAGAGCAGATTTGCTAGCTGAAACCTTTTCCCAAAATTCATCGAACCAAAATTACAATGCAAAATTTAAGACGGTCAAACAAAACAGAACAGTTCAACCTAAACTTCAAATCGAAAAAATCTTGAAAAGTACAATAATCTTTTTTCACTAACTGAATTAAAAGATTCTATAAAAAGATCACACAATACTGCTGTAGGACCGGACAAAGTCCATTATGAATTCTTGAGGCAACTACCTACACAATCATTAAAACTGCTTTTAAGAATTTATAACAAACTATGGACAGAAGGTGAATTTCCAGACATATAGAGACAAACTATAATAATAGCAATTCCAAAACCAGGAAAAGACAACTCAAATCCACAAAACTATAGACCAATCTCATTGATTAGTTCTTTATGCAAAATAATGGAGAGGATGATAAACGATAGACTGGTTTGATATTTGGAATCTAATGGCCTTATTTCCAACCTACAATGTGAATTCCATAATAAAAGAAGCACAACAGATCACTTGGTTCACTTGGAAGTAGCTGTAAGAGAAGCATTTATTAGGAATGAGCACCTCTCAGCAATTTTTTTTTTATCTAGAGAAGGCTTATGACTCCACATGGAAATATAGAATATTGAGAGATCTACATGATCTCAGCTTAAAAGGTAGACTCCCACATTTAACCAAGGAGTTCTTATCAGACCGCAAATTTAATGTTCGCATCGGACACACTCTCTCTGATATAAAAAAACAGGAAGAGGGAGTCCCTCAAGGTAGTGTACTATCTGTGACTCTGTTTAACATAAAAATAAACAACATAACAAAATGTTTAATTTCTGGATTTGATGAATCTTTATATATGGACGACCTCCTAATATGTTACAGGTCAAAATATATACCCACCATTGAGTGTAAACTCCAACAATGCTTAGAAAAAATAAACAAATGAGCAACAGAAAATGAATCTAGATTTTCTCAAACAAAAACTAAATGCATACATTTTTGTAATAAGAGAAAACTACACAATGATCCTAATCTAAAACTTGAAAGGACAGAAATCCCGTAGTACATGAACACAAGTTTCTGGGGTTAATATTCGACAAAAAACTGACGTTTCAAATCAAGCCCACTTTGAGAGAGTGAAGACCAGTTACTAAAAAGTCAAGGAAAGAACAAGTTGTTATATCCAGATTACTTGTCAGCTACACAAGCCTCACTCACTCCTTTATACTCAAACAAGAACAGCCACCACAATGTTTGCCATGCCAGACAACTTGTCCGTCAAACATATTCTTGTGGAATGTAGAGCCCTTTGCTACTGCTAGAAAGCGATACTTAAAAGCCAACAATATGAAAGATATATTTGATAACACTCGCATGGACAACGTTCTCTCCTACTTGAGAGAGACAGAAGTATACTTAAAAATATAATGCCAGGTTATAATTCTGAAAAATCCAACTAATGGAAAAGTTTGAACTTTAAAAAAAAAAAACAACTGATTTTCAGCATTAAATGACCCAAAGAAGTTTGATATGCTGGTTAAACAAACAACTACCAATCAACCAATATATGTAAACGTACACATTTGCAAGTAAATAAAATATCAATATGTCTACTAGTACTAAAAACCATATGTACATCCATATACGTGTGTACACTTATACGTAGACAAACCCATGCATCCAAGTATATATTCTAATATAAACAGTATGTGTGTGTGTGTGTGTGTATATATATATATATATATATATATATATATATTATCAATAAACTAATAAATTAATAAAAAACAGGACCCATAAGTACAAACTGTTAAAATCAGACACTAATAAAAAAATTCAGAAACAATGTGAAATTGATGCTTCAAATTAATAAATATTTATTTAACAATTGGTGCTATAATAAAAACATGTTAAATGGCGCATGTTAGATTAAAGTTTTATTGATATGATAATCAATGTTAGATCAGATACCTCACAACTATATAACTTAGATGCTTTCCAAACATGGCTTTAAAATTTAACGGATATATTGACACATCGATAAAAACAAAAATGTAAAATTTGTGTATGCATACATGTGTGCATATATTTGCCTGTGCATCTGTCAGTGTATATTTGTGTGTGTATATACTTGTGTATTTGTCCGTATGTGGACATCTATAGATTTGAATATGTGTACGCACACGTCTTTTACTCATTTAATATCTAAATAACTTTATAATAATCTAAATCTAATGCTTTGTTAAACTTAGAATTTAAAATTCGTAATAAAAAATAAAGTGAATCTAATAGTCAATTAATAATCTTGATCTCTATTTTAATCAAATATTAATAGTGATATTCTCAATAAATTGTTTTAGAGTCTATTCTTATATTCTTCAAATTAAAAATTATCTTATTTTGATTGGTCCACTCTGTTTATATAACAATTTCTCCCTGATTAAGAGGGTTTGGCTAGTCTTGAACCTTTTAAAACTCTACAACTTGAAATAAACCTCATCACTTGATAAGACACAGATAGTGTCAAAACAAAATGGTTACTTTTGTAGTGATATTATAACATACTTATATATGTGTGTGTGTGTGTTGTTTTTAATTATTTCAGATACTTTTATTCTATAAAGTCAAGTAAAAATCCATTTATTTTATCTTGGTTAATCGTACAGATTTGCATTCATTACTATAAATTGCAACATAATAAAAAGCACATTTGGGACACATTTTGTGTATATGAGATATTTTCAGATTCTTCATTAATACTGATGGCTAGAAACTGGGATATTTAGAATCTGATTTTCAAATGAAGCAGGCCCTTTCTATTAAATAGTGTGGTTACATTAAAGACACTTGAACAAGAATTGTCATTTATTTTCAAAATGATACAGCAGTCCAAATTCAAAAGGGTGTGTACCTATGCTTTATAGATTATGCAAAAGCATTTGATAAAGTACGTTACAAAGAAGTGTTCATTAACCTTGACATATGTGAGAAGGATATTACAATAATCTATAACCTATATAACAGAAAACTGTCTGTGTTTTGAGAGTAAAAGAACAAGGATGCATCTTCTCACCAAACCTTTTCAACCAAACAGCCAGTGGAGTGATTTTGTGATAATTAAAAGGCAAAACTTGCAAGTAGGAGATACTGAAATGAAGCAAGTGCAACAATTTGGGTATCTGGGAAGCGTATTAACAGAGGATGAAAAGTGTAACATAGAAATCTGAAAGTGCATCGGGTTAGCAAAAGCTGCCTTCTATAACCTGAGCAAAGTATTAAGAAACAGAAAAATATCATTAGAAACAAAAGAGCCCTGAAATTTTATCTAGTATCAGTCCTGTTATATGGCAGTGAATGTTGGACAATTTCCTAACAGATGAAGAGACTTGACACAACAGAAATGTGGTCCTACAAAGGATGCTGAGACAATCATGGATCAAACATGTGAGCAATGATGAAGTTCTAGAGAAAATGGAAATAAAGAGGACACTTTATATTTAAGATCAGGAAAAGAGAGTTGAAATTCCTTGGATAATAAAGAAAGTAAGCTTGGGAAATGTGATACTCAGAGGACAGATTTAAGGTAAGAGAGCCAGAAAAAATCAATGCACAACCTACCTGGCAAGCTTGAGTGAATGAATGGAAGGGCAGGGTTTGAAAGAGAAGGCGAAAAGACAAAAGTTATTAAGAACTACAAAGGACAAGAAATTGTGGCGAGCCATGATCACTCATGTCTTGAAGGGACGTGGCACATAGAAGAAGAATAGATTAAGTTGAGACTTAATTATGATACAATTAAATTATTTGACTTGGAATGTTTTTGAATTGTAAAATCTTTAAGTATTTTTCTTGATATAACAAAATCAGTACGCAGCTAAGATTTGATTTCTGTCAAAATACAAAATGCCCTGGTTATGCTTAGTTAAAAAAAGTTCTTATTTTGTAAACAGGTGACAAATCTATTATATGAATTAATTTCTGTGAGTTAAGTTCTCTTCCACACGATTGCTTCCCCGACGGCTACAATCTCCAGGAGTTTAAATGTAAGGTCAATAGACACCTCCTAACCTGCTCCCATTCTATCAAACACTCTTCCCATCTGCCCAACCCTCATCCTCGCTATCCTTACTCATCTGTCACCTTCCTCCTGACATTCCCTATGTCTAACCACTCCTTCTCTTTACCTTCCCCTATGTAGCCCCATGCGCAATAGTGGCAGTGGAATGCCTTACTTGGGGTGAGATGATTTTAAAAAAAAAAAAAGTTGATGCAAAAGTTTCTAGCACTTTTTGACAAAATCTTCATATAGATTCATAGCACCATTATTCAGTCATCAAAGTATTTTCTTTTGGTTTTCTACAAGCAACTTTTCAGATAATTTGTCTATTTGATTGTAAAAAATGATTTTGGTTTTGATTTGAATAACTTTTTAAAAAAAAAATCTTTGACCAGACAATGAGTGTTGCAAAGCTCATAACAAGGGATAGTCTGAAAGTGACAGACTTGGAGAATATACTGTATGTAGAACTTCCCATCTCATCTCCATGATCATTTATATAACATTTGCAACATAAAATAAGAATTGTCATGTTGAAAACTTTTTGGTTGATTTCTTTGCTCAGTGAAACTTGATTTACTTCCAATGCTTTAATCAAACTAATTTGGAACTAACAGTTTTTCCTAATTCCACTTTATGATAAAGTTTTTCCATTGAGACTAAGATGTTCATAGCTGTCTTGTAATAAATCCATTGACTATCTTTTTATTGTATTGCATAAAAATTGACAAATGTTCACTAATATTACTTCCTGTTCATGCAAAACCCATTTTTCTATCTTCTGAATATTTCCTAAATGATTACAACAAAGTTTGTAAAAAAAAAAAATTATGAATGGAATTAACAGTGAAAGAACCAAATGTTCATCCTTTATAAATAATCCACCACAATGTCCACGGAGTGAAGAAACATAAAAGTGATACCCATAAGGCTGTTTTCCCTTGTATATTGAGAGTGGTTATCTTGATGTGTTTTGCCACTCTGCCAAGGGGTGCAATTTTCATTTCTTCTATCAACTGCATATAACCCCTGATCCCAGTAGTAATGTTGTGGGCAGACTGTTTTGGGAATCTTTTATACCAGCAACTGCATCACTCACCTTTTGAGTTTCATGAAATATCAAGTCTAACAGGATTGCTTCTTTCTTTGGAGAGGATCTATTGCTGATGGCTTTTGACATATTTGACGAGGATCAAATATCCTTAACCTGGTCTGTGATTCTATTAACCTCAATGGATCGCAGTTTGATGATCCCAGTGACCCTCCCTAATACAGACTCTGCGTATCCATTTTGAAGCGTTTAGTTCAAATTCCTGTTGAATTTGTTGCATTAACTTACATATAAATACCTTTAGGAAAGGTATTAATCCATCTATTTTCTTTCCAGCTATGGATTAAATAGCAGAATAGATTCCTGATGAGGAATTTTGAAATCAAATCAAAATGCCCCAATCATCCAGAAAGTTACTAAATGTTACATCATTATTTGTTAGAAGCTCACCTGATGTTCTTTTAAAAAAAAAAAAAAACATTTTTTACTAAATGTAGAGGGTTACTGAGTGAGGTAGTTGTATGGGTTTAAGAGTAGGAAGTAAGTATATATCATCAGAATATCTAGGATATTGATTAACCCTTGACTTGAAGAGGTTAAGGTTGTCGTGATCAGGGAAACATCCTCTTGGGAGTCGGTTCTACAAAGCAAAAGCCCTTGGAAAGAACCTGTTTGAATGGAACTTTCTTTCTTACTAATGGAATACAAAGAGAATCTGGGGGATTTGACTCTGGTCTGGTGGATCCTAGCTGTAAACCTCTGAAATTGTGAAAATAAGCAATGGCAGATTTACAGAGATAGAAAGAGGCATAAGACAAGGGTGTGTCTTTTCTCTAGATCTGTCCAACTTGTACAGCAAGAATATTTTAAGGACCCTAGATGCTATGCCAGGATTTGTAATTGGAGGCCACAATTTGAACAACATAAGATACGCAGATGATACAGTGCTGATTCCAGACACATAAAGGAAATTACAAAACCTCATGCAGAAGGTTGCTAAAGAGAGTGACAAAAAAGGATTACAAATAAACTGCAGGAAAACTGAACGCATGGTCATCAGCAAAAAGAGCAACCCAAAATGCCAAATACAGGTGGGGGATACTAAAATCAAGCAAGTACAAAAATTTAAATACCTAAGAAGTTTTCGAACAGGAAATGGAAAGTGTGACACAGAAATCCAAAGGCAAATTGGCATGGTGAAGGATGCATTCCAGAAGCTGAGTAAAGTATTAAGAGATAGGAAACTTTCACTAGAAACAAAGAAGAGAATACTAGATTGCTATGTGATGTCAGTTCTTCAATACGGCAGTGAATGTTGGACAATATCATCAAAGATGAAGGAAAAGCTTGAAGCAGCGGAAATGTGGTTCTACAGAAGTATGCTGCGGATATCATGGACCGAGCATGTGAGCAATGATAAGGTTTTGGAAAGGATGGAAACGAAAAGGAAATTAATACTGAGCATCAGGAAAAGACAACTGAAGTTCCTGGGACATGCAATAAGGAAGGAGGGCTTGGAGAACCTGATACTGACAGGCCAGATAGGGGGAAAAAGAGACAGAGTAAGGCAGCAGATAACATATTTGGAGGGCCTGAGCAGGTGGATAACAGAACGGGGGTTGCATGGCGTAACAGGAGAAAATGTATTAAGAGCCACCTGGGATAGGGAGATGTGGAAAGCCAAGATCGCCTTTGTCCTTAAAGGACAGGGCACGTAGAAGAAGCAGCTCATTTGAACATTTTCTGTGAAAATTGCAATTAAGTATGCTTTGCAATATTTCATTTGTGGAGGGAAAAGGGTAATAGGATAAAAAAATAATTAATCATATATGAGGCCATGTAAAGACCTTTGAACTCTTTCAAAGCTGGAAAGTGATAACTGGGCAGCACCAGTCCAGGACAAAGCAGCAATACTTCATTTTTTATTTGATCTGACTCATGTAAAGTCTGACAGAAGATGTTAAGTTGCATTTTTCCAGCATCTTTAGTGATGGATCACATATATGAGATTCACTTGAAATCTAGGATGAACACTGGTCCTAATAGATGTTCAAAGCAAGGAGCTTCTTTTAGAATACAACCAATCATCTTCATTATAGAAAATTCAAAGTCAGTTCCATGATAATAGAGCTGTTAAAGCAAAATGAGCCACCAGTAAAAACTCATTGAGTATATGGCAATAATAATTTGGTGTAAAAAAAATAAAGATAGATAAAATTTTAAAAGTAATTGATTTTTTTTGTTTTGTTTTAGCAATGTCAAAAAGACAGTGGCAGTAAACTATCAATGAAAGATTTGATTGTTCGGCCAATTCAGCGGATTCCAAGATACGAACTTTTGATTCAGGTGAGAAGTTTTTTTTTTTTTTTTTTTTCAGGGATTTTACCTTTATTTTATTTTTTATTTTTTTCACCCGTTTTTGTTTGTAGACTTCTATTTTGAAATGTTTTCATTTTTTAACAGCCATTTTAACTGCCATGATTTTTTTTTTCTAGACGGTTTTTTTTTTTTTTTTTTTTTTTTAACATAATTTTTTCTTGATTCCTTATTCTTTTTTCTATTTTTTTTTTTACGTGGAAACTTTTTTGTTATCTTTTACTAATTTTCCCTTTCGAAATACTCTGGATTGACCTACACTGTCAGATTTTATTAAACAAGACAAATTTTTTTCCCAGTTGATTTTGGTACTTAAAAATTGAAAAAAAAAACATTCATTTTTGGTACTCAAAAAATTCATATATTATGTAGGTTTCAGCTTATATTTTCTATCCTTATTAAAAAAAAATATGGATAATGATGTTTTGGGAATTTTAGGTTATTTTATTTTTAAACAGAGTCCCTTATTAGTTTTTATTTATTCAGAAATTAAAAAAATATAGGTGACAAAATATAAATTTGATTAATGTGATACCCTATTTATCTGAATATTTTGCTATTTTTATTATTTTACATGTTAATATTGGTGCTTTGATATTCTATAACCGTCATTAGCTTTTCATCAATTGATTTTGTTAATTTTTATACTGTTTTGACTTTAACATAATAGCAGTTTTTATTGCATCCCAAAGATATTTCTGATTGAATATTGTTTTCTATTCTTATATAAAATATTATTTCTGACAGAATTACTTCACACGTTTTGCTTTTTCAAACAAAACATGAAGAAGACACTTAAGGGAAATAATTCATTTTTTTATAAATAAATTCAATTATGCTACAGGTTGTTTGATTGAGTTTCAAATTTCCAGTATGTATCTTTTTTTTTTTTTCAACATCAATTTTTTTATAAGTTAGTTTTTTAATAATTGTTCAGTTTTAAATGCTGATGCCCTTGTGATTCTTGTGATTTGTGTAATAAAGATTTTGTGCATTTTATGAAGAAGTTGCTGTTAAAGATCAAACCTGTCTAAATTGACTTGCAAAGGTTTTTGCTGACTATTTTCTACTAAATGATGTTTTACATTGACATAAAGCAGATGAGGCTTATAGCAACCAAATGAAGATATTGTTTTGGAATAATCAATGTTAAATGACATGTGAAATCACCAAAATACTCAAAATATGTAAAGCAAGTATTGAAAATAAAATTCAACTGCCTTGATTATGTTACTCACTTTGCTGTGTAATGTCCACATAAAAAATATAAAAGTGGATTGTATTTGTTTGCAATTCACAAGTTAAATGTCATCAAAATATTCCAATATTTTAAACAAATTGGGCAATGGAAAATGGATACTTTACAACAACATTGTGAGATGAAATAGATCATAGAGCAAGTGAAAAAAGCAAAAAAAAAAAATGGTTACTCTTCATCTTTAAAAGTTAGGCTATGTATATAGGGAAATTGTCAGTATAATCTGGTATCTGACAATGAAATGATGGATTTGCTAAATATTGTTCCCAATTAAACTAATTGGATCAAAGGTTGTATTTGATGGAAAGTATTTGTTTAGTATTGGTTAAAGAAAACAGCATATTTTTTCATCAGAATAATAACTTCAGTTTTTTTAATTTTTTTAAATGATCAGGCAAAAATCATGACATATTGACTGGGGAGTATTTATTAAAAAAAGTTTAAATTCCCTTAGAGTCTGCAAAAGAGCATTGTACAATTCTTTACTGAGAAAGATAAAAAAAAAGTTCTGTGAGAATGGAAAAAGAAAATGGGAGAAAATAGTAAATATGTTGTTCAATAAATTTATGGTTTAAAAAAAAAAAAGGGAAAAAAAAAACCCTGACTTTTATTTTTACTTACTAGAACAAATCCCATACACAAATATATTTAAATGTTGTTATAGTGAGATACACATATTTTTCTAATTAAAAAAATTATGTTCTCTGGCAGGGATTGAACCTGCAATCAACTTTATAAGAAAAACCACCATTTGATGTGGTGTGCTATACTATTCTACAGTTATGGAGAGTGTCACAGTTCAGCAAGCAGTATTTTCTGTTTTAAAGAAAAGCACTAAACTTTCTCTTTCAGATTATTTTTCTCAAAAGCCTATATCTGCTCAGTTGCAGATCTGAAAAATAAAACAATTTCTAAAGAATTAATGAATTTTCTTTGCTTCATTAATATTTATCGAATGCACAGGCCTATAGACATGCACCATTTAAAACAAAAATAAAAACTGGGCTTCTGTTTCAAATATGAGTATCCAGTATAATAACATTTGAATTAGTAAAAATGATGGATTAAAAACAAATCCATTAATCAAAAATTTCTATCCATCCAGTTATTAAATGGAATAAAATAAAAATAAGTGGTTATAAAATAGAAGTCCCATTTTGTAGATTGTACCAAGAAGAAAAACCAGTTTTATCAACTTTCTCCAACCTGCAAGACCTACTAAATAAAAAAGATGGGAGGAGGAGACTATATCCACATGTTTACATGTGAAACAATATCTTCTTGAATATATGGCACCTGATATGGCAAATATTTTTGTATAAATAGGAGCTTAAAATTTGATGTAATCTCTCTCTCTCTCCCATGTATAAAAAAACTTGTGATATGGATTTTAGTTAATACCATATTTGTTCCCTTACCTGAAGAGTCCTTTTTGGATGAAACTATAGTAAGTGAACAAATATTATTTTACTTTGTGAGATTATATATAGTGTGACTGGTGAAATTCTATTATTAGCAAGAGACATTACTTGAAGTCAATAAGCACACATAATTTAGATTATCATAGCAACGGAATATCTCATTAATAGTAGATTGAATTGTTGATACATTGTATTTTATTTCTTCTATGTTACCTTTCTTTTGATATTTTTTCTTTTAATAATTTAAAAATCAAAATTCTTTTTTCATGTAAAAATATAATTATAAAGTTAAAAATCCCAAATTACACTTGCAGAAAATATAGTCAATGCATACTTAAATGTTGCCACTATATTTTGATAATTTGAGTAACTGCATATGTCAATATATGATTAATTATTGGGTAATATGAAAAGGCATGAAAGAATAATATATTGTACTCATTTTGATGGCATCTATGATGTCTAGGGGTTGAGGTTGCCTGTAGAAGTATTATCATGACATTGGTGTATATGTTTAGCCTTTTGAAAAGCTAGGCATTATTTGGATAATTGTTATGTTTAATGAAATGAATCTGAAAAAAAAAACAAAAAAAACAAACTTGTTTCACAAATACTTTCTGAATAATGATAACAACAGAGGAAGTAAGGATTTAGATGAGGTAAGATATTCTGGTACCAATAAAAGAATATAGTAAGTGTGTGTGTGTGTGTATATATATATATATATATATATATATATACACACACACACACACTGACATGATATACAGTAACAATGGCTGGAAGATACACCTGTATGCACAGGTAGGTATGTGATTGTGAGTCAGAAGAAGAAATTAGTTATTCATCTTAACCATTCCACTTTTAGTGATTCACTATTGCCTGCCATGTGTCTCCTATCTACACCAACCCCAATTTTCTGTAACATTTTCTGTACATTTGGGGGTCACGACTCCTTATCTCCATGCACACATATACATACACACATATTTCTTTGTACTGTTGTTCCTCATTGAGTTGATGTGTGTTTTTTTTTCTCTTTCTCTCTCAATCTACCTCTACTCAAATACACTAGAGGGTTCCGAAAACTTATTTCTCAGAACCAATTTAAATAATCTGGCCAAATTCTTTTTCTCTCTTCTTGACTAGCCTTTGTGTATGCGCGCACACACACAGTTCAGTTTTGCTGTGTTTACAGGGGATGAGTGCTCAATATCAGAGATAGAGCACTTTTAGATATAGACAGTATTGGATGTTTTCTCCCACACACACACACACACACATATATATATATATTAGTCATCCACATACAAGCCTGTTTCGCTGTATCACAGCTCATCAGTGTGGCTAGACGCATTCACTTGCTTCTGGCCGGGATCGAAACTTGACCGATTTGGTGTCGGTCGGAGTTGCTACTCCCTAAGTCATCGACACATGGAATCAGATATATATATATGGCAACTTCAAAGTTTCATGAACACATTATTGTGATGTCTTCACTCTTCAGGGTGTTTGTTTTTCTACTGTTTGATAAAAGAAATATTGTGCAACTAGTTTTAAAAGTCATTCATTCATGGCTTTTGGGCAATATTTCTTCATTGTGAAACAGACTGCACATTATAAAGAATATCATTCCAATGATCATCTTTGCTGATGAATATAAACCTCCCTGTTTGGAATGGATCTCAAGTTTTTACTCTAGATATGAGAGAACAAGCCATTCCACATCATAAAACAAAGGGAATCCATTTTCTTCAGATAGTCATTTCTTTTTACTTCACTGTCGTGCATAAAATCATTTTTTCTGAAACTGTTTGGCTTTTCTTGAGCCATGACTCCATGTGTGCCTTCAGAAATCAGTGTCTGTCTGAGCTGTCATCTTAACATGATCTTGAACTTTCAATAGCCCACCACTTCACATCTGAAATCCTAGCCCTAAACATCACACTACCTTCATTTTTTTCATCTGGCCCCATGAGGGTAGTACATACTTTGTTGGTAAAAGGAACAGTCAAAAAATCAGTTTTCATGTTTTCTGTTGCCTGTTTTTTATTATAGATGTCTCACAATATTTTGCTATTTGATTTAAACCCCAACATCTTGTGCTTTTCAACACTACTTTACTGTCATAATGTAAATGTTATAATTTGAAAAGGCAGGATTTTTTGTAACTTCTCTCTTTACATGGGACACACAGAAAAACATAATAAAGTTCTCACTTTGCCCTTATGAAGCCTGCATTATTGTTCAAGAACTTCGGTGAATGCCTTCACAGTTCAGTAGTACTTGACAATCACTTTTACTGCTTTTAGCATTGTTTTACTTTTTACAAGCTTTTATTAAACATTTTATCCATCAAATCAAACTTACAAGCCTTTAACTCACATGTCTATTAATTTATGATTTAAAAATTTAGGACATATCACACAAATGGCAACTATGTATCTTGTTCCTTCACATATTAAGTGATCATAGCTCTCCACAATTTCCTGTTCTTTGTAGTTTTAAGTAAATTTTGTCTTTTTGCTATCCCTCCCAATCCCTGCACTGCCATTTATTTATACAAACCTGATAGCTAAGTTATATGTTGCTTTCCTCCATCTGTCCTTGCCTTTAATGTATCCTATGAGTGTTCAATTCTGTAAGCCATCTTTCCTCATCTTAGAAATTTAAACTGTCTCTTTCTGATTCTAAGCATAAGTATTTTTGTTGTTTCTCTTTTCCCTGAAACTTCCTCATCACTCATATTCAGTCCATGATATTCTTAGCATCTACTGGTTTTCCTTTTTAACTACACAGATGTTGTCATTGTCATTCAGCAAATGAACTTTCACATTTTAGTCTGTATTTATTTTATATATCACTGAAATATAAAATGATTTATCATAAAAGATGCAGTATAACCATTAGACACAAATAATAAAGCAGTCATGGATGTGGTGGATCCCATTCCCAGTGACGATGACGTACAGAGTAAGAATTTTTTTTTTGTTCTGTTCTGTGAATCATCACTTATATTGGACACTTATTGTTAATCTTGCCTCTTTTAGGTTGCTGGTTACCAAGAAATATTGAGGTTGTATTTAGTTTTGCAAAACATTTTTTTTAATTCTTATTTTATTGTAACAGTGTTAAGATAATTTTCTAAAAGTTAGATTTAATAAATTTTTGTAAAATCTCGCAATACATGACTGTATTCTTTCATTATCATCTCTTGTTAGTCCTTTATTGACAGATTAACAATATTACAAACTTATAGTATTCATGATTATTTTTTTTCATTGTATATATTTATTTTAATATTTATTTTGTTTTAATATTTCTTTATTTATGTATTAAGTGTTGTTAGGTTATGACATTCCTTTTTTTTTTCTTGACTGTATTATGGGGGTGGGGGATATGATCAAACTTTACATGTGAAACTTATCAGCATTTAGCCAGGCATTAGTCATTGACTTTGGATGTGCAACATTGAAAAGAAAGGTTAACTTGTTTTGGAATCAGCAATAACCAAAAAAAAAAGTATTTTTTTTTTTTATCTCAGCCTCCATTTCACCCTCATCTGAGTAATTCCTGACACCACATCCATTACAGACCTTTCACTCTCAAACCTTTTCCTTGAAGTAGTTTTTGAATGAGTCATTTGATAATGTCTTGACGATGGTTGCATGAAGCAACAAGACACCCTTAGTGTTTTGCAAGTTGTTTTCTTTCTTTTTTGCCTGCTTGCCACCCCCTCCATTTTCCAAAGGGACAGATTGTCAATAGGGGTCACATTATAGGTCAATGTCCCCTTTTCATTACCAATTCTAGGACTGTACTGATTAATCATTTTTATTACAGTAGCTGGTACCAAAGAGATAGTTAAGTAACAAAAGTACAGTAATTTACAGTTTGCACCATATTCTTTTTAATCCTATTATATATATATATATATATATATATATAATTAGTCATTTCTCTATTTGAATTTTTTTTTCTTTAATCATTTTACTCCAAAGAAGGTAATAAAGTCACTGAGATGCAAGGGGGTTACTGAAAGTAAAAGAAACCAAAAGGACATTAAAAGAACAGGATTCAAGGATACAGAAGATGACAACTGATATTGTATTTCATTTTTTGACAGTCACAGTTGACAAGAAAGCAAGAATATAGAAAAGACTTCTGCAAGAGAGAAGTAAGGCAAAAGAAACTATTAGCATAACACTGTTTCCTTATTTTAAGAAATGCAATCTGTGAATAAAGACTTTTTTGCCTTTTAATTTACTGCAAAGAAATGAGTTTCTATTTTAACTGAGTAACATTTCTGCTTCATTCACAACTGATAAAAATTTTTAGTGAAATTCATCTCTCATAATGGAAGGATATAGAAAAGACATTCAATTAGTGTCTATGTAGCAATTATATTCATAATATGTCTTTATGTTGAACAAAGTGAACACGATCAAGAAATATAATGTCGCTTGAAGTCGATGTAGTCTTGATAAAATCTGTAGTAGTATATTAAGTTCACTTATGTCTAGCAGTCTTGTAGCTGTCTGGTGAACACCTGCTGACGATTCTCAGCATCAGTATTATAACATTTGGACAAGTCCACAACACCTCTTTTTAAATATGCACTTTCTTTAGCTGATTCTTTCTCTGACATGGGTCCACTTCCAATGTTTCAGTCAGATCATCCTATTTGCTTACCCCTGCATTGTTTTGTAGTATTTGTATTAGGAATAGGTACTTCAAAAGTATCAAAATATCCTGCAAGTCTTCCTTTTGAGCCTTAAATTTTTTAAAAGAAAACTTTATTGTTGATCTTAAATGATCTGGCAGTTTGAAATTTTAGAATTTTCTTTTTATTTCCAGGTAGTGATTTATCGAAAATAGATCCCACTTTCCTAACAAACACAAGCTCTGTAGGTGACATTTTTGCTGTGATGTTTGCATTTAAAGTCATTCCATATAAACTCATAATTTCTTGTAGGGCTGTATCTTTTACTTGCAAGTCTTTAGCTTTTCTTAATGTTCTTTGAAGGTGTCAAATCTTTCAGCTTAACCCTTCGATCTTTGACAATAAATTGTTGTTGTCAAATGTTCAACCACATAATTTTTACAGAAATTTTTAAACTCACTAGAAAGTAAACAGTTCTATTATCCGATATCACACCCATGAGCGTATTTCTGTATCATTGCTTGATGTTAAACCTTTAACAAAAATTAGACATTTAAATCTGTCTAGGTATAATTCATCCAGTTTAAATTTTTCACACACATAGTTGACTTTACCAGCATATGTGACTAAATCTTCATCCTTAGTAAGTTTCATGCACTACCAATGTCTATAAAAATGTAAATTCTGTTTAAAAATTTTTTGATAATAACAACACAGTTTTGTTAAATGATACTTTTTCTGGAGTATTCAGCAAAATGAAATTCATATATATTTTTCATGTTCAGCAGGACACAATTTCTATATCAGAAGATTTACCTTTTTTTCATTTAACCGTCCTTGACATTCTTCTCTGAAAATGGTGTTGTACATTCTGAAGTACAATATGAATGTAATACTTTCTTCTGTGACATAATTGAATTCACTAATTAGCAACTGAGTCCGGTGAAAATAAATTTGACGTATTGTCTTTTTCTTGAATTTCCAGGATTGCCTTTATCTGTTCTTGCATTTGTTGTAACAATGTCTTCTGGAATTCTTACTGTTGCTGAATGATTAACTTCAATTCTTCTATAGTGTATTATGTTTGTACAACTAGGAAGAAAAAGGTTTTTTACATTTTTCTTTTTCATGTGAATTCAAATTCTGCATCGCCAATGTTATATTAGGCAAGACGGGGGGGAGGGATTCTTTTTTTTTTTTGTGTGTGTATGAGTTTGAGTTGTCATTGCCACTAATTTGTCTTTGTTGCATTTAACAAAGATAACTCAATCAAGAAATATAATGTCAGCTAGTCTTGCTGATCCCCATCACATTCTGTTGTTAAAGCTTTCATAAGAATCATGTTACCAAATTGATATATACGTTTCTAAATATTATTGACATTGATTTAATACTGTAGATTTTTCCGTAGCTTTGAGTTAAATTGTAGTGCAAACTGTGTTCTCTAGCCTTGGTAAGACAAAACTGTGAATAAGTCAATAAGAAACCAATTCACTACATTTCCTTGGAATTTCATGGCTGTTTAAAACTTGGATAATAACAGGAAGTTATGGAGAGGTATTATCACCAACATCCTGAAAAGAAATGATATTTTAGAGAATGGTGCTAGGATTTTGTCTATTTTAATGCAATAACCAGTTAATCTTATGTTATTTTTTGATTCTCTGTAATTATTTCAAAATTCTGAAATGTGAATAATTCCTTGTTCGAGTAAAAATTCCTGAAATAGTTGGCTGGGTTAAATTTTAAATTCATTTTATGAGCTTTTAAAATCCATTCTTAACAACATTGTGTAGATTTACAAGTAGAGATTTTAAAAAGAATCTCTTGTATCTTTTAAAATTCAATATAACAAAAGGTTAAAGTTGTTTGCCTTTCTTTGACTATTGTTAGTATCTAAGCATTTACTCTTTACAAGATTTTACCCTTAAACACTAGGAAAAAGTTACACAAATATGCAGGCTAAGCAAAATATAAGAAAATAATTTTTTTAAAAAATAAAAGTAAAATATTTTGAAAAAAATTTTTAAGGATAGTTGTTATGTTTAATTTTGTTATTTTTTAATTCAATACAAAAGCTATAAAAATTATAATATAATACTTTTTAATTAAAAAAATAAAGGAAGAAAATAAAACAAATATTGCGTTCATAAATTTATTATTTTTAACATATGATAGACATTCTGGGTCAAATCAACAAGGGTCTGACCATTACCAACAAAGATTTTTTTAAAATTTGGTACATTTATAGTTTCATGATAAAAATGAAAGGTAGCTATTTTACATTCCTAAGTTAAAGGGCTCCCAATCTATAACCCTTTGACCTTTCTTGACCTTTGTCAAAAAGGTGAATTTTGGAAAATAGTCACAAAGTTTATATATATATATATATATATATATATATATATATATATCAGTTGTTTTTTCACCTAAAAAGCTAAATTATATATCATTTTAAAGTACTTGGATAGATCTAAAAGGTGATCTATTTATTTTTTTGTCTAAAGGTAAAATAAGATAATCTGACCATGACCTTATCCTTTGACCTTTGATTTTTCAAAAAGCATATTTTAAAATTTTTAAAAATTTGACTTTGATTTTGCTATTTACCTCTGAATGTTAACATTTTCATATTTTCCAATATAGTCAAGTTGTATGTCTTTAGAAAACTCTTTGAACACTGATTAATATTTACATAAGAACCATGATTATAAAATCAACAGAGTTTGTGTTATTTGTGGGTAAATGTTGACCAGTTTGGTGGAAAATAAACTGCTTTATTTACAAAATAAATTTTAGAGATTTTTTTTCTGTAAAAATGTGACATGATGAAAATAATTATTTTAAAAAGTGCCGGTAATTAATGTTAAGATAATATAAAATAATATAAAAATATGCATCAAATAATGTTAATGGATAACAAACTTTTGCTGACATTTGAAATGGTACACTAAATAAATGTAAAAAAACAATCAATTTTTGAGTTTTTGTTTTTATTTACAGGGTGATTGAAAAGTAACTCTCCATTTTAAAATAATTATAATTTATTTATTAAGTATAATTTTTATATGAAATGGATATGAGAGGAAAGTGTTTAGCATGAGCTTTTATTTGAAATTTGATGTTGACACCAGATTTCACTACCAGCTTCTTGATTTCACCTGAAACTCTTGTAGTATGGAAGACATAACTTCTTGTATTCATCCTTCAAGTTTTTCCAGTTTTGGTTTGATATTGCAGACTTGCTCCTTTTAACAAAGTGAAAAAAAAAAAGTCACAGGGTTTTGAGTCCTGGCTGACCACTCATACATAAAGTCGCGAGTTACTTTTTAATTATCCTGTATATGATTAACAACTACAAGCAAATATTTGTTCCTACAATGGCATAATTCAGTATAATATCTAAACCCTGATTACTTTATTTCATTTTAACTTTTTGGAAAGTCAAAATATTTGATTAGTTATAAAAGTAATAACAAAAGTTTGGCACCACAACACAGATTAACAAGCCAAAAAAAAAAAAACTTGTAAATGAAAAAGGAATATTAACTCTACCAAATACTTGAAATATAGATTCTAACAAGAGACAATAGACAAACTTGTGATATTTTATAAGAGTGAAGAAGTCAGTAGTGTGATGTCTGAAAAAATGACTATAAGATAGTTTTAAAGAGTGATAGAAGAGTTCAGGAGCAAAAGTATCTTATACTCTGTAACCCAAAAGAGGTATACCAATTCAGTCAGTTTAGTGCCATACATGATAAACACTTGGGTGATCATGTTTCAAAAGAGACACGACTGACTGGGCAGAAGCTTATCCCGCAGTAGGTTGCCATTGCTTTCTGCGGTAGACTGGTTGCCGATCAAGGCTATAGAACCCAATCTGTCCTATTATTTAACCCATAACTGGAGGGAAGAGATGGATTAATACCTTTCCCAAGAGTATTTATTTGAATATAAACAGAATTAGTTTTTCAAAATTTTCTGAGCTTTGACCAAAAGAATGTATCCTAGCAGATGGTGTGGAACACACTGTATCTGTGTTTGCAAAAGATATCAAAATATGAATTTGATGACTGTGTTGTCTCATCTCAATACAATGACTCAAGATGAACAGTATCATTTAACAGATTACCACTAATGCATAGCTACTGTTACATGCAATGCATAGCTACTGTTACATGCAATGAAGCAACTGCTCAACTTGTAGCAATTTGATTTTGTTTTATATCTAGAAGAAATTTTAAATAAAAATTTAATAGATGATTTTATCTACAAACAATGTCTGTCAACTGATGGCACCGCTGAAAACTGTATCACAATCTACAGAATTTATTGTGCATCTCTTCAAGCCTTGAAAAAGCAGGATTTCATTGCCAAAGAACAATCAAAATTTTATTCTAATAAGAAAAATTTGATGTGTTCTAAAGAAGAGTTTATAGAAGTACTAAAAAAATTTTTAAAATAAAATATCTGGTCTATTTCTCTGATGCCACTTCACATTACAAAAATTGATACAACCACAAGGCTCACTTTGATGCAGAGCAACAATTTTTGAGACATCTCATGGGGAAAAGACAATGTGATGGGTCATGTGTCACCACTAAGATATTAGTAATAAAAGAACCAACCCAATAATGAACAAATAATCGTGCCAAGACAGTTGTTTTGATTATGCAAAACAATAATTTCAGGCATAAATATTTTGTATTCCTCTCAACATGTGAATGGAGAAATGAAGCAGAAATCTTAGAAAATAGATGGAAAAATTCCTCAACAATTACAGAATCTCCAGAATTACATAGTTTTATTCCTGTCTCTTAGGAAGAGGTAGAAGTAAAACAATGTCAACTGAGGATGAAAGAAAAAAATAGTTAAAATTATAAAACAGGACAATATAGAGCTTAAAAACATTAATGGTTTTGTTACAGCCTTTTATGATAGGAATTGGTGATTTGGATGTGTGCTTCAAAAATATCCTGATAATGAAGAGTTAAATTGACATTTATACAACCAATTTTCTGTTATTCATGACATCCAGATATATTAATTTTAAATTATTCTGATATTCTTTGTTTAGTTGATCTAATTACTGACACTGGAAGAACTTATAAATTTTCAAAAATTGAAGCAGAAAAGGCTTAAAATATTTTAGAAAAGAGAATCTTGAAATAACTTTTAATAAAGATACAATCAAGGTTGGTCCTCACTAAAATTTGAGTAAAAATTAATCGGCTTACATATCCATATTATAATTTTCTATTTAAACATGTATTCCAACAAGAAGAAAAATAAATTAGTGTGTTAATCTCTTTTTGTAAACATTAATAACCTTTTTTTAAATATTCAATTCAATGAATCACTTTTTCAGATCAAAGCTAAATTTTTTAAATAAAAATAACAAAAAAAAAAAAATGAAATTTTGATTGTCTTAGTGTACCATGTCAACAAAAATTTGTTAACCATTATTATCATTTGTTGCATATTTTCATATTATTTTAACAATAATTCATGACACTTTTTTAAATAATTATTTTCATTGTCACTTTTTTATATAAAAAAATTTATAAAATTTATTTTGTAAACAAAACTAAAAATAAGATTATTTTCCACCAAATTGGTCAACATTTAACCACGAATAACACAAATTCTATTGATTTTATGATCATAGTTCTGATGTGAATATTAATCAGAATTTAAAGAGCTTTCTAAAGATATACAACTTGACTATATTGGGAGATATGAAAATGTTAGTATATAGTGGCAAATAGCAAAACCTAACATTTTCTAACTTGTCCCAATTTAGTAAAACCCTTGTAACTCAGGTTACAGTCAAAAGTCCATCACAAAATTTTATACTTATCTTGCCATAAAGCAGACAAATTTATCAAATTTAAAAAAAAAAATTAACTACTTTTGAGAAATTAAAGGTCAAATGTTAAGGTCATGGTCAGATTATCTTATTTGACTTTTTAAACAAAAAGAATAAATGAATCACCTTATAGATCTATGCAAGTATTTTAAAATGGAATATAATTTAGCTTTGTGGGTTAAAAAACAACGGAGATATTGATATTTAAACTTTGTGACTATTTTCCAAAATTCACCTTTTTGGAAAAGGTCAAAAGTCATATATCAGGGACCCTTTGACTTAGAAATGTAAAATAGGTACCATTTCTGTGGGTGTATCATGAAACTATAAGTGTTCTAAATATGAAAAAAATCTGTTGGTAATGGTGAGATCCTTGCTGACTTGACACAATGATTCCATAGAATTGTCATTTAGACTCAAATCATGAATGAATGATATGTGTATGATTGGAAAAAGTTTAAAATCATCAGTTGATATTCACTGATTTTCCATTGAATATCAGTTGATGATACCTGCTGTTTAAAGGTTAATGGAAATGCTGGGTTAACATTAGCTTGTATTGTTATCTATTAATTAGTAGTTTGTATTGTTATATATTAATATCTTCATTACATGATAACATCTCTGCTTGTAAGAAAAGATGAAATAGTAAATTATTAATTTCTTTTATATTGTTATGCTTACATATTATTTTTCATATTTACATATTTAATAAACATATTTACTTACGTATTATTATTTAATAGTTTTCATATTTAATATAGTGTTTCATATATAAACAGTCAGTCTCTTACTGAAAATATGATGGTAATTCTTGAATACCAGTAAGAGGGCTATAAACTAAATGATATTTGGTAACTCCATTTATATCTTTGAATGACCCTTATAGATGTCAGTGTATCAGAAAAATGGTTATCGTCATGTCTAAAAACAATCCAATAATGCGAGCAGTGATTGTTTATGAATAGCATGAGGTAGTCATAAGTTATGCTTAACGGATGTGAGAACCTGCAGATCAGTAAAAAGAAACTTCTTACCTTACATAGTCATTTAGCTTAGAATGCCTGGGAGGACCAACCATCACACATAAAAAAGACTCTGGTGCTTACAGAAGGCCATCCTTCTTGAAGCTTAACAATATGAGTCATTGGTTACTTCAGCAAGACCCCAATCTGCCAGAAACATTCAATCCTCTATTAATATCACCAAAATGTTAACTTATCAAGGTCTAATGTTGAGAAAACAAAAACAAGAGATTACTGTGAAGAAGAAAAGTGTGTTGGGGGGAGAGTGTTACATAGATAACCAAAACAGACATGTGCATTGTATTTTTAGCTTTATTTCCTTTTTATATTGAAAAGATTTGCCCAATGTTGGTGAGATCTGAGAATGCAACGCACATGTCATAGCCTGGAGATAAATGACAACTGTGTTGGTGGTATTATAACAGTATATTTACTTTAGACCCTTCGATAAATACTATAAAAGACTGGCTGTTCAAAAACTCTCTACTGTTCTCTTGACTGACCACAAAGTTTTGCTTTGAAAACTTTTCATTTATATTTTCACAGATTTGTCCATTATACCAGAGCGGTAAATGTTTATTGCATTTGATGACCAATAAAACACAGTTTATCAAAATTATTCAAATATATCACTTTTGGTACTATGGATAGAAGTTTGATTACTCAAGTTATGATAAATGTTAGCCTTAAAGGATTTTTTTAGTATCTTATTTTTTTAGGACATCATAGCCAACATTAAAGAAACTGACTTAAATGTACACAAATCCTTCTTAAACATACACAATGCTTATTAAAACCGGTTCTATTTTAGAATAGTGTAGTGTGGACATAGAAATCAACAATTCATGGTGACTGCTAGTTTCATGCCTGAAGTAATCTTCAAACCCTGTGTCACCATTTGCATGAGCTCTATATACAAGTCGCAGTTAGATTATGGGAAGTGAGGAAAGAAGAAAATTTACCCATTCAAATTCTTTTATTTAGGGCTAAAGTTTTTGGTTGTTTATAGTCCTGACCTTTGATTTGTTTATTTTATTTATGAATTTGTTGTTTTTGTTCTTAATTTTAGTATTTGAAATAAAGTGAATACATTGATTTAGGTTAGGGTATATTATTTAGTCTTTTGGGATGTGATTGTAGGTAACATAGGACTATAAATATAGTAATAGCATGTATATAGTAAATTTTAAAAACATACACACACACGTGTATATATATATATATATATATATATATATATATATCAAAGTTAGCATCATTAGAATGAAAATAACGTTACTAATGTTCTGGCAGGGGATTTAGTCTATCCTTGTAAAAACTGAATGTTACAGGATCTAACCTGCTAGAACGCAGCTTTGAGGCAGAATCTTGATGCTAAACTGCATCAATTTTTGCCATGTGGTTCATGAAGTATGAGTTTTTTTCATTATCCTACAGCAGGATTGGTACCTTTCTCTTCAACACTGCTGACCAAAATGTTTGCAACTTTTGATGCATCAGTTCTAAATAATGACAACAAGATTCTTTTGTGATGGTCTATCCAGGTTTCAAGAAGCTATACAGCAGCACTAAATGTTCAGGCAAATATAACAAAGATGAAGATTTGGTTTTAGAAAAGTTGAGGGAAGGGTCAATTTTGTTGGTCAAAAGAAAGCCAAGTCTTCACTTATCATACAGAAAATACTTTTCATCAAGAGTAACCTGTTTTTTTGTTTGTTTTCCTAATCATTTCCTTCCAAGCAGGACAGAACTGCCACTGGTACACGGGGTTACATAAGAGGTGAGTGATGAGAAAGAGGAACAAATTACGGGGGGTGTCAGAGAATGGATAAGAGAAGGATAAGAATACTCGTGTGATGAGGGCTGCATGAGAATAGAGTGGAAAGGAAAGATGACATGATACAAGGGTTGTCAGGGAAAGGATGTGAGTCAAGGAGATAAAAGATGGCAATTGACTTTGCATTTAAATTCTTGGAGATTGTCAGGGAATCAAGTATACAGAAAGGAATTTCACAGTCGGGAAGTGCAAGCAAAGAAGCTGATAGAGTAGAAGATGCAGTTATATTTGATCAGTTTCACTGTAATAGTGGGACCTAGTTGCTAGTCTAGTAACTTGAGTAAATTCATGCAGGGGGGGGCACCAGGGAGCTAAGTTCATTGAAGCAGAAGCCATGAAAGTATTTGTAGAAAAGACAGAGAGAACCACATTACGTCGGTGAGAAAGCGACTGAGGTTGAGCTACTAGGTCGGGATCAATTACACTGCAGATTCTTCGTTGGATTTTCTCAAGAAGCCCAAGATGAATAGCAGGGGCACCCGACCAGATGTGACAGCAGTATTCAGTGCATGGGTGGATGGTAGATTTATATATGTGCAAGATGAATTTAGACAAGAAAACTTCCTGTCCCTACAAAGGGAACCAACCTTCTGAGCAGCAGATTTAGCTATGGATTCAATGTAGTCATTCCACTTAAGGTCAGCTGATAGATTTAGGCCAAGGATGTGACAGCTGTTATTAAATGCATACGCCAATGGTAGATTTATAAATGACTGAGAAAAGGATCAATACTGAAGTGAACTAATAAATTGCAGCAATTTGCAAATTGTGCAAGCTACTGATCATCATGGAGTATTTTCTTTTTTCAAGCTACTGATCATCTTTGAGTATTTTTTTGATTTTCTTCAGTATTTTCTTGATTTTGTTAACTTGTGCCAGTTTTTTCTGATTTTTATATGGGCTATCCTTATTATCAAGTAATGACTTGTGGTCACAACCTGGCTCATCTTGGACGTTCAGATCAGATCATCAGGATCAAATATTTGGGACCAGCACCCATAAAGTATTCAGCTTGTAGGTGGTCTACTAATAGATACAGAATGATGAAAAGTAACAAAATCAGATGAAAGAAATACAGATTCAAAATCACTAACAACATATTTAGCTTCATTTAAGAAATTCAGAATATAAGGGTTAATATTGATAATGGTTATTTTGAATTTAAGAATGGTAATATTAGTAATTTCCTCATAACAAAATATTTGGCATTTGTTGATCAAGCTGCCAGTGCTAATTGAGTTAGGCTTTTCTTCACAGCCTGACCACCAGGTTGGGACAAAGTGTAGTATTTGTTTTACTAATCTCTTATGGTAATATTAGGTGTTCCTTTATATGAAAACATTACGAATTTATTGACCAAACAGTTGAAATTTATAAAATCATTCTATTAAAAAATAATATTCAGGAAAATAGGTTTCTCAAGTTCAATAACTGTTATTGATTTTTCCAGTATTGATGGAGGTTTCCTTCCTTACCTTTTGTTTGAAGTAGTGTGGAATGTTAACATCTTGATTATGTCATTATTTTTCTTTGTTACGTGTGCTATACATTTTAATTGTTATTGAAAGTTTTCAAGTGATGTGGTTTCTGTTATTTGTTAAAGTTCTTTGTGATTCTGTAATACCAGTGTATAGGGTTCAAAGATCTTTGGTCCTCTCTAAGACCTTACACTAACACAAGTTGATAAATCAGCCAAAAAGTATTTAAAATGAAATAGTGGTTACACAAATTATATGACAACAACTAGATATTATAAATTTTAGAAGTATCTGGATTCTCACTACAGAAATGGGATTTTGAATACTTTTTCCAAAATTTGTATATTCTCTGTCAGCAGTACCCCAGTTCAGCTGTTTAAACAATCTGCTTCTTTAAAAAAAAAAAAAGTATGACAGTCAGTCTTACAAAAATTGACATTGGTATTTATATGTAGGTGGTGTTGTATATTTTACTTGGGTGTAGTGGATACAAGGATATAAAAAAAAATATCTAAGGTGAATTTAGAAGAGCTTGATGAGATTTTTTATGCAACTTCAATCTGATCTCAGTAAATAGTTAATGATAGAACCATTTCTTTTCCTCTTTTTTTTTTAATCAAAAGAATTGATTGCATATGAATGAAATCTGGATTTACTTTTTTTCTTTGCTTTTTGGCTTATTGAATTGTAGCATAATCAAGAGTTTTGCAGAGATCAGACTTCAGGATCACATGATGGAAGTGTACTTGAAATCTGAAATAATTGCATTGCAGGCTGCATTCTCTGGATGGTTTCGCTGATAACATCAGTAAATGTCCACCTTGTAAAATTGATATCTCTGATAACATGTTACCTTTCATTCTGTGTGTGTTTTTATGCACACTTGCATACACATGCACAAGATCACTGGTAAACATAGTCAGATTTTATTATGCAAGTCAATGTTGTCACAGTATATTTGGTATTAACCATCTGATATTGGTAAAATTTTCAGGATATATTTATATGATAAATACACTACGTGAATTTCAGTTTATACTGTCTGATTTTTATCAGAAATATCTATAGCTTTGTTTATTATACAACTCAGTGTGTTCATCATATTGAAAATAAATGGTTATTGAGTTTTGTTTTCTAAATTTCAGTTATAGAAAGAATGCCAAGAAAGGTGTAACCTCTAAAGAGAAACCAGATATTGTAAAACTAGTGAAAAGTACACAATGCTTAAAATTGTGAAAAATTTGAACAGAGATCGCAACAATGAAAAAAGAATTTGCAAACATTAGCTTGATTAGAAGAATAAAGAAAATTGGCTTTAAAGATTAAAGGCGTAGTAAGCAAGATGATATTTGAAGAAGCTGGTGTCACGAATGTAAACAGAAAAATAAAAAAACATTAAGAAAATTGGCTAATTACATGAAATCAACAAAGCTATCACATGTAAACAAAAACTATCATAAAGAGAGTTGATTTTCTAAGTGTTGCTTAAATGTGCTACAAGGCAGAAAGTATTGGGCATCCAGTGAAAATTGAACTCACTAATCATCTGTAATAGGTTGTTGTAAGACAAGCTTGCTGTTACACCACATTGAGGTGCCCTAAACTATCACAAAGATAAACTCATAAAAACCTATTTCTCAGCAGTAATTCTTAGTGATGAATGTAGAGCTCCATTGGATGGACAATCTGATTGATGAGTTAAAGTTAGCATCCTTGATAGAAATAGACAAAGTGATTTACATGACAACAAATAAAAGATGGTGTAATGTTTTGGGGCTTGTATTGCTGTCTGTAAAACTATTAGTATCTTCAAAGTCAATGATGTTTCAAGTAAAATAGAGCACATTATTGTATATTTGTGAACAAGAATTTTTTTTTTTAAGGATGCAGGTCAAATGCAAGAAGCTTTAAAGTGTATATTCATTCATGATTCTTTCATATTCTTCAATGATAATTATTGCCCACCTTACTCATAAAAAGTTTCAAATATATCAAATTATTGAAATGGGGACCAGCCTCTCTAAATATTAATCCAATAGAAAACTGACAGTTCATTGAATAAGAATGTAAAATCCTATTCAGGAATAAAATCTGCTATTAGTGATGTTAGTCTAAAAAGTAGAAATATTAACAAAATCAATTGATGAAAGATTCATGAATGTAAAAAACAAAGATAATATCATGTAAAATGATAATAAATCTATTTAGGTAGATATGATATATTGCTATTTAAATATGGATTTTGTTTGCCTTTATCTTTTGTATTTATAAATAAAAATGAATGCTGCACTTTGTATGATAAAACCTGACTTTTCAACCTTGATATTATTCAAAAGTGTTTACACGGCCTTGTTAGTGATGAATTACTTTTTACCCTACAAACCCCTTTCCCACAGATGAAACATTGCTAGCCTCTCGCTATATTGTCACTACTTTCCTTGCATATGTTCAGACAAGCTTTGTTTCATCAGTTCAAATTTTTACAGCTGTGCATGCCATGCCACATACACATGAGTGAATCCTTTTCATTCCCCCAATATTACATTGGTAAAGAGAAGGTTCCATTTGAACAACTTCTTCCCATGAACAGTTACTTTGTAGAATAGACTCCTAAGAGGATGCTTTCTTGATCACTACAATTCTAACCTCTTCATCTAGGACCAACTATTATCTATCCTACATATCCTCATAATATACACTTCTTACTTTCTTCTCTTACAACAACTTAATCCAGTAATCCCCTATATTGGGTGGTTCCTGGGTTTGTATTGGGGAACAGTAATATGTATTTAAAAAGAAATCACCTCGAAAATAAGTTATTATCAATATTTCTAATAAAGATATTGTTTATGTAAGTATAAGTTGTATCAATTTTATTAAGAAAAACCTTGACTTGCATGATAAAATTTGACATAGCCTACGTCTATATTGAAATCTGCTTGTGTTTGGGTGTGAATCTATCCTGTATTTATCTGTGTGAATCTATCCATTTATAATACTTTGGAAATAAATATTTTTAGGAATTATTTAGTCATTAATTTTAATTTGTTGTCACCATATCTCTTGATCTTTTACATTTCTTCTTCTGATTTCATAAATTCTATTTCCTGTAAATTTTCCTCTACAGTAATATCAAATCAATTCATATGCTTTCTTTTTTTTTTTTCCTATATTTCAGCGACTTGCTGAAAACACCCCCAAGGATCACCCTGACTATCTGCTATTGATGCAAGCTGAGAAAGTAATGCATGACATGGCTCTAAAGATTGGATCAATAAGCAACAGTGAAGAGGGACAACATGAAACTCTTAAAAAATTGGAACTACTACTTATCACAGATGTTAGTAAATTGGTTTGCTATCTAAAAAAAGATAATTAATATTTTGTTTTTCGTTTGCCTTGCATACTCGTTCAATTTTGTCTTGCCACTCAGAGAATGACAACATTATTTTACTAACTGTTATTATAAGGTATTATGAGTAAATCTTTTGATAACTTACTTGAAAGCTTACTTAATACTAGAATGTCTTTCACTTTGGTGAGAGATTTTAAGTTTATAAAGTGTCAACTGATTTGATTCAATAATCTGTGAAATAATGCATCTTAGTCAATCAGGTATTGATGAGCAAAAAAACAAAAACTGACCACATTTAGCAGAAGGAAGACAATTTAAGCCTGAACTATTTTACAAGTAGAATCTGTGAAAAAAGTTTTGATGTATCTTCGCAATATGTGAAAAAGAGTTTCAATTCTAATGCAATGACATCAGATATTTTCTGGAGAAAGTGTTGAGTATTAAACACTTAGTCTAGTAAATCATTAATGATGCCTAATTGTAGATAAAAACATTTTGCACAACAAATATATTTTCAACATAATTTGTTCCTTGTCAATACAGCACATTTCATATAGATTAAATATTATCTAGTGAAAAAGTCAGATTTGAAAATTAAACTACAATGCTAAAGTTGAATCAAAGAAATAACTGATTCATTTTACTCTCTTAAAAAATCAAATTTTTTTTTTGTTTTTTCAAAAAGTTAAGAATTATTTCTAAATTTATTTTTTGGATCTTTCAATAACATAAAATCATTATACTTGTTGTACTGTTGGTTTCTCTTATAAATGATGTAGATACTGACATAAATCTATTGCTTAATAAAAAATTCATTGTTCAGACTGTTGTTTTCTTCTTTATTGCCATTGTATACTTTGGCTTTCCTCAGATGCTTGGAATTTTCAACTGAACTCTTTTATTTCGACCACTGGAGTATATCATTCTCATTCCATGTGCAATGCTACTTCCTGATGTCGTGTAGTTATCTCCCTTTAACACAACTAAGTTATTTGTTCACCACTTCTGTAGCTAGGTATCTAACTCACAACTTTTTTGGTCATGTCACTGGATCTAACCAATGCTTTTATCCAGGGAGCAATGTGTCCTTGAAGGCTGAAATGTTGTGGATATGGCAATAAATATGAGGAGAACAGTCTGAACAATGAAAATAATGTAAATACTACCTCATCTTAGAAGTAAAGACAAATAAAAAAAATATATGTATTTTAAGAAACACATATTTTTTTATTTGGACATAATCTACTTCTTAATCAGTAGTGAATATTAATTACATATATTGAACATTATACAGTGAAAATTTCAGATCAAAAATCAGTTAATAGCTACATGTCTTGCTATGGACTAATTGATATATCCTAGTATGTCTAGATGTTTCAAGCTTCTTGATTAGAATTTTTTGAGACAGCTGAAGTATTACAAACACTATAGGCAGGTAACTTGGTATGTATATGTATACTGACAATTGTAATCATACCTGGATTATTATAATGCTATTTTTTCATTATTATTGCTATTGTGTATTCATTGAATTTTTACCAACAATAACTTCGATGATTTTCACTAGAGAAATATTTTCTGCCATATTTTCCTAATGCTATTGTCAGAAGGGTTCCAATTCTTCCCCTGATTACCTATTCTTTGTGTTTGCCTATAATGATGAGTACAACTGATAGAATTTTTTCAGTTCTTTGGCAAGAACCAGATTTCTTTTTCAGCTTTTCACTTTTTCCAGTTTTCTGCTGGGACAACATTGTCCCATATCTGAAAACTTGTTGTTTGTTTGGGATGAGTAGATCTAGATTGAGTGATTTGTCCAAATTTCAAAGTCCTGTGGAATTAGTAAGGCATTAGTAAGTGTGTTCTTTATCTGAAAACTTTACTTGAAGGATGAATAAGAATTTTTTTTTTTTTGCTCTTTTTAATTTTCCACCTCTCTCTCACTATCTCTGTTTCTCTCTCTCTCTCTCTCTCTCTCTCTCTATCTATCTATCTATCTATCTATCTATCTATATATATATATATATATATATATATATAGCCAATTTTGTTTTTGTTTGTTTGAACAATGCCAGCCTTATTTCTGTTGTTGATTTCTTATTTGTTAATAGCCTGATTATTATTATTAGTCTACTCAGTCAAACGCTGTACATGCCCTTAGTTTATTTGTTTGCTTTGCATAAGTCACTCATGCATAACATGTTGAAATGCATGACTGTTGAAAACTACCTATTATTATATTGCATGCATTCATGGATGATTTTTTAATATGTTATCATAACTGAACTTACCTCTGAAATACTTGCACTCACAGACATTTTGTGTCTTACTTTGTTTTGGAGTGAATTGTCAATAATATGCTTTTTTCTTTTTCAAGGCCAAAATTGGGGGCGAGGGAGAGAACTTTTTTTAAATGCTTGATAAATTTTAATTATGAAAATGGAAATGTTTTTTAATCTGTTTTCCAGGAAATACTTGTTCATTTTCTAATTTCCCAAGTTATAATCTTTTAACCATATCTGCTCAATTTTCATTCTGAGATTGCTAGAATATAAACTGAAGTGTCGATGTTGTTAATGTTTGTGTTTTTTTCTTGTGCAATTAAAATTCATCAGCTATTATCTTCTAGCCTCACCAGACCATAAATGATATTATAATATTTTGATAACACATAAGAACTCTATTCCTTTTACCCACCTAAAAATAGCAAAAAAAGTTTTACATACAAAGTTGAGATATCTGGCAGTCTGATGTTTACTTAAACTACCAGAATCATAAATGTAAATTAAGGTGTGTGCATTATGTACCATCAAATATAGTGACTATTTTAGATAGGATATTATTTGAAAATAAGGTTTTTAGCTGTCATATTTTTTCTTGGTTAATTTCTTGATGTTGGCTTATATTCCAACCTCTCTTCCTGCTTACATTCTCATGAGTGAGTCTGTTTAAAATCTTAAACTTAAAGGTGGGCTTCCTGTAACTTTTTATGAGCATTACTATAAAATGAAACAAACAATAAGCATAAAATCATTTGTAACTTTTGTTATAAAAGAATCAAACCTAAAGTTATCAATGTTTTTAAAATTGTTTTTTTTTTTAAATCTTCAAGATATTTTTGAGAGATTCATATGCAGGAAGATACTGATTTTTTTTTTTCTCTAAATTGTTGGTATTTGATATTTTTAAATGATTAACTGCTCAATTGTTTTTCTGACTGCCATATACTGCGTGTTATATTCCATACACATATGTAATATATATGCTTATGTCTGTCTTGTGTGTATTTGTATGACGTATGTATAGTTGTACTATTTAATGTATTCATAAGTGCACACATGCACATGAATTGAGTGAGTTAGAAGTAAGACATTAGATTTATATATTCCCCTGCCACTCAGTCTAGACAATTTCTACCCTCAGCTGAACAATAAAATAATAGAAACTGGAGGAGAAAAAAATTGAATTCTAAGATTTTACTGAACTTTTGAGGAATTATTCAATAATAAAAAAAAATTTAAATTAAATTTTGTTGAAATATTTTTAGGTTTGGCAAATTAAAATATGTATGCACATTTGCAAATGTCAATACACACATTATTTGAATGGAATTAAAGATGGGTGTGAGTGTTGCGAGGACTAGTTTCTCTTTTGACAACAATCCTTTCAGTCATGTGACTCCTCCTCTATTTAAACTGGATACATTTTATAATAAATGTTGTATTTTAAATGAACAAACAATTTAGATTTGAAATTTGATAATCTTGCACATAAGGATGTAGCACTCATCCTAAAGTGTAATTTTTTCTGGTAATCTGATATTTTTGGCAGTTAATTGCAATCTAATCAAGATATTAGCTCAAATGTGTAGTATTTATATCAAAACTGGAAAAAAAAATAAGGCGTATAAAGTTCAAAGCAACATTTCAAATGAGACATGTGAAATGTGTGGGAACTTTGACATGGTGTAATAGTTAGCAAGCTTGTCTCGCTAGCACAATTATGATTATAGTGAGTTTGATCCTCATTGTGTGCCCTTTTATTTTGGCCTTGTGCCACATTTAAGCTATGCTTAGAAAATCACCTCATAACTTTTTGTTTACAAATATAAGAATGTACATCGATGCCACAGTCTGGATAAATCTCAGTAAAATGTAAACACACCAAAGAAATATCTAGACAATTTGGTATGCTTGCTTCTGAAAAACCATTGTGATTCATCAGCTCTTCAGGAAATTGTGAAACCTGTAGAAAAATGATTGCTAACTAATTTTTAGAGTGATGCCATGTATTGTTGAGGTTTACAAGTGTTGATTTGCCAAGTGCACTCAAATATACCCCCCTCCTTGAATATCAGATTTTTTTTTAACCTGGAAGGGCTCATTTTAACTAGTAGCTGGACTAGCTTATTATAAGAATATTGCACATACTTTTGTTAACTTGAGTTCCTGAGTTCAATCCTGGTTACATTTATTATTCAACATTATTTGCTGATTAGTAGAACATTATTTCACCAACTCTAAAATTATTAGCTATTTTGTTTCATCAATTTATATAAAATAAATTCTTATTTGAATTTAAAAGATGAAAATAGGTTCATGTTAAACCCCCATCCCCTAAACAAGTTCCTTTTATACTGGATGCTTCATCAGTGCAACCTTGTGCCAAAAATTGGTTTCCTTAAAAAACATATCTATTTGACATTCTTGATTAATCTGTGGATTAATATTCAGAAGAAAATATAAGCTTTTTATTAAATGTTAAATTTTAGTAGATGAATTCTGGCAAATTGTACATGAGTAGAAATTGAAACTGTTTATTTAGAAAATATTTTAATATTCAATTAATCAAAAAATAAACACCTATTTAAAATTAATCACATTCTGAATTCTTTTCTTTACGATTCAAAAGTTAATTTACCCATGTTGACAAAAATGTTAACATGGGTTGACAAAAATTATATTTCTCTTAGTATTTGTTTTTGGGTACCTTGACACGGTGTAAGGGTTAGCAAGCTTTTCTCATTAGAATCATTATAATTGAGTAGTGAGTTCAACCCTCACTGGTTGCCTAATACTTTTGTTCTTGTGCTTAGAAAATCACCTCTTAGTATTTCTTACCATTTGTGATGTTAATATGATTCCAGGTGGATCCTCTTATTACTTAATAAAATAAAAATGGCTTCCCAACTTTATGAACAGTAAGATCTGATATTAATACTAGTTTATCTATATTATTTACACTATTTGGACTGTTGTCCTCAACTTTATTGCTATGTTTACAATGTTTTGGCCACTGTATGCTCTGGCCTTCTTCAGGTGCTAGGAATTTTGAACAAAACCCTTTATTTCAATCACTGGAATATAAAGAGTTTGGTTCAAAATTCCCAGCACATGAAGAAGGCCGGAGTGAACAATATCTGAAACAACACAAACATGGCAATAAAAATGAGGACAACAGTCTGAACAGCATAAATAATACCTCATCTCAAAAGTATAGACAAATAAGTTTCTCAGTCAGCCAATTGCCATATATGATATACGCTTGGGCAATCATATCTTGAAAGAGACATGACTAACTGGTTTTTCCTGCAGTAAGTTGCCGTTACTTTCTGCAGTAGACTGATTACTAACCAAGCTAAAGAACCCAATCAGCCCTGTTATTTAACCCATAACTGCAGGAAGAGACGGATTAATACCTTTTCCAAGGGTATTTGTACATAAGTGAATGCAACAAATTCAACTGGAATTCCAACTCGGCTCTCAATTAAATTTGTTGTATTCACTTATACACAAATACTCTTAGAAAATGCACATAAGTTTATCTATGTTGCCAAAAAAAATGGCCCATTTTTTTGGATGGGGTCAGTAGTACTATTGATAGAAACTTTTAAGTGAACTTACTCTTTTTGCATCTATAAACCAAAATTTCCAATCATTTTTAAATTTTTTTGTCTTTTCTAGAATTTGCAGAAATGAGGCTTTGTTATAAGAAAGTCATTGTAAAAGAAGTAACTAACACTATCTCCCTTGCACTGTCAACATTAAGAGTTACAGGCATTGTAGACAGAAAGCATACCAATAAACTTGATAAATTATATAAACAAGTTATGGTGAATGTTTTAGGTAGAAAAAGTTTAAACCTTATGATAAGCTTTGCAGCTCTCCGTATACCCCTTGGGAACAAGGTAGAATGATTAAAATAAATATTATGTGAAGCAACAGAGAGTATTGGGGTTTTCCTGCTTTTTCAATTCGAAGAAGAGAGTGAAGGAAGGTCATGCTAATTGTATTCACTGTGCATTTTAAATGACGGTAACTATATTTGGTGATAGCAGCTGTTAAAGTGAAGTGACTAAGCAATTTCATACATGCAGTTATTTATATCATAGGTAAGGGTTAGAAGTTCTAAAATAAGAGTTACTCTTTTTGTTTCCATCTAAAAATAAAACATTCAAAATAATCAAAAATGGATGGTCTTTGTCAATAATGCTATGAATTTTTCTTCCTTTAAAAATTTAACACATTTTTACCAGTCTAGCATGTAAGATGCAAGTGTCCTAATTTTGGATGAAAGTGCTGAAAGTTTGATAATCTGTATTGTTTTTCACTTGGTAGATACAGTTATTAGGTTCGAAAAAATTAAAAATCAGAAAAAAATTCTGGTCTATAAAGATTTCATACTTTCATACTTTCATACATCAGACCAAAAACTAACCAGCATTTTTTTTTTATAACCATGTAATGTGAACAAAAAGAAATTCTTTTTAAGGTTGCTTTTGTTCTTTTAATTTATAGTTGGCTGCACCAGATCGAACATATTTACGACATGATATGGTGCAAATCATGGTGAGTCATACATTTTCTAATTCTCAGTTTTGTATTAGAAGATCCAAATGTTGTTTTTTTTTTTTGTTTTTTGTTTTTTTGCTTTGGTGCTATCACAATATCATGAATTCATTCTTGGGAACTAGAATGTGAGGTTACTGACATGATCCACTATTGAAAAGTTAAATTCAGAACCTTATTCTACAAAACCAAAATATAAGTTTATTTTAACAAGATAAAAAATATACTTGTCAAAGATGTTATATTTCTACATTTAGTTTATAAAATTGGGGTTTAATTTATGTTTGTATTATTTCATTATTGTTATTTAATAGCTTCCTTAACATGTTTCTCATTGGAACTAATCTTATACTTGAACAATTCATTATGGTGGGAGTTACAAAACTGCTATTTAAAAAAAAAAAAACTTTTTATTTTTTTTTTGTTTTGTTTTGTAGAGCAAAAAAGACCAATGTTGTATATGGATGTTTAGTGACCTCATCATTATCAGCAGTACAAAGAGGAAGAGTGGACCTGTCACAAGAAAAGTTTCTATCATTTTGTAGGTTTATTTTCTTTATATTCTCTTGTCAGATGAAGACTTAGCACTATGGTAAGAGTAATGGCCTATTTATAGAGTAACAAATCTAATTCCATGTTTTTTTTAGATAAATATACTTTCCATATAGCAGAGTGTGTTAAGACAAATATAGTTTAGTTTTTACTTGGCCTCAACAATTGTTTAATATTAATTCTAATTTAATGCCTGTTAAATCTAATACTATGGCAGTCAAGTGCTATATGTGATATGCATTTGAACTAAAATGTGATATGACTGAATGGGCAGAAAATTTTCCTGCAGTAGGTTGTCATTTTTGTGGTAGACTAGTTACCAACCAAGGCTATAGGTTAAAAAGATTCCTTTATTAATTTTTTTTTTTGTTTATTTGAGGAAACCATTTTCAATTGAACATTGGGTAGCACTGAACAGCTACTATCTGATTATAGTGCTGAAGGCTTGTGCAGAACCAATCACATTTTCTTGGAAGAACCAAATACTGAGAACTAGGGAAAACATTACCCAAAGTTTTCAAATGTTCTCCTTCAGGTTTTGAATTCAGAATTGTCATTCTCCTAGACTAGTTGCCAATCAAGGCTATAGGATCTAGTCTGTTTTGCTATTTACTCTTAACTGGAAGGAAAAGAGATGGATTCATACCATCAAGGGTATTTGCCAAACTTTACTAACCAATATCTCAATCTAATCTGCTATCAAGTACGTCACCATGCATTCCATCATATATATTTATGTATACACACACACACACACACACACACACACACACACACACACACACAAGAATATTTTGTTCATTTTTTTATTTAATATCTCTTGTTTTATTTCAAGATAATAACTGTCCTGGGTATGATGATAAACTACATCTGGCAATATGGCCTCTGATTGGGAGGTTTAGGGGCACATGGAAACATCTCTTAATTGCTGTTGTTCCTAGGTCCACTCTGACCTAGGGTAGCACCTGTTAGGGTCCCAGCTGTGAACAAATAGTTAACCCCTAAACTCAGGTCATTTAAGAGAAAAAGAAAAAGTCTGGGTAAGAGTCTTTAGCTTTGTCTAAGAGAAGGAAATCTCTTAAATATAAACCTCTAAACCTATTTTGTGTAGAATAAGGTAGGCTGAACTCTCTAGCCTTGATAGGCAATCTTCCTAGAAATGGGGATTCAATAAAAACACTGAGTTTCCAGTCTCCTAAACTGTTTGATGTTAATAAGAACATACAGCTGTAAAACTCGCTCCAATATTTCATGATGGTTCAATTACAGAGTCATCAAGAAAACCCCATTCAAACCATGCTAGCATGAAAATGTATGTTAAATAATGAATGAATATTCAAAATTAGAAATCATCCATAGCTTCTTTTGTCAGTTTTAGTATTTTCTAGTCATCATCAGGAACAAAACAAAGGTATTATTTGTTAGGATACGATGTGTTAGAAAAAAACAACAGCAAAATATTGCATAGCTTTCATTGATGTCACTAAATCTATCTGTAATTTTTGCTGTTGTTGTTTATCTTTTTTTTTTAGTAAGTCCTACTTAGTGTGAATGCTTTTTTTCACTTTCACATTGATATGTGTTGGCCGTGTAATAAATGCCTTGTCAGTGATTTGTAACTTTTTCTCCTATCAACCCATACTGATAGTCACCACAACCAATGTGAGCACTCTCAAAGTGATGATATTTCAGAAATGCTCTAACAAGGTCTTCTGGACATTATAATTTGGCCTCTATTAAATCTATACTCAAAAGTGTGGCATTTAATACATCAAAATTAATTGACAGAAGCCATCATGCCTGCTTATATAGACCTCCTATCCTGTTATGCAAGTTTATTATAAGAAATTAGTTCTCATTCTTGTCATATTTTGTTAAACATCATGTCTGGCACACACACACACACACACACATTTTTAATATTGGTTTTCATAATGTTATTCAGAAGGGAACTTTTGGTAACTCACTATTAACAAGTTATAATATTTCTGTATCTTCACGCCAAGTCAACGTACTAAATGAATCCTTTGAACAATACACAATGATGCTCTCGGAATAATTCTCTCAAGTAATTCACTCAGAAACAATCTCTTCAATAACAATACCAGAATGATGCATGACACAGAACTTTAGTCTGAGTGCTTTATATACTAAATATTTATGGTCATAAGATCCTAGTATCACAATTTATTCAACAGTCACTTTTGTTGCCTGGAGTCAGTGTTTGACCACACATACTTGTATCGACACTTTCTTCCTACATAATACAATAATTCTTTGAATATCATGTCTCTTTCAAAACCAAAAAGTGGCCACACTTAATTTTCAAAATGTTAGGTTTTATTTAGTTATTGTCGACATTTTCCAAAAATCTGTATATTTTAATAAGTAAATAAAATATATAGAATTTTTCTTCAGAATTTGATTGTAAATGCTTTTTTTGCTGTTTAATTTAGACAATCACCAAGTGGACAGGATTTTGCAGAGAACATGAAGCACAAAATTTGTTTGCGAGTGGGTCTCGATGATATTGAAGTTTTGAAAGGTAAGTGCCTCATTTATTTGGTGGTGTGGAGGGGAAGCAACAAACTCTAATATTACTCATCCTTGAAATGCTTGACAAATAACCAAGAGATACTTGTCACTGAGTGCTCTCTGAAAGTAACCTTGTGCCAAATTCTTCTAAATGTTCTCATTACAGAAATAACCAGATACAATTCTGCTATTTTTTCTAACCACATTTAGAGATAGTTTCCTTCTTTTTATTTTTATTTGATTAGCATAATGTAATTTTTCTTTTTCTCATTATGTTGTCACATATTAGCAATGTACAATCATGTAACTTACACATCAGAAATCTATCTTTCATTGGTATCATTTTAATCACTTTGGCTACAGGAAACAGGATCAGTGCTTGATCAAAAGAGTAAAAATAAAATAAAAAAAACTTTATTATAAGGCAAGACAAAAATCAGAGAGAATTAGAATGACAGACAAGTTTGTTCTTCTTAATCATCAAATCTTTAGTGGCCAAAGTAGTTAAAGCAATGTCCATGAAAGATAAGTTCTCAAAGTGTTGAATGTAAGTTCAAGTTTTATGAAATTGATTCAACTGTATATCTGTATTGCCTACTTTCATTTAATTCTTCACACAAAGCTGAAAAATAACTTGGATCACTATTTCTTTCAAAAGTGAAAAAAAATGAATATTAGGAAAAGAATGACATAAAATGTTATGATATTAATAATTTTAAAAGAAAGATTGTTAACATCAGTTAATAAACTAATGAAAAAGACAGAAGTTATCTTACAAAACATTTTTCAACATTTGTCAATGCACTTAATTCAGTGGTGACCAATAATCACATAGATTGAACATTTGTGGTGGGATATTTTGTATGATTGGATAAATATTTAGTTACCATTACATAGGCTTAAAGAGCACCTAACAAAGTTTCTTAGCAAAGTGAAATGGGATAACCCACACATTATACAATGAAAAATGTAAATTTAAATTTAAAAACTACAAATTTTTTGCAATCATTGTACTCACTTGATGCATAAGTGATGTAGTGGACTGAATGCTAGTCTATGGTGAATTTCAAATGCTGAACTTGTCTGAAACCACCAGTCACAATTGATCAAGACAAGAAGGTTGAGCTTGGTAATGTTCAGCATAAGGTTGTTGATCAGTTTTGTCATTATGGTGACATGTTAAGTGTAGAAGCAAGTTCAATATCTCATGTAAGATCAGGTTGAAAAAGTTTAGGGAACTTTTGCTTTTAACATCTCAAGTATTTTTGCATAGGATGGAAGAAAAGCTATATACAGCTTGCCTTAAAAGTGTTATGCTATATGGTAGTGAAATCTCGCTGCTTAAGGAAGTTGATATTAGCAGAACTGCTTGAAAAGTCATGCAAATGGTACAGTGGATGTGCAATGTCATTTTTAGGGATAGAAAATCATCAGAGGAGTTAAGAAATAGGCTGGATATTGCCAATGTAACAGGTGCTATGTGGCAAGCAAGAAAAATGGTTTGGACATGTTGAGAGAATGAACATAGAAAACCCAGTCAGCAATTATAGGTTTATTGAGGTCGGCAGCCAAAGAGAGATAGGTAGACCATGTAAAACATGGACCCAGCTTATCAATGACAATTTAAGAAAGATGAGATTACAGCCAAGCCTTACACAAAAGCGGGTGATCTGGAAAAGGGGCCATCAAGAAAACAACATTCAACCAATTCTAGCATGGACACAGATATTAAATGTTGATGATGAAGTCAAGCTATGGACTTTTTAATCTACTCTTAAAAACTAGTGATTTTAAGAGATTTATTGGGTTCTGAATGGATAAAGTGCATTGGTTAACTTTTTTTTTTCTAAACATGCACACAGACACACATATTGATGTGTCAAAAGGCATAGATAGCTGCCAAGTATTGTGTAGGATAACTCTAATCCCACACTATAGAACAACCCCCAGCTTGCACAGCACCTTGTTCAGTAACTGGTGTTCAGTCTTTCTGAATCTAATGTTACAATTCCAGGTGTGATGCTGAATATCAAGTGTTGTGATTTTATCAAAAACACTCAGATGATTGTTGCCATAGGTCACACTCATTAAAGACTCTTGGTCTTCAACTTCATTGTCCACAATGGGTGTTAATGTCTTATATCAGATATTCCCAGAAAACACTTACATCAAATGATGTCAAATGTTCCCATAAAAAAAGAAAATAATATCCCATCCATCTAAAAAACATTTCATGTAACATTCAGTCAAGCTAGCTCGTACATTCATAAATAAATTATACTAACCATCACAGTGCTGCATCAAGGTTGGAAGGTCATTCGGGAGGAATGTGTGTGTTTACTGAGTGTTATGAATAAATCGTCGTATAAATTAAGGAAAAATGAAAATAACACTAACATTTTATTTAAACAGATATATTATACAAAAATATCTTGAAATACTAAGGAGTAAATTTATTCAATAAAATCACCATTGGCTTCAACCACAGCCTCTAGACAACTTTGGAATCTCTTGCATCTCTTCTAAATGGTCTCTTTGTTTAAGTTGGTGTATGCTGCCATAATTGTTGACTTCAGCATTGCTACCAACTAGAAACATTCGCTTAAAGCATTACATCACCATCCTTCTATCGATTCATGAAAAATGAATTGAAATTATGTCTACCAATGCATAAAAATAAATGAAATAATACTAATTCCATCTTCAATGAAAAATACCAACCAAAACAAATTTATCACATCTAGCTGTGTTTCAGTAACCCACACAGAAGTGACAACTGAATTACTCTCACACACACACACACACACGTAATTATTGCAACATCTCGCTACATTTCATCAGTCTAATCAGAGATGACATCTACAGACTTTTCTTCACACACATACACACTTATATTAATGTTACCATTCAACATACACCTAGACAAGTGTTTCTACACAAACACACACACACACGCTATTAAACACTTTACTGTCCAAAATATTCCTTGCATATATTTAATACACATGACGTGTGTTAAAACATGTATAGACATATATTAGTGTTACTGTCCAATATACACCTAAACAGACAAGTGTTTCTGCACATACACTATTTTACACTTTACCATCCAAAATGTTCAATGCACATATGTCAAGAAATTAACTGAAAATCATGAGAGCATGAAACTTAAGTAGCAACTTGAGCTGTGCCTCATTGAGGGATGATACTGTTAAAGGTTTTTTGTTCTGTCTAAATAGCCTAAGTGTTAGTCAGTTGGCCCTAATGAAAATATTTAAGATAAGTTATCCTTCTTTGACCAGAGGGGTGAAAAATTAGGTTTTGTGATATCCCCCTGTGGGTACAGGGAGTTTCGGGCATGACATCAAAGTGAGCAGGACAGTTTTTTAAAGGCCCACATTTATCATTACGCATCCAGCAGCTTCATTCTACATCCGACTTATAGTTAAATTAATAAACCTTTGTTAAGAGTTATCCTCTTGTTTCATCCTTTTATGTTTCTTCACAAACCCCCCACCCCACCCCGGCTTGGAAACGTGACACTAGGCATTCAGCACTGATATTTACTGCTTAGGTAGATGTTTGCCTTTTCAGTCTTTTCTTCTTTTCTTCTTTCTTAGATTGTTGTTGTCTTTTTCACGAGTAGTCTGTTAGTTACACCAACTTTTTTTGCATTTTTATATATCTATCTATCTATTTATGAATTAAATGGTCGCTACTTAAGTTTCATGCTCTCATAATTTTCAGGTAATTTTTTGATGTATGTGTGTTAAATATTTTGGATGGTAAAATGTAAAATAGTGTTGATAATTAAAACGTACTGTTTAAGTATAGAAAAACATACTGTCCACTCAAATGCGTGTATCCATTAAAAAAATGTTTAAACAGATTTAAATGAAATATACAGAAATAATGACAAACCCATAAAAACAGAAAGGATAATCAAAACAATTTAATAATATTAAATAGATTTAAGATAGAAAGCTTAATGAAATATAGAGAAGAAATCTCAACACATATTTAAATGGTTATAAATCCAGAATTTACAAATTAAACACTGATTTTTTCATACCCTAAAAATTAAATGTTACATTTAACTCGGAATATTAAGAAAAAAATATTTTGCACCAAGAAGAAATAAGGTTAGGTGAAGGTTAGAAGTGTATACAAATAAAAACAAAATAGAAAGTGTCACTAAAATAAACATGTATGCCAAATCACACATACACAAAAAAATCTTAAAGGAAATAATATATATAAACACAAAACCGGAGAATAGATATAAACATACACAAAATAAACACAGTCATATAATTATATGAGGTCGTATATGCACACAATATCACAAAACTAAAAATATAAATAAAGAGGTACAAATAAAAACTGTGTGTGTATTTATTACATTTCTAAAGCAATCAATATGATGAAATTGTTCCTCTATTTTCTACTCTAAAATGTTCATCTTTACCATTTTTTCCTTCTGTTCTCTTTAATGTTATAATTATAGAGGAATTCAAAATTGACATAATTATGTTCAATAATGGAGATTAATTATGAAATTAGAAAAATTACTGTAATTTTCTGTATTTAATTGAGGTCTTAACCACCAACTCTAAAATTTAGTCTTCAATACAGATTAATTAAAATATTCCATTAGTTTAACCTATATTTGCATAAATAAAGTAGAATAATGTTTTTGCCAACTTATTTAACTTTATCTGAAAAAGTCAGTGTAGGTGTTGCAATTATTGAAAACATGTCGGAAGCATCATCTGATCAGTGAAGTTAACCAATTCTTAGATGGCTGACTGAATACTTAAGTAAGTAATTAAGTATATTAAGTAATGTGTAGTTTTGTAGGAGACTAAGGAAAGCTTAGTAAATAAACTAAAAAAATTAGTTTATCTCATGTGACTTGTTATTTATTTCTTTTCATTTATGCACGTTGGTTATATTTTATTTTACATTTGAACAGACCCAAGCTGCCTGTCTCAACGGTCAACAATTGAAAAGGAACAAATTGAAGATGACCTTAATCTTTTAAACCAGATCTCAGAAATCACAACCAAGTTGAATTGTTCAAAACAGGTACTGAAAATTTGATCCAACATTTGTATTTGAAACCTTTAAAAATTTCATTTAATCTCATTCATTCTTCATTCATCTTGTTAATAAAGTGTAGTTTGAATGAATAAGAGCAAATGGAATGTCACTTACTTTGTGGTTTGGGGGAAGAAGAAGAAGTGGCAACAGATGAGAATTTCTTTTATAGAAAGATTTTGTGGAAAGGGAAAAGAATTATGTGGCAGAAGAGAAGCAATAAAGCTTGAGTGAAAATACGAGTTGGGCAATTTTGTTTGTTCATTTTGAATGTGAAAGGTTGTGAGAGAAGAAGGAAATTTAAGAGTAAGGAAAGGCAATAGAGATCCTGGGAGAATTTTTTTTTTTATTATTATTATTATTATTGCATTACACAAAAGGCAGAAACTTTTTAACAGCAACTTTCTTTTTTCTAATTTTATTTTTCAGTGTTTGTTTATACAGAATCCTTGTTAATCATTGTTAAGCAAAGAAAACAGCAATGTGCTTAAATCTGTACAAATTAAATTTATGCAGTATTTGTCTATATTTCAGTGATGAGGTAGTATTTACACTATTTACATTATTCAGACTATTGTTCTCATCTTTGTTGCCATTTGTATGACATTTCAGCCATTGTACACTACGGCCATCTTCAGGTGCTAGAAATTTCGAACTGAACTCTTTATTACAAGGACTGGGGTATATCATTTTCATCCCTTGCGTAGAGCCTCTTTTGGTAGTCATAAGTTATCTCCCTCTAACCCTCTAAGTTACTTGTTAACCACTGCTATAGTATCCTGATATCGAACTCACTTTGGGTCAAGTCACTGGAACTAAAAACGTCTATATCCACTGGGCCATGTGTCCTTAAGGACAAGAACTGAATTTCTGGGAATTATAAACCTAACCATTTTTTACCAAAAATTTTTTTGATGTTAATGGTTTTCGCTACTATTTTTTACCATAGCTCATATCACAATGTGACACTAATGATTTTCTCTGGCACTCTGTATTACTGGTTTCCATACTGTATTCATCTCTATGCATGGTTGGCTTAGGAGATTTTTGTAGCCTAGCATATGTGCTGATTCCTTAAGTTTACGTAGTTTCCAGTGATGTTTTCTATCTATTATTCCAACTTCATTCCATAGGGGGCAGTGATCTCCTTTCTCCCTCCATATGTGGTCAACCACGCCTGATTTTTCTATTTCCCCTTATGTTGTAGCCTTACCTTAAGGAGGCGGCCTGTTTATCCTTTATATTTCTTTCCACAGCTACATGGAATGGTGTACACAGAGTCCTTAGTCATGTCATCCTCTGTTGGGGGTCTTACGCAGGAGAGGTACCTGCGAAGTGTAGATCCATTTCTGAAGATCGTCTTGATGTTATATGGACCACAGATCCTTTGTATTTTCTCTGATAACCTCTTCACACAGAGTAGACAGACTGAGGCTGTTTTCTGAGAGTTGTTATCCTCATGCACCCACCCTTCCATGTATGTTGGAGTTGTCATGTACCCTGGATAATTGTTTTGTTGTAGGGCACTGCTTATACTGACCATTTCCTGTTTGTATATCTCTAGGCTGCTGCTTATGACTTTTGCTTGATATTGCAGGCAGCAGATGATCCCTGTCTTTACATTGTATGGGTGGTGGGAGTTGAAGTTGAGGTATTGTTCTGTGAATGTTGGCTTGAGGTATACAGATGTCTTGAACCCCACCTCTGTTCAAGTTATGAGCACATCCAGGAATGCCAGTTTGTTGTCACTATCTTTTTCCATAGTGAACTGTATGTATGGTTTTATTGAGTCCACATGGTCCAGTAGCGTCTGGACCTCCTCCTGGTGTGTCCAGAGTATAAAGGTGTCATCAATATATCTCAGCCATAGAGTTGGCTTTAGAACTGCGGATTCTAATGTCATCTCTTCAAATTATTCCATATATATGATAGCCAGTGATGGTGATAATAGTGAGCCCATTGCTAAGCCCTCATCCTGCCAATATATGTCTGATTCTAATCCAAAGTGTGTTTGTGTGCAGAAAAGTCAGCATCTCCATCAGGTTATCTAGTGGAATACTGGTACATTCTTCTAGGGATGAGTCCAAGACAAGTCTGTCCCTGACTACCAATAGTGCCTCCACTGTGGGTATCTTAGTGAACAGACTCACCACATCCAGGCTCACCATCTGGTTGCATTGGATGGGAGTATCTTTGATAAGTTACACGAAGTGGGCTGAGTTTCAAACATATGATGGTGACTTTCCTATCAGTGGGTCAATTATATCTACAAGGAAGTGACTCAGAGGGTGGCGCACCAAGCCTAGGCTGCTAACAATTGGCCTGAGTGGAATCTTTATGAATCTTAGGTAGACCATACATGTGAGGTAGCTTGCTGTAACCTTGAGACAAATGCCTGTATGTCCTAGGCTAGAAGTGATCCTTGTTCTTGATTAGGATCTGCAACAGTGGATATAGACATTGGTTAGTTCCTATGACTTGATCCAAAGAGTTGTGAGTTATAATAAAGGGTTCAGTTCAAAATTCCTAGTCTCTGAAGAAGGCTGGAGTGTACAATGGCCAAAACATTGCACAAATGGCAACAAAGATGAGGACAATAGTTTGAATAATGTAAATAGTGTCAAGTTTATGCATCTGGCTATAAAGCTTATATATATAGTGGCAATAAAGTCACTATACAGCTGTATATAACATATTTTATCACTGGAGATATATATATATATATATATATATATATATATATATATATATATATATATTGCAGTTCAAACAGTTATAATTGAAAGTAACTTTATAGTGGCTTTATTGCCACCCTCTGTGTGTGTGTGTGTGTGTGTATATATATATATATATATATATATATATATATATATGCCACTTATTTACATGCAGATTGTCTTTGTTGTTATTACAATGTTTTGGCCATTTTGCTCTCTGGTTTTTATCAGGTGTTTGTTAATCCTGATAACCCTCTGGGAATTTCAAACTGAAACACTGGACAATATTAAAGCATTGAGTTCAATCTGTAGGCTTGTCAGTATGTACTTGGACTCAGTGGATATGTAACAAGCAAGAACTGAGCAGTACCAAATACATACAAGACGAGATATTCCCAGAAAATAGGACGAGATCAATCAACTTCCATAGATTAAGTAAAGGGTTCAAGTCTAAATTACCTGAAGCACCTGAAAGCCAAAAGACACAGCATCGGGATAACAGCAAAGATATGGCCATTAGTCCCCATGTAAATGATAACTCTACATTCTAGAAATTCAGACAGACATACATTTGCCACTACCTTCAATTATTTCATTACACAATGATGATCTTCATTGTTTACCTGGACCTCATCCCAAAGAAGGTAATGTGCATCCTTGTCTGTTCAGGTATTGTGTTTCAGGCCAGCTATTTCCACTTCACCTTATGGGAATCTGAAAACTTCCCTGTACATTATTTGCTATCAACTTCATGGGTTGCCAGTATAGAACATCTTTTTTCTGCAGTCACTTTCTTAACACAAAAAAAAATAATCTTAACCTCTTCAAGTCAGTGTTTAATCATTATCTGTCCTCATTATCCTCACCTCTTTCATTCACACCTAATACATCATTGCCATTTTGACAGTAATTCACTACCTTGAGTGATTCTCAAATTTTGTATCAGGTAAATTCTAACCTAAAAAAGAAAGAGTTTCTTTTTGCTCATGGAATATATATCTGACAAGAACTGAATAATGGATTCTTTGAAACCTTAACATCGCAATGTAAAGATATTGAACAGTCTGAACGATATTTGAAAGATTGAAACTTTTTTTTATATTGTTATGAAATTTTGTGTCAATTTAATATTTTCATTTACTGGAATTGAGTCAGATTCGAGTTCATCAAAATTACATCTGGCAGAAAAGTTTTAGGTGGGGATTAAATTCAAAGAAATTATTGTGGAATATTTGGAAACTTTTATAAAAATCCATCATACTATTGAATTATCATTTCTTTAGTATAATTTTTATTTAATATATTTTATTAATTACTTTTTATTTCATTGACTTATTAATTTGTGTGATTTTCTTTCTAGGTAAGAATTTTAAGTTTTTCTAGTTTTCTTTTCAAAATAAACTATTATTTTGCATTGTTACGTCCTTCTGTTTCAGAATCTTGAAGAAGTGATCAGAGATATTGGTATGAACCTCAACAAACAACTTACAGAGCACCAGAATCGCATTCATTCTGCTGATGCCAATAAACTGGAATTACAGATAACAACACAGTATTTAACTTTCTTCATATTTACCATTCTTGTTTTCTGCAATTCTAATCTGTTTTGTACTTTACACACACAATGCATGTACAGTGTGTTCTAATATTATGTCTAAATCAACAAAATAATTATAAAACTAATGGTTGTAGTGTGACATTAAGTATCTGAGATCCACCATTATCTCAGCTAAGTGGCACTGACATTGAAATGGAAAATATCTTTTGATGCACAATACACCTCCAGTTCATGTTGTTATTGAATACTATCAAAAGGTTTCTTTGTGCCAAAGTCAGTGAAGTTCAACATACTTTACAGAAGTGAAGTTCATCATACTTTACAGAAAAGTATGAAGTTCATCATACTTTACAGAAATTTTGGAGAGAGAAATGTAGCTGTTTACAATGCCATCTTTATTGAAATATTAGCAAAATCATGGAAGTGTCTTTAAAATAATGTTATTTCACTAATATTTTAATCTTTTTATCTCTTTAAAAGTCATTTGTGAGAAAGTGGATAATTTTAGCTGAATATCATGAACTGTCCATTTGACACTTGTTTTACTCTTCATGTTTGGATAGAGTAAGGTAAGGGGGTTGCTGAAATGATGTAGTAAGTGCAAAAAAAATGGAAATTTGGAGAACAAAATTGCTTCTAGTGAATTGAAGGAAAATGCAACAGAATTTTCTCCACAGTCACACATACATATCCTTAAAATTTGTTTTTATTTTTGATAGGTGTATATGACATCAATACACGCAAAGTAATCAAGTCTAAACAAATATTTTTTAGAATGCTTCATGGATAATCTGTCTCTCTCACACACACACACACACACACACATTGACCTATCTGTACACAATTATATGCACTCATGTGTAAAAAAGTCAGATATGAATAAAATTTATGTGTAAAATCAACATGAATAAAAACAAAAGGAACACTTCTTTTCACTAATGTGCTTTGTCTCTTGAGTGACTTTATCAGGGTAAATGTAAGTTTTCAAAATTTTAATTTTAAGAATGTTCTAAAATATTTTTTATGCTACCAGCATAAGTAAAGGCAAACTATGGAGGATACTTTTTAGAGTAGGTACTTCCACTCATTTTCGATACCTAAGTTTTAAATTGAATTTTTTTTTAAAAAATTGTTTCATTTTAGCTTTAATTGAAAGCTAATTTACTATTTTCAGTAAGCAAAATACTCTGGTGTATTTCAACTAAAAATTGATTGGAATCTCAACTTTTTTTTTTTAGAGTTTTCAAAATTCATCATTTTTGCATTCATTTTGACAGCTTGACAAGGTTATAAAGAAAAATTAATTTTTAGTTTAAAAAATCTTGCAAAAATAAAATATATATCTGTGACATGTTTTTTTTTTAATTTAGCAAATTTAATGTTAATCTGGTTTACACACGTATTACTTGTTTATAACATGAAATTTAGAATAAAAGTATTTCTTAATCATGGCGGTCATAGCTTTCTGACCTGTGTTAAGTGATTGATGACAGCCAGATGTGGTGATAAGCAAGTATGGTTGACCAAAATTAACATAATTGTCCAATTTTTTTCCTGTAAGGGGAAGAAACCCTGAAACATGTGACCTTTTAATGTAACATACAAAATAACATATTAAAAAAGAAATTTGTATACGCACAAAAAATAACAATTATTTTAAAAACCTTTTGGCTTGAAGACTTGTATTAAGCTTTTCAATTTTTGATTAGTAAATATAGTCTTCACTTGATAACCTAAATGCCACAAGGCTTTCAGGAATTTTGAAAATAGCTTTGAAACTTTATGAATTATTATAATTAAAAAAGAAAAAATGAAAATAATTCTTGTCAAACTTCATTATTCATCAATTTGTTTTTCTTCCGTCTATAATGTCAGTTATATATATATATATATATATATATATATATATATATATATTAAAAGCTTTTCTGATTAAATAATGTCATAGTTTTATTGCATTTTTTATTTTACCATTTGGAGCAGATTTTTGGAAAAAAGGCTAACTGGTTGAAAAAAAATAATAGATGATTTGCATTTCCTAAGGAGTCTTGCGTTTAACTAATAAAACAAAGTTTTTGATACAAGATTTAATTTCTTTAAATTTCATGAAATTACATGGAGAGAGGGGGTAACAGATTTACCAAGATTTTCTAAAAATAATTTAAAAGATAATTTTATTCATTTGTGAATAAGTCTTGAAATTTTCATTAAATTTCTAGCAATAGTTTGATTTTTGTAAGAATTTCCAAATTTATATTTTTAACCAGAAAAAAATCTGAGTTTCATAATATTACATTATCAATAGTAAACTCTGGTAAAAATATGGTTACCTGATGATAAAAAATTTTGAATGTGTTAAAAAATATTTAAAAAAAATTTTTCAATAATTAAAAAAATACTTTGAACTTTCTTCTTAATAACACAAACATTTTGGCGATAAAACTTTGTTTTTATTAAGTTTTGGGGCTTTTTTTTCTTCATGCTATGCTGTTTTGTTTTTTTTTGTTTTTGTTTTTTTTTCCCAGCAAATTAGTGGTGGTACCTATTTTAGAGTGAAAAAAAACTGTTCAAATGAAGTCCTAGAAAAACAGTAATATCCCAATCGAAACCTCCTTGAAAAGTCTTGAAATTTTCTAAATTGGGCTGCTCACACATCCTTTTTCTCAGTTTATGAAACTTAGAATGCCAAATCACAATAATTTGGCTTTTTTTTACAAGCTAAAATTTTTCTTCAGGAAAAATGCTTTTTTTGTCATCTGTAATATTTGATAATTATTACAAATGATGGTTTGTTTCCTTGATTAGAACAGTTCATGACCTGTAGTTACTTCTGTATTTTCTCATCTAGGTGATGATAAAGAACATGAAGGTGTGTCTTCTAGTGACTGCTACCCTCACTCAACAAGAGAATAGGAAAAGCACAGATAAAAGATCTCAGAGACAAGTGAACATCTCTGTCAAAGATAAAATTAATTCACACTCATTGAATTTATAGTTGATAGGAAACTAAATTATTTTACATTGTAGTAGACTTTTGAAAAAATTATAATTTTTTTAAAAATTTGAATGATTGAAGAAAGAAATGTTATTCACATGTCAATTTCAAAAGTAAAAAGTCTTTTTGATCTTGTAGAAATTAATTAAAATCAACTAGTAGCAGACTTGCAAGACCAAAAGGACAAAAAAAAAATCTAGATTACAATAAAAGGACTTCATCAAGTCAGTCAGCCAGAGAGTGACTGAGAGCCAGAGACACAAATCTAAAATGTAACTTCAAACTTCATTGTCCTCTTTTTTCTCCTTATCTATTTCAACAATTACTACTGGAACATTTACCCTTAACCTCTTAATAATGTTTCTAATTGAACATTAACTTCTACAACTTATGTTATTCCTCCTTTTAATAAATTTTTATTTTAACATTCAAAATGTATATTTTATTATTCCACTCTTTTACATTATTCCACACATTCCAACCTACAAACAACCTTCTGATAATAACTTTGCATAAAACTTGTAAGTTGTAGGGAGTTTGGTTAAGTAAGACACAAGGCTGAATACAAGAAACATTAACCAGCTCCCTAGGCTACACTGGACCCGCACTACAACACTACAATCTCTTGTCAGGAGATGGGTGGGTTCATACTGAAACAATAGATGTTTTATGCTGCAATCCTTGTCAATGTGTAAACTATGTTTGTCTAAATTGTTACCAAAAGTAACAATCTAGAGAATCAAATTTAACTCAAAGAAACTGTAGATGTTGGTGGGGTGGGTAGGATGATAGAATAGAAAATGTGCCTTTGATGTGTCTTACAATAGTAAAGAAAAAAAGTAAGCCAAATGTTATTTTTAAAGTTTGCAGGCTAATAAAAACCTGTATCTCTAGCTTTTGTTATAAGTGGGGGAAAATTATGAGATCTGTTAAAACAATTGGCTTTTATTGCTTGGCTTCAAAAGTTTATTTTTCTGCAGTAGATGGCTAGAAAATTTACAAACATGTGAATGGCGCCTAGACATTTGGCCAGATATCATCAAATTTGTGAACTTAATTAAAAAACAGAAAAATTAATACCTTTCACAATTACTCCGTTCACTCATTAGGGGATATCAGCAACTGATTGTTCATTTTCATGTTTTTCTTTTGTATATGCACTTTTCATTGGTGCACGTAGGGATATAGGGATGTGAATGTTTTTAATTTCTTAACACAGTTAGCCTATTGTGGCTGTATTCAAAATTGATATATTATTGGAGAGATAGCTTCTTTTATTATTAATGCTTTTAGTTTTAACCATTTTTTGCATGTGGATAAGTCTGTTTGTAAAAAAGAAATTGAAAATCCCAAAACTACATTTGAAAAAAAAAACAAAAAACATTCTTAAATTTCTAAGGACAAAAAAGTTATCACTTGTCCAAATGCACGAAAAATTTAATAAAAAAGCTTAATTGCAGTGACTTGTCAGTCATCTTCAATGAAACTCAATATAAAAAAGGGATTGCTGGCCAAATAAACAATTATATATATAAGAATATGTCTTTGTGAAAGAAGCCTTATTTCTTAACAATCTGAGATTAGAAAGCAAGGAAAAAGATAAAATGTTCTGTTCAAAGAATTAATTTTGAACTTCACTTTTAATTTTGTGCATTTTTACAACTTTTGAGGAAAGGCCTTGAACTTTTACTAATTATCTTTGTTAATAATATTTTATTTTGTCATTATCTACTTATTTTCAGAGAAAAGGTTTTCAATTTGATTGTCGTCTTTGTATCAGCAGAGAAAAGATTAGCATGGGAAACTTCTTTTTTGGATGCAAAACACAAACTTTGTAAGTTGTTAGTTTTTCTTTCTCTTTGTCCTTTTTTACAACAAAACTGAGTTTTGTTCATTTATGATCTATTATAGTGTTGTATACTTACCTACCTGTATACAGGAATGGAATGTTCCTATCCTCTTAAATACATGGACACTATTGTAGTAGAATAAAGAGATTATACTGACTAGCAGTGTATCTACTTCATGCGGCTTGTGGAGTCTTGTACTTGTTAAGATACTATTATTCCCAACCTCTGTTACAACAAAACTGAGTTTTATTCACATGTACATTTGTTTTACTATAAATTCTCTCTTTATGGGTATTTACAAAATTTTTACAAAATGTCATCTGTTCATGTAAGAAATTTCAATATTGTTTGCATGCAAAAACTTTTTTGATAAAGCAAGTAAATCATGAGATGTAGAATAAAGCAATGGATTTGTGGCTGAGGCAAAAACTGTTTATTTCACCAGAAAACCGTAGCTGTTGTTGTTTTTGTTTTTTTTAATAAGAGAATTAATTTCCTTACCAATGAAACAAACTCTAAAATAATTGGTAAGAGTTGAGATTTTTAACAATGTCATTTAGAAGTTAATTTTGATCAGTTTCTGTTCTAAAAGTGTTCTAGGGATATGGTTGGTGGAAAAACTTGTTTAAAAATGCAACAATTTGCAATATGAAATCTTCAGGCAACATCTTTTTTTCTTTGTATTTTTTTTTTCTCTTTCAAGAAAATAGTCTACATTCTTTAATGAGTAGAAAGAATGACTTTTTTATTTTAACTTGAGCTTCCATTCACAAAATATTTTGTTTGGAATGCTTTTCTTTTCATCAAATCTCACAAAAAAGATTAATAAAAAATGTGACACCTTTTAATAAAAGTAAAAGAAAAATTGTTTCAAATTTGTACTTTTTCCAGCATATAATTATTTTTTTTTTTTGTTTGGCTCACAGGAGAATACTTTGAACGTAAAAAATCTTTCAAATTAGCAATTTTTTATGAAGTAAAATAGTGAGAGAGTAAAATGTGAGATAGTAAAAAACTGTCTTAATTTTAGATATTGTTTCTTTTTAATGCTTCAGAAGTTAAATAAAAAAGTCACAAACAATGTCATTATTTTTTTTCTTCTTTGATTTTCTAGCTTTATTGTCAGACAAACGGGCACCTGAATTCCTACAACCACTGCAGATTACGAAGACAAGAGCTGGCATGCAGGTGAATATTGAGTTTGTTTGGGTTTTTTTTTAAGTATATTTTCACCTTTATATTCCTTGGTCACTAATGCTTCCTCTGCAACCTATAATTATTTTTATTGTTATAATATGAACATCAGTGATAATATATTTTGAAGTACAGGTCAGATGTCACTTGTGTTAATTTACTGTACTGTTATTTGTATGAGTTTTGCTGCTGTGATAGTATAACATTTGTTTCGGCATTCCTCAAAGGTTATGGGCTGAGAACATGTTATATGTCAGTTAATGGAGCAAAGAACTGAAATCATAATCAGTTCATATCTTTGTTTATGCTTCAATCTGGAACTCTCCTACTATTATTTGAAGGTGATGTCAAGTTTAGAGATATTCCAGCGTCTGTCTATATTTCTGAAATGTGTTATTATAACTATTTACACTATTTACATTGTTCGGACTGTTATATATGACTCGAAGATGGTCAAAGTGTACAATGGCCGAAACGTACACTCTTCAGCTTCATTTTACAGAGAGTAGATAGACTAAACTATCGCCCAGTTCACACTCCACCCACGTCTATTGAACAGGTGAAGAGGCTTATCCCTTGTTCCCTGTTTAGGATGTGGTTTCTGGCTTTCTCTTTTCCAATCTTTTCACTCTTACGTAGCCCCCTGCACATCAGTAGCATTACCGCCTTGCTTGATGTGATATGATTTAAAAAAAAAAAAGAACCTGATAGTGAAGGGTGGAACTTTAAAGACAAAGACAACATTGAAAGAACATTAAACTATTGCCCGGTTCACACTCCACCCACATCTATTGAACAGGTGAAGAGGCTCATCCCTTGTTTCCTGTTTAGGATGCTGTTTCTGGTTTTCTCTTTTCTCATCTTCTCACTCTTATGTAGCCCCCTGCACATCAATGGCGTTACTGCCTTGCTTGGGGTGATATGATTAAAAAAAAAAATGTTTAAGTTAAGGGAATCAATTAAGGGAGATGTGGAAAAATAAAACATAATTTCAGTTCTAAATCAATCAGAAAATTAAGCAAAAACGAACTGTCTAAGAAAAAATTGAAAGAAATTGAGTCAAAATAATTGAAATTCATAAGAATTTCTTTTTTATCTTTTAGTTTTCTTGTGCCGCTCCAATTGATGGCGTTAATGCAAATGGTTATCGAGAAGTGTGGGTATGCAATAGTGATGGATATGTAGGTCACATGTGCCTTTTGAGCTTACAACCTGAACCAATTGTGACATTAAACACTCCTGTACCTGGTTGTAATGCTCGGATTTTGTGTATTTGTGCAGTACCTGCTTTTTCTGGCAGCAGACGGTAAGTAAGCAATTATCGTTTTTTTTGTTCATTATTATAAATTGTTTTATTATTATTAATTGTTACTGCAAGATGGAAAATAATGAAGATATGCAAAGAAATAAGAATTCAATACATAAACAACTTTGATAAGGATTTAGACCCTTTGATTTTTCAATGTAAACTTTTAATTTGTCTGTGTTTCTGCGATCAGGATATATCTTTATTTATATCAGACAACGACAAAAATGTAATTAATAATAATAATAATATATAGAATATATAAGCATTTGTGTTTCTGTAGCATTATTATTCACTGATTCATTCAGAATAATTACTGATTATTCTAGTCACTATATTTTGACTCTTGTCAGACAGCCTTCTTCAGGTGTCTGTTATAATTGGTAATTGTTTTGAAATCTGGAACTGACCCCTTTTTCAGTCTGTATAAGATTGGTCTCTTTCCACTTTGCTAAAGAAAATCTTATATCAGTGAAGACTTCCAAGTTTAATTGTTCTTGTTTTTATTTTCAACTGTGAATTTAAATTAAACTGAGCTTGGAATAGAGAACATCATATGTGTATCATTCTGTTGCATCATTTTTAGATTTTAGAAAAAAATTTCGCAAAGAATCTGTCAGTTTTCAAATTTAAAAAGGAATTGATGAAATTGATTCCTGCAAATAGATAATTTAGGTCCAAAATATGTAGTTTTTTTTTTTTTTGTTGTTGTTGTTTTAGAATTACGTAACATTTTTCTTCTTTTAAGAAAAACAATTATCCAAAGAAACCCTCAATAATTGAATATTGGCTCCAACTATTCTGTAATTATATATATAAGGAAAAGCATTTCTCATTTGTAATGTTTGCAGTTATATATAAAAGGTTTCCTATGAAGACTCATCTTGCATATTTTAAATTTTGCTCAAATTCAATCTGAGTTTTCTTGAATAAATATATTCTCAATACATTTTTTTTTTTTGCTCTTTTCTTGGACATGTTACTTGAAGACCATTAATGATTTTATTTTTGTTAGAAGGAGTAGCGTGAAGAACCGCCGAAACCGCACAGCAGAAACTGGGGGTGCAGGTAGCACGGGTACAAGTTGTAGTGAAAGACCCCGCATCAATATAGAATCAGTAGATACGTGTATGGAGAGCATCGGGGAGGATGCAGGATCACCTAGCGATTCCGAATCTAGTGATGATGATGCATATACAATGCCTCACCAAATGGAATCAGAAGAACTGTGTGTGGAAGGTAGGGAATATTTTTGGAAAAGTAGTTGTTGTTTGAAATCTTCAGATTGAATAAATCAAGTTTTTGTGATTCTCTTAATTGTGTGAGGGATATTTTATTAAGGAGATTCTAAAAGAAGGAAGTTGTTTTTGAGCATGTTGATAATGAAAAGGTGAAAAATTTGTTAAATTATTTTTTCATTCTTTTTTCAGATGAAGAAGCGCCAAGTAGTCTAACAGAAGTCAATCAAGATAACAGTGATTTGAACACAACAACACGATGGATGCATGACACCATGAAGAGCACTATGTGGTTGGGAACAGAGGATGGATGGTAAGTTAGAGAAAATGTTTTTCAAAGAATGCTTCATATTTTTAGTCTCTGGATGCCAAAAAAATGAACAGTAGTATATAATAAATGCAGTGATGTGGGGAAACTTGAAGCTTTTTGTCTTAATTCCTTGGTCAAGCAAAGAACCACATTGGTGTCATTATCATTGATCATGTGACTGGGTTATTGTCAGCATGAGTGATCATGGCAGTGACATTAGAACAATAGGGATGTTGACTCACTTAACAATTGGTGCTAGCTTTTCTGAATGATGTCTAACAAACGTGTTATAATGTAAAAAGTTGTAATCAGCATAGATACTTATTTCCCAACTATTTACTTCTGTTTTAATAGTAAGTCTGATAGATTCAATAAAGTCAGATTGGCAGTTGATCTAAAAAATGACTTGTTGTTAACTAGGGCAAAAGCAAAATGCCAAAACTAAACTGTTCTCTTTTAATCGTCTTATTGAACCTTTTTTGCTTTCCATCATCATGGCCGATGCTAACTCCACAAGAGTAGCATGTGCCTTCTCTGACTTATCTTCAATGTTATTGGTCCTAATCTAGCATCTCAACTTCAGTCATTTTCCAACTGTGATAATATAATTTTACTGTGTTTTTTTGTTTTTCTATAAATATTTTCAAGGTAATTATTCTAATGAGCTTTCCTCTTTGCTACCTCAACTTTACGAATTTAAGTGCAGTATTAGATTGGCAACTAGGTCTCATCATTTTTTCAGTTGAAATGGCTAAAAGTGACCATAAGTTCTATGCTAAAGTTTTCTTCTCTCACACTTCTCACTCGTGAATCTCTCTTCTGGCTTCTTGCTTTCCAGTTAACTTTGATCTTCAAAAATTTAAATGCAATGTCAACCGTTATCTTCCATCTTAATTCCTGTTCTTTTATTGTTTTCTTCTTAATAATGTTTTTCTTTTGTGCATATTGCTTCACAATTAAGAATCCCTTGCATCCTGGAGGCATTTTGCCTTGCTTGGTGTTGTTTACCTACCTGTATACAGGAATGGGATGTTTCTATTCTCTTATATATATGGACACTATTGCAGTAGTAGAATAATTATACTGACTACCAGTTATTAGCAGTGTATCTACTTCATGCAGCATGCAAGTCTTGTATTTGTGATGTACTATAATCCCTAACTTCTGTTTCGGTAATTACTTGCGCAGTAACCTTTTGGGGTTACAACACTTGAGATCAAATGATTAAAAAAAAAACGTGGGGAGTCAACTGATAAAATATATCAGATATATCACTGAAAGAAATAATTCCAATTAATAAACTCACCATTAATTGGTAAGAATCACAAAACATCTTTTTTGGACACTGAAGGTTCTGTAATACCTAAATTAATTATAACTCTTAATTTGGAGAGATTAGCATATTTCTTGGTTTTTTGGCAATTCCTACGAGTGTTACACAGGCATTTCTGAGGTGCTCACATGAAAAGTGATGTTATTTTTTAACTTAAACTGTATATTTTAAAAATATGATTGAATTTTTGACACATTATTCTTTTTTATAAACAATAAAGTCATTGTGTTCCCTAAAATATGATTCAGATCTCATTTAAATTTTTCTCAGTAAGAATCGAGCTCATTCTCGTAAATAGTGTAAATAGATACTTGAATGAACTGAAAAGTTTATGACCTGACGAAGAAACCCTTAAAAAAACAAAAAAACTTGACATTTACTCCTTAGGTTAGAGCTTGAAAGGTTGGCTAGTATGAGAACAATTCAGCACACTCTCATAGAGAGAGAAAGAGGGAAACTTGTGTATAAGTTTGTGTTGGTAGGTAATGAAAACTTCTACCTGAATTGAAAAATATAATTTTGAATGTAATTATCTGGTTTGGCACTAATCGATTACAAAATATATTAATTTGAAAATGTATCTCCTCTTGATTATATTGTGTCAATGTTTTGTTTAATTTTTTTCTTCAATTTCTAGTATTCACATCTTCCTGTGTACAGATAACATCAAAACCACAAAAAACAAATTAAAGATCCAACATGGAGCCCCTGTGTATTGCATTATGTAAGTCATTTTTATTGTTGCATTAGAGATTTTTTTTCTCTCTCTTATTTACTTCAGGTTTAATTTGATTTTTATATCATTAAATTTTGCATTCAGGAATATGTTATAGATATATTCAAAGAATACATCAGTGACATTATATAATTGAATAAAGGCTCTAAATGTAGTTATGTGACTTAAATACTGTCGTAATGTTAGCATGAACAATAGTTTTGTCGCTACTTCTATAACATTGGTTTTTGTGATGTTAATCTGTAGGGAACATTTGGTAACTTGCTATTTGTGAGTTATAGTATTTCAGTATCTTTGCATAAAGTCAACATACTAACACATCATTCGAATAATACACAATAATGCTGTATGTAGAACACCGGAACATACAGAATACCAGAATACACTCAAACTTCTGTCTGAATGCTTTATATATTAATATTTATGATCATGTGAACCCAGTAGCTCAATCCATTCAATAGATACATTTGTTGCCTAGAGATCCGCTTTTGATCACATGTGTCAGTATCCACACTTTTTTTCCTACATAACAAATACATGTTGTGATTATGTTTTTGGCTTGAAAGAAGTATATATAAAATGATTTGAGTGTGACTTTTGCTTTAGTGAGCAAGATTCTTGCTCAGATCCTTTTTATCCACCATTTTGTATAGCTGGTTAGAAATACATGAAATGTGATAATAGGATTTGTTCATTGTTTAACTCAATTACAGAAGAAACTTCATTCTTTGTTTAATATCCCTTTCTCTCGATTTTTAAAAATCTTTTATTTAATTATTACAGTCAAATAAAATGAAGTGTATAAACCAGATTTATAGTGGATTGAATTGTCATTTCTACCATCTACTATTAGAAGGTTCAAGTCTAGGGTCAACCATTATCTCCCTGAAATATCTCCATAAACTGTGCCTCTAATGCTGTAACCTTCTACTTTGAGTGGTTATTGTGCCTTGTGTAGAGGAGAGGGAACATCATTGTAAAAAGAAAAAGAAAATAACTATAGATTATTGACCAAGTAAAGAAGATGACAAACTGATAATCAAAATCTTTATTCCAATAATTATAAATAACAATAAATTCGTAAAGAAATATATTGGTTTTTGCTGTGATTTTATAAATTTGTCAAACGATCATAAATGAACTTTTCTTTTGTACAAATCATAATCTATTGATGCAAAGAACGACTTGAGAAACACTCTGATTAGATGGGAGACATTATAGTAATAACATTAGCCTTTGGCACTCTGTATTATTAATGTTACTTTCCTTTCCACTGCATTCCTTTTCAAGGCCTCTCAATTGCAGTAACCTTATTGTTAATTTCACTTAAACTTGTTTTCTGTTACTATAGCAGGATCTAACAACACAACTCTGAAATTCAAATTCAGCAATCTGAATCATCTTCAGTGGCAGGATAAACATTTTGTACAACAACAAATGAAGTCACAAAATGATAAAGGTTTATAATGTTTGTGATAAAGAATTAATCTGATGGCAAGAAATATAATGGAAACAAAACATTATGGTCATTAAATTAACCTGAAGTGTTTTAAATTATATTTACTTGCAATGGCTATTATATTTGTGTTCTACTGTCTATGAAATTTAATGATGGAAGGCTATTTGATTGAAAATGTGATAAAAGGAGTAACAATAAAAGGAAGAAAACTATTCAAAAATGAATAATGAAAATATTGACTCTCAGAATTAAATTATTGTTGCTGCTAATGCAACAAGGTATTAAACAATACAGAATGAGAAATTGACTGTGGGAAATGACAATAGGATTTTGCTATCAATTTTTATTTTGGTTAAGCCATTAAGACATAAGATGAGCTTCCCAAGATGTAAACCATTATATAATAATGTCTGATTTCACACTACTTACTTTAATGGCCAGAGAATATTTGGCCTTAAAAATATAAAGAAATCTAATAAAAAATTAACAATATCAGTAATAATTGCTTGGAAAACCAGGGTTCAGGATATACTTTTTTTTTTTTTCAAGAATGTATGTGTTAAGTGCGATTGATTTTTGTATTTTATTACCTCATTTACGATTTCCAATTAACACGTTTTTCTTTGCAGTTATCTTGACAACAAAGTGTTTGTCTCATTGGCAAATGGAGACCTCATAGTTTATCGAAGAGATCTTGGTATGACTGTTTTCATTTTCCCATCTCATTGGTTTTTCAAACAAATCTTTGTGAAATGACTCATAAGCTAAAAGCAAAAAAGATGAAAATATGAGGAAAGAATGAGAATAACAACCAATCTTTTTATTTATTTACTTTTTTATTCTAAGTTAATCTGTTGGGACTCTTTTTGAACATTTTAAAATTTCTAAGAAGTAATTAGCTATTCTGCAAATTTTATCTTAGTATTGAGACAATCATGAAAAATAAAAAAGTTATCATTCATTGTCAAATTTTTTTTTTTTAATAATTTTTATCTTATAAATGCATGTAGTGGTCCTTCCTATTTTAACAAATTTTTCTTTTTTTTTCTTCAGATGGTCAATGGGATACAGAACACCCCTACACAAGGACCCTAGGATCTTCTTCCTGCCCTATTAGCAAAATGCATGCTGTAGCTGGGAAATTGTGGTGTGGCTCTCAAAATAATATTTGCATTGTAAATCCACTCACTCTCAAAATTGAAGTAAGTGTATTTGTCTCTCTTTGTATTTCACAAAAGGAATATATTCTATTTTATCTTTGGGCTTCTCAGCCAATCAAATTCATGGTTTCAGTTTTGCATAATTAATCTGTTGTTCATCTCATTTTGTTCAGGTTGTTTTGAAGAAAGTCCTGTTTATTATATTAAAATAATGATTACTCTCATTGTTTCTTGGTTGTGACTATCAAATCCTGACCTGGGCTTTCAATGTGTGATTATAAAATAATAAAATGTCAGAAGCAATGTAGTAATGATTGTAGAATTCCTTTAAAAGATTTTTATATCACTTAAACACTTCAGATTTTTCTTTCCTAATTCCATCTTCTGGTTTTGGTTGATAATCTTTTTATCTTTAGGGATTCATTTCTTTAAACAATTATTTTTTGTTATTGTTACTTTCTTCAAATTTTCTTTTTTGATTACAAATTCTTCTTTGCCACACGTCAATTTTCAAATTTGGTTTCTTGCAAAAGAATGCAGTCAGTATGCAGTTTGTATATATTCTTAGCATCAGTTTCTTCTGCATTTAATTCTCCTGAAGAAAAAACTTTTTCTAGACTAAATTTATTTCTTAATTTTCTGTACAGGGTAACTTTAACCTTAACCCTGTCTCTAATACAAGCCACATTCTTCTTGTGAGTGGCTGACTGCTGGTGCTGTGGAAATCCAATTCATTGTCAGGCACAAAATCATTTATTTACCCAACTTCAAATTTTCTAACCCAAAAATTCCCTGTAAGGCTTCCTAAGTCCAGATAAGTTTGTTTCTTTGTTCTGGCACTGAATTTGAATTGTCTATTTTAAGAGTACGCCACTGTTAGCTAGAAGTCAATATATTGCTTAAACTGATTTAATAACGCATAACTCTCTATGGCCAATGGGAATTCTTAAATTCAGTTATAAACAAACATCTTTTTGGCCAGAATGTTCTGGATAGTCTGTCTACAAAGATTAAAAGATTAACTGATATTATTAGTGTTGGTGGCATTGGTTTGAATGTTAATTCATTCCTTTGGCTTATTTCATATTATGGCATTAAAATGATGTGTCTTTTGGTTGAGACATATTTTTTGTGTATTTTAGATCTCGTATTGAAATAACTGATCAAAATAACTACTTAATAAATTGAACAGAATAATAATTTCTGTTCAATTTATTAAATAATTATTTTAATTATTTTTTTTAGCTTTAGATGAGGTTTATTTATAAGAGAGTATTTTACAAATTCATCTTTTTGTTTAGTAAAACTGATTTAGTAGAATTGGTTTCATATCTGAAGATCAGTATCTAAAATTAATTGTAACAGTTCACCCAAGATTACTTTATTATATATGTGTGAGAGTGCTTAAAATTAGAAAGCTTCTTGGTGAAGCAGAGACATTTTTGTACCTATTTCTATGTGTAAAGTGTATGTGTGGTGATGATTTCTTCAGCTTTTTTTTTTTCAACAATGACATTCATGAGTTAAAGAAAAAAACTGTGATGATAATGTAATGCTCGGTTTTTACTGCCAATTCCCACAAAATATTGGTGAAGTAAATTTTATGTGTGATTATTTACATTTCAGCATCAGTTTGTTGTGAACCCTGATGTATCTCGCTGTGTCCAATGTATAGTGTCATCTGGCCAAGGTGTATGGGTCGCACCCCAACAAAGCTCCAAGGTCAATCTCTACCATGCCACAACATATGAATTCCTTCATGAAATCAATATTACTCCAGCTGTCACACAGAAATTGCAATGTAAGATTTTGTTCTGTTTTTATTTAGCTCTGCTCAATTTTCTGTGCCTGTTAATATCTGCATACTTAAAACAATTACTTTGTTACTTTTTTTTTTTTAATCATTTCATGCCAAGTAAGTTTTGTGCAGGGGGTTACATAGGGGAAAGTGATGAGAAAGTGTTGTTAGTTATAGGAAATGTCAGAAGGAGGGTGATAGACAGATGAGGATACCGAGGATGGGGGTTGGGTAGATGGGAAGAGTGTTTGAGAGAATGGATGCGAGTTAGTGTGATAAGGGGTGTCTATTGACCTTACATTTAAATTCCTGGAGATTGTAGTTGTCGGGGAAGCAAGTATATAGAAGGGAAATGCGAGAAAAGAAGCTGTCAGAGTAGAAATTGCGGTTATATTTTATCTGTTTCACTGTAAAAGAGTGGGACCTAGTTGCTAATCTAGTATCTTGTGCAAATTCATACCTAGAGGGCACCAGTGATCTAAGTTCATCGGAGCAGAAGCCATGAAAGTATTTATAGAAGAGGCACAGGGAAGCCACATCATGCCGGTGAGAGAGTGACTGCAGCCGGACTGCCAAGTCGGTATCAATCACATTACAGATTCTAAATGTTGTATTTTGTCAAGAACCCCCAGGAGAATAGCAGGGGCACCCGACCAGATGTGACAGCAGTATTCAATACACGGGTGGATGTAGATTTATATATGTGTAGGATGGACTCAGATGGGAAAAACTTCTGGGCCCTGCACAGAGAATTGACTTTCATAGCAGCGGATTTAGCAATGGATTCGATATAGTCATTCCACTTAAGGTCCGCTGAGAGTGTGAGGCCAAGGAGGCGTAGTGTTTTACTCTCAGGGAGGCAAGCCTGTTCCATGCTAATGGGAGGTAGGAGCGATTGTCTATAATGGTTAATTGATAGCAGCTTCGTTTTGGAAGCATTAAAATTTACGAGCCATTTCTTACCCCAATCCACCATGGATTGGAGGTCCTTCTTAAGCTCGACAGCGAGGTTTGCTTTGTCGCCCACACCAGATTTTTGATCGAGGTGAGAGTAAACAGTGGTGTCATCGGTGTACATGCCTACTTGCAATCTTATAGCATCGAGGAGATTGTTAATGTAGATCAAAAAGAGCATAGGACTTAGGATAGAGCCTTGAGGGACACCTGCGTTCGTATGGTAGTTTTGGGAGGCATGTGTGTTTAATACTACCTTCAATGTGCTATTAGAGAGGAATGACTGGATTAGGTCAAACAAATGTCCAGTTATACCATATCTTCGCAATTTGCGTAGAAGGCCAGCATGCCAGACTCCGTCGGATGCTTTGGAAATATCCAAGGCAACGGTTCGAGCTTCACCACTTTTGTCGAGAGCCTAGTATATATACTCAGTGATGGTCGTTAGCATATCAGCAGTAGACCTGGTGAAGCAGAAAACATACTGTTTGTCCGAGAGGAGCCTGTGGGCTGTGAGATGCTGAACCACATTGGCGTTGATAATGGCTTCGAACACTTTGCCAAAGATCAGAAGGAAGTTGATAGGGCAGTAATTAGCAGGGTCCGAGGGTTTTCCATTATTCTTAAATATAGGAACTACAGAGGAAGACTTTCAACAGGCAGGAAAGCAGGAAGCAGATAGGCAGAAGTTGTAGAGCTTAGAGAGGACAGAAGAGAGCTCAGGGGCACATTTCTTCAAGACTATGATTGGAATTCCATCTCCTCCACTCGCTTTGTGAGGGTCAAGTTTTGAGATTATATTAGAGACCAGCAGGGGGTAATGTGGACGTCATTCAGTTGAGCCTCAGTTTTATGTGGGAAGTTGGGTGTAGATACTCTAGATGAATCCAGTCTCGAATTGGTGGAGAATCTGTGAGCAAAGCATTCAGCCTTGTCTGCTGAGGAGGTGAGGACCTCTAATTCATTGATTAGGTTTATTGAGGTTTTACTCTTGTTAAGCACACTTTTACAGAGTTGCCAGTAGTCTTTGGCGCCAAACTTACAGGATGCTATGTGTTGCTTCATTCTGACAGCAAACAACATATTAGCTTCGTTAAGTATCTTTTTACACTTATTACAAGCTGAGGCAAAAAGGCGCCTGTTTTGGTCTGACACATGGCTTTGATAAAGCCAGAAGAAGTGATTCCGGTGGGCAATGGTGGCCAAGCAAGCAGGTGAGAACCAGGAGCAGGAATGGGATTTAAGCTGAAATTTCCTGGCTGGGATGAAAGCATTGATGCCAGCCTTAACCCAAGAGGAGACCTCGGATGCACAGTCTTCAACGGGAAGACTAAAAACGTAGTTCCAAGGGATGTCACACAGGAAGTCGCGAAACAAGTCCCAGTCTGCTCTTTGGTAGCAGTAGGATATTCTACTGGTCTGGGTTTCTTGGGTAGAGTGGGAGTGGAATGAGATGTTAACGGAATCTACAGCATGGTCAGAGTTTCTGAGAGGGCAGAGCTGCTTGGCAGTGCAAGAGTCTGGGATGTAAGTGAAGCAGAGATCTAGTAGTGAGTCCCTTACATTAGAGTTATTGGAGAAACGTGTTGGGAAATCCACCACTTGCGTAAGAGATTGGGTGATTGAAAAATTCATGGTGTGGGTACCAGCAAGATCGGTGACAGAGTTTTCCAGCCACTTGGTGTGATGGGCGTTAAAGTCACCGAACACAAATATATATGGGCAGATGGATGAGAAGAAATGGCCTTATCGATATTGTTAGAGATGCTATCAAGTACCGAACAGTCAGAGGAAGAAGGGGAGCGGTAGAGAAAGAAGAGATAGCTAACCGAGCTTAGAAGTGAGAGACGGAAGCACATGAAAGAATGATCTAGGGATTCAAGAGTGGTCACCCTAGCTAGAGGGAGGTGTTCGCTGACATAAACACCAAGCCCATGCATATGGACATTGGAGTCCTTCCTGAAGAGAACCATGAACATAAAACTCAGAAGAGGGGATAAAAGGGTCAACGTTAGTTTCACAGAGAGCTAAGATATCAGCTGAGTTAGTACGGATACCTTGTATGTTTGCAAAGGAGAAACAGACAGGTTTGGGCGTTTTCTAATTAGCTGGTTTAGTTTTGCCGCAGACAGGTTTGGCCGTTTTAAAAGTTAAATGTCAAAAATGGTTTTGTTTGACAATATAAGTGGCAGATGACTATAAAAAAGATACTGGATGATTTAGAGCTATTTTTTAAAATAATGCACTGCATCATGTGGCAATAATTGTAAGTAAAATGATACACTAAAACAAGTAACCAAGTAATCTTTAAGTTCTGTATGTTGGTACCATATAATAAAATTAATGGGCATTACTTCTGGAGTTACCATCATACATATATGCATATACCTATGCTTTTCTTATGTTCGATCTTTCAGTTAAGTGCCATACGTGATACACACTTGTGTGATCACATCTCAAAAGTGACGTGACTAAATGGGCAGAAGGGCTTCCCATGGTAGGTTGCCATTACTTTCTGTGGTAGACTTGTTGGCAACCTAGGCTATAGAACCCAATCTGTCCTGTTATTTAACCCATAGCTGGAGGAAGAAGAGCCAGATTCATATTTTTTCTAAGAGTATTTGCACGTAAGTGGATACAACAAATTCACCTGGAATTCGAAGTTGGCTCTCAGATTTCTCGTTCCGAGCTGATATCCACGGCACCATAATGCACATCTGATCTTTATTCTCTCAAAGACTTAGACTCAGACTCTAATCCTGCTAAGTATTAAGTGAGAAAACATTATGAACAGAAATTATTTGAATGAATCCCTTTACAGTGCAACAGGAAATCTTTTTAAAACTGGGATCTCCTTAAAATGTTTGATAGCACAATCAGCAACACTTTTTTTTTTGAATACCATGGAAAGTTAGTCAAAAAGATTGATTGTTGAGTTCTTCAAAACTAGAGACGAATTCTTATTTATTTTAAATTCAAGTGAATGGCTGGCTGCAGGAAATAAAAAAAGAAAATATAAACAAGATAAATATTCATTCTTATCCAATGCATAATTTTTCATAACTTAGTTTTTTAAGTTGTTGCAGAGTTAAAATCTTGAGAGATAAGATCATATCGTCTGAAAAATGATGCCTAGTGTTATCAAAGGACAATTTTTGTATATTTGGTGACATGGTAACACATTGTCAGACAGGCATGCATTTGACTAAGTAAAAACATTAAATATCTTGACATCTAGATGATACCACCGTTTGTAGATATATTTCCAAAATCCTCCTCATTAATCAGATCCTGAGTTTTCTCCAGTCACAGTGAATGTTTCCATTCACGATGAAGCTCCATGCTTTAAACATTTCTTGGGTCTCAAGTCAAACTCTTATATTCAATCTAAGGACGTTAGAAAAATGATCAACTCATTCTATAATGCCAGATCCATCTGCTATGCTTTATTTTTACAAAAGTCAGACGAAATCAGAATGGGAGTTTTGCTGTCATACCTGAACTGAGTCTATCCAGTGATCAGATGTTTTAAAATAAGAAAGCCTTCTGCCTTTATTCAGCTTTCTTTGTCTCTTTTTATTCTAGATTTGATTTGCTATCAACCGTAGTACACAGTGTATTGTTTGTTCTTTTTCTATTACCATAATAACCATGCAACAAAATGATCACTGGCCAATTAAGAGTTGAATGACATTTGATGTTGATAAAGTGTTATTACATTTTATACTACAATATTAAAGTTTTTCAGTCAGTTTGCAATTATCATTAATTCTCAGTTTAAAAACATTCTTCACCTTTTGATATTGAAATTACTGAAAGTACGAGTTTTAGATTATTCACGATTTTAATGTTTCATTTATTTTTTAAAACTTTTTTTATAGCGGCTGATGATATAATTCGACAGCACAAGACGGCTTGCCTACGAGTAACAGCATTGTTAATCTGTAAAGATCTTCTTTGGGTTGGAACCAGTGCCGGAGTTATTCTTACTATTCCTGTGCCCAAAATCACCTCCACAACAACACGCAGCACAATCAATTGCCCTACAGTTACAGGTATTTTTGTAATATATATTTTGTGTTTATATAATGCCTGATTAAATAAATTATAAACATGATGTCTGCTTATTTTTAATAAAATCTATTCATACTCACGGATAACCTCCCATATATTATAATTAAATGATGTGGGAAATGTGCTGTAACTTTGGAAGTTGTTTTTATTTTCCATTTCCCAAGTACTTTCAGCCTCCTTTAATTACATAACTAAATTAAATTATATAACTAATAACATACATAATTTACATAATATAATTTACATGACTAATTAAATTACAGATATAGCATACATAATTTAATTTCATGACTAAATTTAGTTACACAACTAATTAAATTACATAATAATAAAATATTGAAATTATATAACAATAATAATAGTAATTCTGCTACATTCTTAATTTGCTCCATAGTAACAACCTATGCAATTGTAGAAATCCTGACCAATGCCCTTTATCTCACAAGTGTTTAACTAAATCCCTTGTCTATATGTGCTCTATCTTATCAGTAGAAAATCCAAGGGTTACTAAAGTTTATGTTGGAAATACAATGAACCATTTAAAAAGCATTTTTACAATCATCTCTCATCTTTTACTAATAAAGACAAATGAAATATGACATCACTTACTAAAGATGTTTGGAAGTTAAGTGGAGAATAAAATACCTGCAGTTAAATGGAAACTTCTCAAACAAGCTAGAATCTCTAAATCAGTGAATGAACCATGTTTCTTCTGCCTGCAAAAGAAAATATATTTTATAAAGTACATGAAAAGTGACATATTATTTAATCAAAGATATGAAACTACATTAAATTGTAAACATATTAAAGAATTAACCTTACAATCCTGTTAATATTACTAAATTTAAGGCACAAAACTATCGCAGTTGTAAACATTTTATAGTATATAACCTTACTATCTTGATAATTTCCGACAAATATATAATTTTTCTTATGTTATTTTAACTTTATTTTCTATGACTATTTGTGATCTATTTATTGCCTTAAATATTTTTATTGCACTTGATAATCACTGTTAGTATGTTTAGACATGTATTAGCTTATCATATTTATTATTTTATTTTTATTATTTTTGTTTTGTTATATATTTTATATTCATTATTATTTTATATATATATATATTATTTATTTTATTTTTATTCATTTTATTTTGATTCTAATTTATATTAGTTCTAATGAATTTACATCTTTGTATTGTTTTTTTTAAATATCCTTTATTTTATGTTTTATAAATAATATTTCTGTTTGTATATAAGATTTCATAATTTAAAAAAAAATGCCAAAAGATACTATGTCAGTATCTATCTGAAATACATTTCTGGTTCAAATTTAAAATTTTTCTCTCATAGCCATTTCCATTTGCTCTTCTCTCTATATATTTTCTCACATTTTTCTCTTCACTTTCTATTTCTTCTGTATCTTTCCTTTTCTTTTTTCTTTTCCTTTTCTTGATTTCTCATCTTATTATATTCTCTTTTCTCCCCTGTTTTTTTTTTAATATCTTTTTACCTTGTATGAAGAAAAAAAAATAATTCCAAAAATAAAGGGAACTATTGTTTTTATATAATCAAAAACATTTGTAAAATAAAAACTTTTATTAACATCATTGTTAATTACTTGATGAGACATATTTTTTTCAATGTCAAAACAAAATGTACAATTTAGTAGTTTGTAGTTTTTCACATATTTTAACATAATAATTAATAATAAATATTAATTGCTCTATTTTTATATTGAGCACTGTTTTAAATTAATGTTTTGAATGGTGCAATTTTATTCTTTATTCTTACTCATTTGGATGCACACACACACACACACACACACAGTCTGAAGTTATTAAGCAAATAGTATAAGTAATTAAAATTTGGTTTGGAGAAAAATTGTCAAATTTTAAATAATCAATTTAAATGTCAAAACAAAGCCTAAGTTAAAATTTTAGGTAGTATCTATGAGTTCTTGAAGTTATTTGATATATTCTTAAAAACTGCTGTAAAATCAAAGCATCCCAATTTATTTGAATAGAAAGGTATTGAAATCATCAGAAGATGATCAACACTTATGATAGAACAAATAACAAACACACAGGATAAGTCTTTGAATCTTTTACACTTTAATATAGTCACCCTTCTCAATAATAATCAGTAATTTATTATCTATTGATTTTGTTAATTTTTTTTTTTACTTCATCAGGTTCAGATGGTAGTTTTAATTATTTCCCATAGCTCTGCTTTGTTGTTATATTGTTTACCACCTACATCTAATTTCATCATCACAATTGACGACAGATTTTCTGGTTTCATACTTGATGGTGGCCATTTCATTATCTTCTCTCTTGTAAATCTTCTGGGCTGAAAGAATTCACAGCTAAGCTTAGATACATGAGAATGAGCATTGATATGCACAAATACATACTACACTTTGAAACTGTAAGACTTATAATTGTACCATGCAAACAAAGTCTTGGTCATAAAATCGCAATAGATAGCACTAACTCCCTCATTGACTTTGAACAATTCCAGTCCATATAACATGACCGCCTCCTTGTTGCTTTCTTTTAGCCACAGGCACATCTGAATTGGATAAAACCCATCCTTTGGCCTATCCATCAGATCCAACACAAGTCACTCTAGATTTGTCCATAAAAATTACTTTAAAAAAGCCAATTTTCATGTATTTCTTGGCTCAATTTGATGCTTTAAAATAGTTAATTTACTGAGAGGAAGTTACCAATCACAGTTCACAAAGTATTGTACACCTTTTGTATTTTTTGACTCTTTCAGTTATGGCTTTTTCAAAGATCTGAGTGCTGGTCAAAAGTGGCTGTTTCGCTATAACTCACTTCAGTTTACATTTCTCTCAAGAAAGCAAGTTCCTAAAGTCTTTTCCTTTGCCTTGAGTTCTCAACTTAGTTATATTTTCAACAGCCTTCTATATATATATATATATATATAAAACATCTTTCTGTTATGTGAGATGAATATTGTAACTATATATGTCATTTGGACTGTTGTCCTCCTCTTTATTGTCATATTCATGACATTTCAGCCATACATGGAGCACATAATAACCAAAACATTGTGAATATGGCAATAAAGATAAGGACAACAGTCCAAATGATTTAATGGTGTAAATATATATATATATGAAAGTAAAAGTAACATTTTTTAAAAATTCCCCCCAAAAGTTCAACTTCATTTTATTTCTTGTCAAGAAAGGGCAGAGCACAGGATAATATATTTTTATGTTTTCTTGGCATTTCTTCTAGGTTTGGTTTATGGCCATACGGGGCATGTACGTTTTCTGACCAGTGTTGAATTACCCAACAATACTGCACAGAAAAGTGATCCAAATAACATTAGTGGAATTGGTATAACTGCAGCTATTGGAGGAAGTTCTGGCACCACAACAACAGGCACAAGCAGTACTAACACCAACAACAATGGCAGTAACACCCAACAGCAACAGCAACAACAACAATTCCAGCCTCAAAGTGCTGTTAGTAGCAGTGAAGGCAGTAATAATGGTAGTTCTGTTCTTCAAGAAGCAAGTGGAAGTCCTCCACCTGAAGGTAACTTGTCTCTGCAAGAGATCCAACGTAGATCTTCGATGGCAACAACTGCTACAATGGCAACCCGAATGCTGGTGATAAGTGGTGGAGATGGGTATGAGGATTTTCGTAATAATGTGGCTAATGAGGCTGCTGGTCGTGATGACAGCACAAATCACCTTTTGTTATGGCAAGTTTGACTGTGATGTGGATGGGCTGTGCATGCCCTGGACCCCTTCCCTGGTGATATCCCCCCTGACAGGCTCCTTCTTTGCCTGAACAACAATGTGATAACAACATGAAAATGAAGGAGGGGAAAAAAGAACAGATGGACAAATGCTACAATGTCCCCTGATTGAGAACTGACTCTTATAAAGTGTATGACAATGAGATACAAACAAAACGTAAATTAACAACTAGATGAACAGACAAAAAAAATTTGGTGCTTAGTTTTAAAATGGCTACCTGGTTGTGAACTCTGACCTTTATTAATAGTTGAAGAAACTTTAAAAAAAAAAAAAAGAAAAAAAAACATAGAAAATATTTATTGTATTTTTGTATATAATGTTATAGATATTTTAAAATCAGAATCTCTGAAGTCTGCTCAAATCCTTTTTTCCTGCTGAGCAGTATATATTGAAAAGGAATTGCCATTTGATTCTTGTTAATTTTATTTTTTTAAAAAATAGGTTTTTATTTCTTACATTGAATCTTTCTGAAATTTGTTAGTTTTTAACTTTTTCTATTCTCATTTCATTTCTCATACCAATTGTTGTCTTTATTGATTATATAATATATCATATATTATATAATATTATCTATTTGTTCTTTTCATGAGATAAACATTTAACACATAAAAATAAACATGATATATAACCTTCTTCTGTTGTAGAAGATACTTTAAAATTTACTCTTGTGATAGACAAATATACATACAATATATTACATTATGCATAAATATATATGTATATCATATATATATAATGTGGAAAAAATCATAAAAATGCAATTTATCAACCAAGTTGAGACTTGACGATGAAATTCTGGTTATTGTTGAGACTTGACGATGAAATTTTGAAATATACTTGTTTCCTTGTAGTATATCTTTTTATATAAGTACTGTATAAGTGTGTTTTTTTTATAAGTCCTGTTAATCATAGCTGTCATGCTGTGGTCAAAATGTGTGTGTGTGTATATATATATACATACATACACACACAATTTCAAATATTACTATAATTTTTACAATTATTTTTAATTTCTCTGTTATTTGTCACTATTTCTTATAATTGTTTTATTGATACTGATGACCACCCCTGTAAGGTGACGTGTGAAAAGCTATTGATACCCGGCAATAACCAATTATATTATTTTTTTGGCAGACAGACAGCCAGGTGATAATAAATGCCAAATTCACCAATTCTGAATTATTTTAATTTTTTCATTGCCACATTTTGGCAAAAATTAGAAAAAAATCTTTCTTGTTTAACAAAAGAAAAAAAAAAAACAGTAGAAATTGTTAACATATCAATTTTATGTGTTTATTATTTTCTTGGTCTTTTTCCATCAATTTTTATCAAATATCCACCCATGGTTATTTGAAATAACTAAGAGAATAGAAAAAACAAAAACAAAAATAAAACATTGCCACAAAATTGTTTTAGTTTCCTTGTGTGCCTTATAGTAATAATAATAATAATAATAATGATAATAATAATAGAAAAGTTATTTAAAGGGTTCAGTTAACATTTGGTGTGTGTCTAAATTTGTTGAAAAACAAAACAAAAAAATCAAAACAATCAGCTACTTTCAAAAATATTTAATTCACTCATGAAATAAAACAAAAAAATTACAATATGTACTGGAGAAAAAAAATAAAAAAATAAAACAAAAAAGAAAAAGAAATGAAAATAACTTGTAGAGGTGAAAGTAAAATGTGTTTTAACCTTTCTAAAAATGAAATTCTTTGAAAATGATAATTCTAATAATATTATTGATGATAATGATGATATTATTTGCTAGACACGTACAACAATGTAGAGTTGTTGTCTTTGCGTACAACTTTACTGCTGTAACCACGATTTGCCTCTAGAACAATTCCAACTTGACTAACCTATGTTAGTCAATTAGTATTTCATTCTTTTAGTTTTTCTGGTTGGTCCCTATTTATGCTCAATACTAGGATGGATGGAGACAACGTTTATTGATATCAGTACAGCTATCCTAATCAACCTCCTTGAATTGGAGTGAAGAGATGGTCTACATCACACTCTGACGGCTTCAAATTGTTAGCTGGCAGGACTCCAACCTGAGCCGTGTGTGAGACAGAGGCAGGTTTTTGTACCTACCCACTTCTTACATGGGGGACCAATGTGAAAATGAAGGTGTGACTGTATCATAGCAAAAGTTAAGAAGAATGTTTGTAATTATAAATGTGCCGGTGGATGGAAAATGCTGATGATTTGGGTTGTGACTATTTCGGGTATTGTATGTACGAATGTCAGTATATATGAGAGTTATGTATATTAACGTGAAACTCCACCCCCCCACCGATGGACTCAGGGGTGCATTATACCTCGTGGTTCTCTGTGTTTATGAGAGGCACAAGATCAACACAAGGGGCCGGATGATGTTCGGAGTGGTGCAGATTTATTCTCTAAGGATTGTGTTTTCATATGATTCGCAAATTTCTTAGTCCTTCAGGAGATGAAAAACAAACAAAACAGATATATATATATTAGAAATCTTTGGTTATTTTTTGGATCGGAATGAAGATTTTTGAAGTCTTACTGGAAATTACCCCATTTCTGGGTTCCCTTGGCAACCATTCCACCATAACCTGTCACACAATTTATATTTTCATGCTGGCTTATGAAAAGGAAAAAAATTCAGTAAACTATTATCTCGTCTCTTTTACTTTATTCGCAAGCATTTTGATTAAGATATTCCCTTTTAATATTACGAATTATTTTTTCAAAACATGAAATATTTAAAATAAAAAAAAAGTTCCATTGTTGTATTAATTTAACAAACAATTGATTTTTAAATCATTAAATTCAATGCTGTGAAGGCCTTGTTGTTCCCAATAATGTCCTGCCAATTGTAAAATCCTGTACATTTATTCATATAGATACATGCGCACACAATTTAAATATGATAAAAAGCCTCGTCGTACTTTTTAAGCGATTTTGAGGCAATCAGTACAGCAGAAACCATTTTCTTTATTTTGAGAAATATTTATTTTTTAACGATTCATATTCATTTATGGAATTAACAGATACACATTCTGTTTTTTCAATTTGGATTAAATATTACTTTGCCTCTTTTTTTCAACAGACAGATTTAATCTGAACGGAGCTTATGAGACAACTGTGATTTGGTTTTTTTTTGTTTTTTTTTTTATAATTGCATGTAGACTCCTTGTAAATAAGATTTTTTTAAAAATCTGTCTATGGAGAAGGCTTGAAAGTAATAATTTGACATTTATTTTGTCCCTAACATCTGTTTTTTCTTTTTTTGACTGCTTGCTTACATACAAGGCAACTAACTAACACTGCCTGACAGTAATGTTTTAAGCACTGATCATTTTGACAAGCTACATGAAATGTTTGTCTAAATTGAATGCTAAACATTGATAATAATGCTGATGATAACAATTATGACAATGATGGTGGTAATTCATATAAAAATGAATATTTGTCCCTTCTTTTTTCTTTTTTTTTATAATGGGACAATGCTTGTGATTAGAGGCAATATTTTTTTTTATCTTCATTAAAAAAACTTCATTTTTTTTTTTTTTAATTTTGCCTCTTTACTTTCTACCAGGGTCCAGTGTAAATGGCTCTTCACAAATAAAAGACCTGCCTAACCTGGTCACTATTAATATTTTGTGTATACTTATTCTGTATACATAGATGTATACCTGATCATATTATAGAAAAAATAGAGTAACTGAATGAAAATATCTTTAGAAAGCAAAAACTTATTTTAAATAGAAAATGATTTTATTCATTGAAACACACTCCATATTTTCTTCTAAGAAATCAGTTTTTTAATTGTTTTCATCCCATTAATTAGATATTTATCTATGGAGTATGTGACAGAACTTCACCTTGTAGGTTGATCCAAGGTTAACCTGATAGTTAAAGACAAAAAAAAAAATGTATTCAAATGGATAGCGACACTGGGAACATCCCAAAGTTGTCTCCCCTTGTGATTATAAAAATATATCTGTGAAGTTATGTCAATCCTATCATAAAATAACACTAAAAATTACCCCTACCGAAAAAATATATCGGTTTTATATGAATGATACATACATATGCATATATTCTTTAATTTTGGTAGAGTAACAAACTTTTTTGTTCAATCAGACATTTTAAAAAATTGTTTTCAGTGTGTTCCACCTTACATTTTTGTAACGATATGAGTACCTGAATGTTCCATTTCTGCCATGAGTCGATCAATTTGAAAATTAAATCAAATGTGCATAATATTATTATTAAAGAGAATGTTGATGACAGCAACCAGGGAAAATGAAAGAAAGATTGCTTTTCCCATTAATAACTTGGCTTTGACTTGTAAACCTGACTGAAAACTTCTGGTGTTTTTTCCAGACTAATTTTTACCAATTTTGTCATCTGTTTGGTTAGAAAAGAAAGAACACAATAAAGACACAAACTGAAACTTTTTCAAATTGGACACAAAACTGGAGACAAATTGTTAATTTGTCTTGGATCCATTTATTTTCTGTTACTGCACAGATTATCTTTTAAAAAGATTCATAATTTGGATTTCAACATCAGTTGTTTGTTATTTATTTTTATTTATTTATTTATGCTCATTAAATATTTGAAATGTTCAATTTTTGTTCTTGTTTTCTTTTCCTTAAAAGAAAAAAAATTGCTAAAATTATAGAGACCATTTTTTTTACTTGACAATATATTTTTCAGTTTGCATGTCATTGTTCACATATGAATCAAGCTACAAAAATATAAAATTATTAAGCTCCCTTGATTAATGAATTCTTGAAGATGCCACTCAGAGAACAGAGCTTCACACAACAGTTTCAACTTAGTTATTAATGGATTTTAAGAGTAAATAATTAAAAAAGAAGTAACTGTTGCATTTACTTTTTTGTCAGAAGGCTAGAATTCTTTTGTGAATGACATTTTAATTATTTAAAATTATCACAGCCAAAGCAATTCATTTGGTAAATGAAAAGACATCACAAGTGAAACAAATTCAATGTTCTTTTATTTTTAATCTCATTAAAATATACATTCATTCTAGCGATAACATTACTACATAAGAATGTGTGTACCCTAAACGAGGTGAAAATGTTACTAATATGCAAGCGAATGAAAGAGAGTGAGAAGGAAGGTCAATAAAAAGAACAGGAAGATGGAAGAGTCAATTGGCATTGCAATGAGATTTTTGGAAGATTATATGCAGCAGGGAAACAAGTAGTCAGAAGGGAATTCCATAGACAAGAAACTATTAGAATGCAACATAGAGATGCATCTAGCAAGTTCAACAGTAAAACAATGGAATCTGAATTTATGCAAACAAAGCACCAAAGAAGAAAAGCTCATCAGAACAAATTGCAATGAAAATACATAAAAGTCGTAAGGAAGCCACATCATGTCAGCGAGAAAATTTCCGGTCAGGATTGATTACATTACTGATACAACTTTGAATTTTGTCAAGAATCTTGGGATATATAGCCAGAGCACCAGATCAGATCTAGCAGTAATATCTAATGCATGAACAAATCATAGATTGTAACACTAAGTGTTCTTTATGCACCTGCGTTAAAATAGTATTGATAGACCATGGATTCAAACTCGGGAATAGATAGTTGAAGAATATCTCAGTGTGTGAACATTTTTCTTTTTCTTGGGAAGAGCTGAAAAAGAGAGGAATAGGTGCTGGTGGAGATGGCTGGCAGATAGGCGAGACGAGACAAGGCAGTCACGAAATGACATTGATTTATATGACAGTAATTGAAGATGAATCAGATAGAAGTTTGTCTCACCAAGAGGAGAGAACTCTTTCTTTCTTGTTCATTTTTTCTCTCCCTTTCTCAAGGAAGTGATAAAGGCCAATTGTTGAATTATCGGCTGACTTCAAAAAGGTCCACTCACATGATGAGAGGAATCATAATTAATGCTGGCATGTGAATGTACAGAATCAACAACCTTTGTCTCCAAGGCCTCAGGTTGGCAGACATCAACATGAAATCGTAACAGGTGATTAAAGCCAGATACACGAAATTGACATTAGACTTTTGGGAAAAAACACTCCGACTGCCAACCAACCCTGTGCCACGTTAAAACATTTTTAACAAAAAGGCAGAACCAATTTGCAAAACTGGAAGACACATTCAAGACATGGTGGAGAGAGATATTTGGCCCAGACTGTTAAGAACAGGGATACTCTGATGCTAAATGACAAATCCACTGCCACTAAGCAGAGAGAAAGGAAAGGTGTAACATAAAATGTCAGTGACTGTCTTACCTGTAACGTCGACTAGACATAGTAGCAGCAATAGTTTGTGGACTTTGAGAAAAAGTTGTATTGTGGTTTTTATTTTTTATTTTTTTCTCTCTTACTGTACAAAGAGTTATGAATATAATCATTAGTCCACATAGATTGGCTTTTGCTGCTGTCTCTTTATTTTTTGTTCTTGTCTGTTTTCCCCTATTCCTGAATTGTACACCCACCCCACCTCTTCATTTGCAGTTGTCGCCAAGTGCAGCACAAGACAACCATCCTCCAAGTTTTCAGCTTGCCTTAAGATCAGAAATCACAACGTGGCAGGGGGAATGAAGGATTTTGACAGATCCTCAACACCTTCAATCACATGGGGACAGAACAGCAGATGACCAGCTGCAGGTGTGGCTAACTTACAGCCAGTTTACACATGCAACACACATATACGCAGGTCCAAGATTTGGGGGCATGGGTGTAGGTAGTCACATTTGGTGCTGTGAGCAGGATTCAACCTGTTCAGGGCTACATTTGGCATTGTGATCGAAGATTCAACTTGTTTGCATACCATTATCGACAGTCCACTTTGGGAGTGGTTCGACTGAGGATCCAGCCCTGTTCAATCACCATGGAATTATGGAAAAGCCAGCCTAAAGCCACAGACCTTGGTTGCAATAACCACAAAGCCTGAAACAGACTTTGTTTAATTTTTTTTGTTTTGACAAAAATAAAATGGTTTAAGCAGAGTTCAAATGGTTTAAGCGATGAAGCAAGATAGGAAGCATTTTTTATTGACCTCCAGTTCTCATTGTGATAATTTCTGTTTTTGTCACATTGTTGTTCCTGTTAGCATTATTGCTGTATTATTCACAAAATGTCAGTTTATGAAATCTGAGACAAAGTACCTGAGATTTCTTATAGGATAGGATGCGATTAAGCCTGACCTGGATAAGGTAGAGGTGATAAGAGCCATGCCCACACACAAGACGGTGAGACTGGTGCAGGGTTTCATAGAAGCCATCAGGTATTACTGAAGGTTTATTCCGGCCTTTTCACAGCTTGCAGGGCTGATGTTAGCTCTGACGAAAAAGTATGTGAGGTTCAAATGGACAGAGGCTTGCCAGAAAGCCTTTGACAGCTTGAACGACCAGTTAACGGCATTCCCTCTGTTGGAGTACCTGGATATGAGCAGACCCATGACATTGTATACAGACACTAGTGACAGCAGTATAGGGGCAGTGCTAACCCAACCATGTCTGGACAAACCGGGACCTGTGCCTGAGGTACCCAAGGAGGTGTCGATTTTCTGTCCCACCATCTGTCTGAGACACAGCAGCAGTGGCCTGTGATAGAGAAAGAGGCCTACATAATAATGTATGCTGTGCAAAAGCTGGACTATTACCTGAGTGGCACTGTATTTACGATAAAGATGGATCACCAGCCACTCAAATCTCTACTGGAAGCAGATTGGACAAACAAGAAAATACAGCAGTGGGCATTAAAGTTGAGTAGATATAACTGCAAAATCAAATATCTGGCAGGCAAGGACAACACCTGTGCAGACCTGTTGTTCCAGATACCAGAGAAATTAAAGACTGAGTCAGTGGAGCTAAAGGATGGAATGAATGACAAGGCATACCGAGTTTATGTAATAAATACCCAAAGGGTGCAAGACAGACCAGTGTGGGAGGAAGAATTGGACGGAAACCCTCACTGGGCTGAGATAGGACAACTCAGGATGATGAAGAGATCTGGTAAAGGATGACATATTACCTATTGGGTAGAGACAAGGAAATGAGGACCAGACTGGTGGTCCCTGGCATGTTGAGGGCCAAAATATGAAGGCAGACTCACAAGAAACTGGGCCATATGGGAGTGGATAAAACCTACGAGATGATTGGTAGAAACTACTACTGGCCAGGGTTATATAGAGAGGTAGTGGCCCATGTCAGCTGCTGTGTGACATGTCAGGCACAAAGCTGTGGGAGCAAAACAATCCCCTGGAGGAGGTCAATATACCCCAGTACCCCTTTGAGAAGGTAAGTCTGGATGTTTCAGGGTCTTACAGATAGACAGTTGAGGGCAATAAATATATAGTGAGTTTCATGGACTGACTGACGAGACAGCTGGAACGGTGTCCGGCTTGTTGTTGAGAGAGATATACTCTAGATAGCAGGCCTTCGCGCAGTTGTTCACCAATAACGGACCTGAGAATATAAACCAGACAATGAGAGAAACCTGTTTGACGCTCCACACAAAGCATATAACTACTTCTCCATATCACCCCAAGAGGCTAAGGTGGAAAGATTTCACCACACTCTGGCAGATATTCTAGTAAAGCTAGTCAGAGAGAACCAGAACTGGGGCCTATACTTAATCCAAGCCCTGGCCACAGTGAGGTTTATGGTCAATGAAACCTTGAAGCATTCTCCGTACTATATGCTGTTTTTTTTTTTTTTTTTTTTTTTTTTAATCATCTCACCCCAAGCAAGGCATTCCACTGCCACTATTGCGCATGGGGCTACATAGGGGAAGGTAAAGAGAAGGAGTGGATAGATATAGGGAATGTCAGGAGAAAGGTAATAGATGAGTAAGGATAGCGAGGATGAGTGTCGGGCAGATGGGAAGAGTGTTTGATAGAATGGGAGCAGGTTAGTGTGTTAGGAGGTGTCTATTGACCTTACATTTAAACTCCTGAAGATTGTAGCCGTCGGGGAAGCAATCGTTTGGAAGAGAATTCCACAGTCGGGAAGTGCGAGGAAAGAAACTGTTGGAGTAGAAGTTACGGCTGCATTTTATCGATTTCACTGTAAAAGGGTGGGATCTAGTTGCTAATCTAGTATCTCGTGCAAATTCGTATTTAGGGGGCACCAGTGATCTAAGTTCATCGGAGCAGAAGCCGTGAAAGTATTTATAGAAGAGACACAGCGAAGCCACGTCTCGCCGGTGGGAGAGAGACTGCAGGCGGTCTGCCAAGTCGGTATCTATCACATTACAGACCCTCCTCTGAACCTTATCGAGAAGCCCGAGGAGAACAGCAGGGGCACCCGACCAGATATGGCAGCAGTATTCAATGCACGGGCGGATGGTAGATTTGTAAATGTGCAGGATAGATTTAGACGGAAAAAACTTCCGGGCCCTACACAGAGAACCGACTTTCATAGCAGCGGATTTAGCAATGGATTCAATATAGTCATTCCATTTGAGGTCCGCTGAAAGTGTGAGACCAAGGAGGCGTAGTGTTTTACTCTCTGGGAGGCAAGCCTGGTCCATGCTAATGGGAGGTAGGTGAGATTGTCGATGATGGTTAATTGACAGTAGCTTCGTTTTAGAAGCATTAAAATTTACTAGCCACTTCTTACCCCAGTCCAATATGGATTGGAGGTCTTTTTCAATCTCGGCTGCGAGTTTAGCTTTGACGCCTACACCAGATTTTTGTTGGAGGCGAGAGTAAACTGTGGTGTCATCGGCGTACAAACCTATTTGGGTTCTTATGGAATCAGGGAGATCATTAATATATATCAGGAAGAGTGTAGGACCTAAGATGGAGCCTTGGGGGACACCTGCGTTTGTATGGTAGTTCTGAGAGGCATGTCCGTTTAATACCACTTTCATTGTGCGGTTAGAGAGGAATGACTGGATTAGTTCAAACAAATGTCCAGTTATACCATAGCTCCGCAGTTTACATAGAAGGCCAGCATGCCAAACTCTGTCGAACGCCTTAGATATATCCAATGCAACGGTTCGAGCTTCGCCATTCTTGTCGAGTGCCTGGTATATGTACTCGGTGATGGTCGTTAGCATATCAGCAGTAGACCTGGTGAAGCGGAAACCATATTGCTTGTCCGAGAGGAGCCTGTGTGCTGTGAGATGCTGAACCACCTCGGCGTTGATAATGGCTTCGAACACTTTGCCAAAGATCGGAAGAAGGCTGATAGGGCGGTAATTTGCAGGGTCAGAGGGTTCTCCAGTGTTTTTAAATATAGGAACTATAGAGGAAGATTTCCAACAGGCAGGAAAGCAGGAAGCAGATAGGCAGAGGTTGTAGAGCTTAGAAAGGATAGAGGAGAGTTCAGGGGCACATTTCTTTAAGACTATGGTTGGGATTCCGTCACCACCGCTCGCTTTGTGAGGGTCAAGTTTTAAGATTATCTTAGAGACAAGCGAAGGTGTAATGTGGACATCATTCAGTTGTGCCTCGGTTCTAGGTGAGAAGTCGGGTGTAAAAACTCCAGACGAGTCCAGACTCGAATTGTTCGAGAATCTGCGGGCAAAACATTCAGCCTTATCTGCTGGGGAGGTGAGGACCTCAAATTTGTTGATTAGCGGGGGTATTGTGGACTTGCTCTTGTTAAGTACTCTTTTACAGAGTCGCCAGTAGTCTTTAGAGCCGAATTTAGAGCATGCTATGCGTTGCTTCATTCTGGCAGCAAACAACATCTTAGCTTCGTTAAGTACCCTTTTACACTTATTACGAGCTGAAGTGAAAAGGCGCCTGTTTTGTTCCGACGCATAGTTACGATAAAGTCGGAAGAAATGATTCCGGTGGGCAATGGCAGCCGAACAAGCGGGTGAGAACCATGGAGACGAATGAGATTTAAGCTGGAATTTCCTAGCAGGGATGAAGGCATCAATGCCAGCCTTAACCCAGGAGGAGACCTCGGATGCACATTCTTCGATGGGAAGACTAAAGACGTTGTTCCAAGGGATGTCACAGAGGAAGTCTCGGAACGAATCCCAGTCTGCTCTTTGATAGCAGTATGATATTCTACTTGTCTGTGTTTCATGGGTCGGGCGGGAGTGGAGTGAAATATTGACGGACACTACAGTGTGGTCAGAGTTTCCAAGTGGGCAGAGTTGTCTGGTAGTGCAAGAGTCTGGGATGGAAGTGAAGCAGAGGTCTAGAAGTGAGTTCCTTCCGTTAGGGTTGTCGGAGAAACGCGTGGGGAAGTCCACTACTTGCGTAAGGGATTGGGTGATTGAAAAGTTCATGGTGTGGACACCAGCAGGGTCAGTGACAGCGTTCTTCAGCCACTTGGTGTGGTGGGCGTTAAAGTCACCAAACACGAATACATGGGCAGAGGGATGGGTAGAAATGGCTTTGTCAATATTGTCAGAAATGATGTCAAGTAACGAACAGTCAGGGGAGGAAGGAGAGCGGTACAGAAAGAAGAGATAGCTAATCGAGCTGAGAAGTGAGAGGCGGAAGCACATGAAAGAATGATCTGGGGATTCAAAAGATGACACCCTAGATAAGGGAAGGTGTTTGCTGACATAGACACCAAGCCCATGCATATGAACATTGGAGTCCTTCCTGAAGAGGGGAAGGTAGCCAGGAACGCAGAACTCAGATGAGGGGATAGAAGGGTTAAGATTAGTTTCACATAGGGCTAATATATCAGGTGAGTTATTATGGAGGAAAGAATCTACGCTGGGGAAGTTGGTGCGGATGCCGCGTATGTTAGTGAAAGAGATGCAGACAGAGAGACGTTTGGGAGAGACGTAGTGCTGCCCATGGGCAATCTGTTGAAACCTAAGAGGAAATACATGGGAGTGGAACAGCACAAGCGAACATTAGAGAAGCAGCATCAGCTTTTTGTACAGACCAGAAGGAGGATCGCTCGGGTCCAGAAACGAAAGAACGATCAGGTGAATAAGGACCGTAAGGAATCAGAGTTTAGCATTGGAGATCTGGTTTATTATAAAATTCAAGTGAGAGAGGGTAACTAGACTGACGTTGGGAACCGTATTATCGAATTATAGAATGGACAGGACCAGTGTCCTATGTAATTTGAAATCAATTGGCTGGAAAGATTAAGAGGGTTCACACCATAGATTTAAAGTTGGTCGAACTAAATGAGTAAACTAATTGGGAACCTGACCCAACCAGACTGATGAGGAGGGCAACTCTGGTGGCTCCAGAGGACGTGGATTCAGAATTTGGGGGGTGAGATTAAAGCTGAAGAAGATAGGGACTGTTGCCTAGGGGATCACTCTGGAAACAGGCAGGGAGGGCGTTGGGACCCAACCAGAGGACAAATCAGAAGCGTAGACTGCATCAAGCGAGGCCCAGACACAACCCCACTCAGCTTCCTGATGAAAGTAAGGATGATTGGAAAGCTGAGAATGAGGTACCTCTAGCACGACCCCAGGAAAGGTGGAAAGATTTGGAAATTGAGTACCAGGTACCTTTCGTACGTATCCAAGAAAGGTGAAAAGAAGAAAGGGGAGCTGAGGAAGCGCAAGAGTTGCATCTGAATTACGCCGAAAGAAAGTAGGAACGATTAAACAGATGGGATGAACTCTGTGGAGATCCAAGGCCGCCAGGGTTGGGCGTGGTTGCTCTTGAGCTTTGATGGTGCTGGTGCGTGTGTAGGAGGGCACCCCTGCATGTGGTTGGCGCTTTCTCTCACCGTTGTTGCTCCCTGTTGGATGACTGAGGCATACCTCCATCAAAAACAAGTATAGAATAGGGTGTAATAGTCTATTTTCTGCATTTTGTTGCAGGAATGGATGGGAAGAGTCTATGGATAGCGCTGCTGCTGATGATGACTGTGTCTGCAAGGAGGCACACTCAGAATACCATCTTTAAAAAAAAATAGTGAGGTCATAATAATGAAATCAAAGTGGATGGTCACACTGGTGATTGATCTAAAACTGTACAGTTTATTGATGGGCAAGCTAAAGAAGCAAATATATAACTTGCACTAGAGTAGTTAAGAGACATGAATGAGCAATGATACCGTAGGTTGTTGCTTTCATTGAATCAGGAGGCAACAAGAAGAGAGTCCCAGTGGAGAGAAAGGAGTGATTACTTAAAATGGATGGGACTGCTTGAAACTAGAAGCAAGATATTGGTGTTGACAATAATAAGAAAAGCCCTGAGTGTGCTGTTCAGGATAGTCTCAGAAGGTGACATAAGAACCATTAAAAGGAAAACAGATGAGATTGAACGAGATCAAAGGAAATTAGCCTCCGTAACTATACTGAATGTGATGAGGGTAGAGCTGACCAAGAACCTGAGGAGTATAAATCAATAATAAACATGCACACGCTGCATAAAGAGGTGACAGAAATAACCAGGAACCTAACAGGGAAGGTGCCAAAACAAGGTGTTTGTGCAGCAGTACTTGCAACTAAGGACAATAACAAATAAGGTCTGTCATACAAGTCAAACCCTGATTATGTTAATAGAGCATACGAGGGCACAGCTGGATATGTTGTCATTAGGACATTTGTCCCCAAGTTCAAAAGCGCCTAATCACCTGAGAGGATTATTGCTAAGGATACAAGACAAGTTACACCCACCACCTAAGATTACTGGTGAACCCCACAGTAGTTGTGGAAGTATTACAACGCATTGGGCTGTATGACTTTGTTGGAAGTGGGTAGGCTGTTGGTGATATTCAGAGAGCCGCTGCTAGATAGGGATAATGCTTTTGAAGCATATGAAGTGTTGAACCTACCTGTCTCATACTCATGTTAGACAAAGGGTGGAAGTAGTTGCCTCGTTTGAGGTGGAAACTACCTATGAACTCGACCAGAACCAAATTCATGTTATTTACACCAGAAGAGGCTGGGCATGTGCGGCTTACTTATGGCCAGTTAATGCATGCAACACATATATATGCAGGCCTGAGACTGGGGGACATGGGTGTGGGAGGTCACAGATTTATAAATGTGCAAGATAGATTCTGCTGGTATGAGATACAGTCAACTTTCCTAGCAGCAGGCATAGCAATTGATTCAATATAATCATTCTGTTTCATCACGGTAGTGGGGTGTCTTTCTATTTCAGGTCATGTAGGATATTAACATCTTGATTGAGATTTTTTCAAGTAACATGTGCTATCCATTTTAGCTGTTGAAAATCCGCAAGTGATGTTATTTGGTACAGTTCTTTGAGATTTTGTAGTGCCCATTTGTCAAGTTTCAAGGATTGTACTCCTTTAGTTTTCATTTGCTCAAAGCTATTTTTAAGTTTAATTTATTTATTTTTAAATAGATAATCTCATTTTCATCAGTTTTTTCTATTCTTTATGTCTTAAGTTCTCCACATTTTAGGCTAACACTGTATGAAGAGATATAGGAAGGCTCTCCTGTTAATTTAAAAATAAATATGTGAAATTTGGTAGACAAAAGAGAATCTTCATATCAAAATTATATATTTGAAATACCAAAATTCAAATTACCATTAATAGTTTTAACCATGTCCAACAGAACATTAAATTTACTAGCACATTTGTTCTTATTACTATCTATATCATAATGTTATGGATAAACTGACTTATACTGACTGTCAGGTCATCATAGTAAAGCCACTGGTTCTCACACGTCTTAGACATAATGGCCACTCCTGCAGAGCCAACATTTAAATTGAAGCTCAGTCACACTGTATATGAGTGATGTTCCAAGAAAGAAACCTAAACAATTTCAAATGCAGCACCAAAAAGACTATATTGTACGTTGGCAACTACAGAATGCAAAGTTTGTTTTTTTCTAAAGAAACATATCATCAAGCCAACTTTGAAAGCAAAATTGAAAACATTAAAACGTACATGATCACAGTGAAATAACAAATCTGTCAAATTCAAAAACAAATATCTTTATCGCATTGGAAGAGAAAAACAAAAATAAGTTTGTCTAATTGTTTGCAAATATTTTAAAAAAAAACAAGGATTAAGTTCAAAGCTACTTCAGTTCAGGTAGCCATTGTCACCATTCAACTGTCAGAGAATGACAAAGTAAATATTTTCTGTTTTGGTTCAGAAATGAAAAGACATTCTGGCAGACTTTATAATAACTCCGTGTCCAACACTCGATTCTCAGAAAATGAAGGCAATTCAGTAATAAAAAACAAAAAGGTTTTAATAAGAACTTTTAATAATATTGGAGAATAATTGTATGACTTTTTTCTATTGCCTTGATGTTGCAAAATAACAAATTTAAAGTAACTTATTTCAAAATCTTTTTTAATTTTTAAACATTTTCACTACGACCTTTGTTTCCTAAAAGTTGTTATATGCACGTTTTATACACAAAATCTTAACTACTAATTTGGGGCATGGATTAATATTATTACTGGGTTTACTTAATTATTACTGGGTTTACTTAATTATTGTTACTTTATCATAAAACTATGAGTTGATAAAATTCAAATGTAAAAGCAAACTTGTCGAGTTACAAATGAAAAAGTAGCTTTCAACAAAACTTGAATTCACATACCAAACCTTAGAAGCTAATCTTTCATGGATGTTGCTTAAACTATTTCAGACATCAACACTGACAGAATTACATTGTTACATCAATACATCTCCAGCCAAATGACAAAAAAATTTAATTCACTTATTTTTCAACATAATATCATGTTAACACACTTAATTCATAGATCAAAGTGAAAATTATCAATGAAAATTTAGTTAATAACTACCTAATCTATAACTCTAGACAAAATTTGAAGCACTCTAATCTAAGAACTCTTTGATAATTCCCTTTATCACAAGAATTTTGACACTATTCTTTTGGAAATTCTTTCATTTATACCAGGCACAATTGTCTATGCTTAGTTGAAGTCTTGTGCTTGTCATAACAAAAAAAATAGGAAGTATATAAATTCCTCGATTTTACAAGTATTGTGGAAAGACAGAGTAATCCCAAATTAATTTGTACACAGTCACAAGCCAAGAAATATTTTCATTTGACCGTGTTGTCATAAAACAGGGAAATCAGAGAGTGAATAATTTTATCTGTATTTACTTAGTGAAAATCTTTTAAGTCTGAAAACTCCATCTTATTCACAGGTAATTTGCCAAAAAGGAATGAAAATACTGTAAATGCATTCTTTATGTGAGTATTAACTCTGCAGTGCAGATTTTACAAGTATAGTTATGTCAGTCAGTTAATTGCCATACGTGATACACACTTGGGTGATCATGTCTTGAAGGAGACATGACTGACTGGACAGATGATTATCCTGCAGTAGGTTGCCATTACTTTCTGTGGTAGACTGTTGCCAGTCAAGGCTATAGAACCCAAACTGTCCTGTTAACCCATAACTAGAGGGAAGAGACGGAATAATACCTTTCCCAAGGGTATTTGTGCGTAAGTGAATGCAGGGAATATATATCCACAATGCACATAATAATTTTGCTCAGAAGATGATTTACAATAAAACTTTCTCCATCTTATATTTACCCTAATGACATGAAAGTCAGGCCTGTTACTTATTGCATGCAGATAGTTATGTCAGTGACAGTGTAGATTTTACAAACATTAGATGTACTTAATAATGCAGTAGGATGTTTAAAATTAGAATTCCTGTCTATGAAACTCAACCAAATCAACACATAAAAATTAAAGACAAACGAGAGAAGCAATTAATTTCATTTTTTTCGTTTTTTAATTTGTCGATCCTTTTTATGTGAAGAAGTAAGCGAAGAATAAGAATACTTCGTTTGATAAAAAGATAATTCTTTTTGTGTGTCCGTTCTTTTGTCAGATGAGATACAGTCACGTGCTCTATCAACTCGGTCAGTCTTGGCGATCTCTTGTTTTTGGGGAGTACAAGATGGATAAAGTCGTTTCCTACTGTCTCTTTCAGAAGAGGAGTCGAGTTTTGAAAATCTTGACTCTTTGCAACTTTTTCCTCTCTCCTTTTCATGTCGCTTCGAATGTCCAATTATGCTGAGGAGAGTGTTATTCAAAAATACTTTGTTGGCACTTGGCAGGGGACATTTACGCCTGCAATCAAAGGAAAAAGTCGAAAAGAAATTAGTTTTTTTTCTTTTTTTAACAAAGTGATTTTTGCCGTTACTTTAATCCCAAGAAAATTGTGAAACTGAGTAACAAAATATTTGAAAAGTTTGGATAATTTAGCATTTGGGAATCAAAGTTATTTTACAGATTTTTCTCTGATTAAAATACAAAATTAAAAGTTGGAGAAAAGGGTTTGTTTTTAAAATTACGTAAACAAAGTAAATGTTTCATCAAATTTGCTAATTTTACTCTCTTCATCAATAAATAACTTAAACAAACTGATTTTTTAGATGAACATAAATATTTCTGATTTATTACTCATTCAAAAACAAAAACAGCTAAAAGTTTTAGAAAAGTCATTTTATGTGTGTGTGTGTGTGGGGGGGGGGGTATTGAAAAGTTCCAAGCCTGATCAAGAAGCTTATCCAAAAATTATTCTGATGTTTATTTGTTTACATTTTGGAAAGCAAACAAGGCTAAGAACTTTTCACCACCCTCAAGTGTGTGTGTGTGTGTGTGTGAGAGAGAGAAAGAGCTGTCTACTCAATTTTTCAACCAAGACAACTTTTTTAAATTAACTGTTGCTTTCCTCTTTTGTGATATCTTAAATAACTTCTTAGATCTGCATTTGTCTTTTGCAACATACATGTTCTGTGTTATGCCTGGTTACAGTTGCTGCAGCAACAAAGATGACTTTTCAAGCAAGTGTATGGATTTGGCAAAAAAAAAATAAATAAATAAATAAATAAAATAATAAAGTGTGCATGCTAAGCATATGATAGTTTTAGCTGCTGCTTAATTTCAGGTGGAAATCTCGCTTGTCCATTCTGGCTACAGTGCTTCATATGGTTAACAAGACCTGACTACATACTGGACAGATGTGTCTGGGGGCAAATTCTGGGCCAGAAATGTTCCTTTTTTTTTATCTTTGGTGCCTTATGCAAGAAACCTAAAAAAATCTATTTCCCTGGTAAGTGAGATGTCACTACTCTGATCTTTTTGAAATTAAATAACTGATCCGCTTCAAAAAGTTACTTTCTAATAACTGTTACGTTACATTGTGTGCAGCCTTTATATAATATCCTTTTTTGGCTCAGTTGAATGCTTACTCGAGCATCTCTCCACTCACATTCTTTTTATTTTCTTTATATTCTTTTACACTCAGTAACCCCTTGTGTCTTAGTAGTTTAATTGCCTCGCTTGATTTTAAAAAAAGTACATATGTTCAGGATGAAAAAAAAATGACAAGAATGTGTATATTTTACAATGTAATCTTCTTTGTCAATGCTGATCTATTAAACATAGTGGCAATTTCAGGTCAACATCCAATTGATAACAATATTTTTGGATATACAAACCATCCCATTGCTCCCATCACTTTTGCTCTTTCAGATCCTCTTTTTGCTTCTTGAATCAGTTCAGCAGCAGCAATTCTAAAAAAAAAATAAATAAAATAATAAAATCTCTCTCTCTCTCTCTATATATATATATATATACACACAAACCCACCACCTATTAATATGCATAAAATTATGCAATTTAGCATATGTCAAGGTGAGTAAGATTTTATCAAAACGTATGCTCAATAGATATCTAGCTAAATCGATTAAACTTTTTGCTACATTAACACACTTCAGTGTTAAGATAAGCTTAAAAACATACCTTTTTTTTCTATTGGTTATATATAAAATAATTATTCTTATAAATTTCACATATACATGTTCTTCAAACTGGCAAAAGATGCTAACAAAAGGACTAGACATTCAATCTGAACAACTAAATAAGGGATTGTGATTATCAAATTGAAGTAAACATGCACTTCAATTATGAAACAAAAGTTCTTAGGTTTTTCTAACCCTTGCAAAATTGATTTTAAGTGAGAATAAATTTTAATCAAAAACTTCTACTCAGATTCTCTTTGGAAGAGGATCTGAGTAGTTGAGTTAATTATAGAGCAGCAAACAAATACTGAATCTATGGCTACATCATGTTGAATACACCGGTTCCCATCCAATTACCGATGTTAAGCAACATCGAGCCTGGTCAGTACGTAAATGAGTGACAATTTGGGAATACCAGGTGCTGTAAACGTAAGGACCAAGAATGGTCCAGCGGTCCTCCAGGTTTGGGGGTTGGGTGCAGGGCTAACAACCCTGCCCTGTAAAAAACAGTTTATTACAGAAACAGTAACAAAAAGTTGCTGCCCTATGCACCATCTGGGTGTGATGGATAAAGGATGATGATGAAACAAATACTGAGAAGGTTCACGTTATACAATAGGTGTATAATGAGTTTTTTGTCAAATATTTTATTTGATACAAAGAAACTTTATTTCAAATGAAACTAAACATCATGCTTTCTAAAACATATTTTATACTTATGTTAATTTAATAACAAATTACAGTGATAACTGATTTAATTTTTTTTTTATTAACAAGAGTCTGGAGATTTTTGAAGAAATTCTTTATCTTTGTTAATTTCTGAAATGTACTGTTTCAATATAGAAAGAAAGCATGGAATTATATGTCAAATATTTTTAGAAATTACTGTTTGAGTCTGAAGACAGTCAAGAACAAATACTAAACATTTATAATTTCTCTTAAAATATTAGCAAAGTAACAAATATTTTCTTCCTATTTTTTGAAATATCAAATAATGAATGAAAGTTAAGACTATAGTTATGATAAAAACAATTATGGGATAAAACTTTTCAATAATTTCAAAATTATTATTTCTCTTATTGGTTTTTCTAAGTATTTTAAACTTTGTTGATGAATATTGTTTTGTATAAATTTGAAAGGGAAAAAAATCTACACTAAGCATCTATTTTTAAAAAAATCCCCATTGCTGTTCGTAATAAGTCTTTCTATTAAAAATAAAAGACAGGCTAGAAGAATTAAAAATCTTAAAGTTTTAATGTTATTTTTGAGTAGGAACATTTTTTAAAAGAATTTTTTTTACAACTGTTAGATTAATTTTTGTATATAAGTTCAAAAAGGAAATAATAATTCTGTAACTGCAATCAATTAACCACATCAATTCAATAAGTCTTTTTCTTTTCAAATATATTTTTAGATCAGAATAATTGAAAAAAATAAAAATTCCCATTGGGTGCAATTAAATATTTTAGGACATGAAAAACAGGTAAGAAAATAATCAAAGAATAAACTCAAAAGTATTATTTAACTATTTTTTAATTAATTTTTGGCTTGCAGTATTTAGATGTCTTAAACCCTCTCTCTGTTTGCGCCATTAGTTCGTTGTCACTCTCTTTTTCCATAGTGTACTGTATTGATAATCTTATTGAGTTCACATGGTCTAGTAGCATCTGGACCTCTTCCTGGTGTGAAAGTGTCATCAATGTATCTCAGCCATAGAGTTGGCTTTAGAGCTGTAGCTTCTAATGCCATCTCTTCAAAGTATTCCATGTATATTTTAGCCAGTGATGGTGATAATGGCGAGCATATTCCTAAGCCTTCATCCTGTCAATATATGTCTGATTCTAATCTGAAGTGTGTTGTGTGCAGAAAAGCAGGATCTCCATCAGGTTATCTAGTGAAATACGTTATCCTACAAATGAGTCTGAAGCCGGTCTGTTCCTGACTACCTATAGTGCCTCCACTGTGGGTACCGTCTGGTTGCATTCGATGGGAGCATCTTTGAAGTGGGCAGAGTTTTAAACATATGATGGTGACTTTTCTTTCAGTGGTTGAATTATATCTACAAGAAAGTGACTCAAAGGGTGGTACACCAAACCTAGGCTGCTGACAATCAACCTGAGTGGAATACTGTCTGTGAATCTTAGGTAGACCATACATGTGAGGTAGCTTGCTGTAACGTTCAGACTACTGACTGTATGTCCTAAGCTGGAAGTCATCCATGTTTTGGATTAGGATCTGCGACAGCTGTCATTCCATTTTCAATAGGGGATCTTCTAGTTTCTTGGTGCATTCAGTTTTGTCCATCACTACAGTTTTATTATCTTTGTCAGCTGGTAGTATGATGATGTTCTCATTCCTCTGTAGGGTCCTGATTGCCATCCCCTCTTCTTTCGTGATGTTTGGTTTGGGTGGCTTGGCTTTCTCTAATATCTAAGCCTGAGAGATGTTCAAGACTACTTCCTCAATATGGGCAATGCCTTGTTCAGCACTGATTCCACAGAGACACTCAGCTAATGTTGACAACTGCCTTCACAGTGGAGTGATGGACTTCATGTGTCTCCCTTAGATATTTTAATCTTTTTAGATTTAAATAAATTTAATCATAGTCATAGTTCCCTGCATCGGTGTAGGGATGTCAGGTGGTTTGATATTCATGCCAGGACTTCTATTTGTCTCTGATCCTTCAGTATTTGTCTATGTTTCTGAGATGAGGTAGCATTTTACATTATTTACATTATTTGGACTATTATAGTCCTCATCATGTATGTCTGAATTTGAATAATTTTGCTTGAAGGTTAAAATGATAAAAAAAATTTGCTGAACATTTTTAAAATAAAATTTATCGATTATTTTCAGTTATAGTATTTAAGTTTTAAAAACACTAAGAAAATCTGACTCAGGTAACAAAGATTTTTAATTTTAAAATTTAAACGTTTAGCTTTTTGATATAAAATTTTACATTATATTTTCTTCATAATTTTATTTATTTCTTTTTTATAAGTAGAACGTAATGTTTATTTTTTAAATCATGATTTCAACAACTAAGCTAAAAAAAATGTAAACAAATAAAGTTTTTCCTTTTTTATATTTCTTTTTTTTTTTACTTTTATTATTTTGTCAAACAAAAACAATGTACTACACAGCGTAAGAGAGGGTCTCTAGTGCAAAAATGCCTAGGATCTAAAAAATATCTAAAATCATTTTAGTAAAATGAATAAAATAATGCGAATAACGCCTATTTTGAAATTCAAAAATCCTCATATTATTTTCTCTAGAGGACTTGATGAAAAAATATAAAAAATAACCTTATGTTAATAATTGTACCATAAGTTTCTTCCTCTTTTTGGATACTAATTTTACCCCATTAGACCCTACTAATTAGTTTTTTTATTGTTAAAAGGCGTTTTCTTTTTTTAAAGGATTTATAAATCGAGAATTTTAAAAATGAACATTGGCTTTTGCTTTTTATTGTAGGAAACGAAAACAAGGTTTTTAACTTTTGTTTGATTTTATTTTCTTTAATGAAAAACAAAAACAAACATCCTTTATGTCAAAAAATATATTTTTGCTTCACTGTTCATAATTTAAAAAGTAACATGATTATTAACTTTAAAAAAAATTCAAATAGCTACTCAAATACATTTTGGTAAGTATGTGAACCAAAAACGTTAACAAACTTTGAAGACGTTTTAAGTGCGAAGTAACTTTTTAAACAAGTTTCTTTTCTTTTTAAAAAATTGATTAATTTGACTATTTCGAAAAAAAAAATCAATCATTATTACAGTTGTATGTTTATCGAAATTTAGATTTAAATTACTGTTTACGCTAAAAAGCTACAAAAAAAAAAAAGATTGGAAAACGAAGAATAGTCATTTTTATCAAGAAACAACTTACGCATCGAGATCTTTGCCGGCCATTGTTATTAATTTTCAATGAAAATTGAAAAGTATTTCTATCTTCAATTTCAGGAGAGTTAGTTTATATTTGTCTTAATTGTCATTTTCTTTCATAATTTAATATTTTAGATATCAACCGATTAATTTAATAAGCATCTATGTCTTTGTCGCTACACAGTTGAGTAAAAATAACTGCAGGAAAAAGCACTTCGATAAGTGAAGTTTCATTTACAATTGAATTTTATTTATAGCTTAATTTAACAAACCGGAAATGTTACCAAAATAAATTTGTTTCATAAAGTATCTTCGTTTATTTATTTTGTAATTGTTCAAAATGTGTAAGGACAAAAAGAAAAAACCGGACTTGTTTTTAATCAGGTGAACTCTTCGAAATAATTTCTCTTGACTTGCTTCTTGGAGAGAAATGAGATTTGAAATAAGGGAGATAATCGGCAGAACAATTTCCATTAGTTTTGTCGAGTTACTTAACTTGGCTAAATCTCACGACCTCAATGTTTGGCTTTCTCCGAATCACTAATGTTATTGGTATTAAATTAATCAATTTAAGCAAGTCATACAATGGCACACAATTCAATAATTCTTCACCAAATACTTCTATTACAAAGACAGTCGAAACCCATCTGTTATGGGCTTAACATACGCTTTTTAAGTTACCGCAATCCTAAGTATACATTTTCAACAAAACCTCAGGCGAAATGGTATGCTAACGAGTTTTTTTCTCCTTTATCTTCATTTATACTTTCTTGTTAAGACAAATTAATAATTTTTGTTTATCCAACCTTGATGATAATATCATCTTCTTATCTCCACTCATTTGCTGAAAAAAATTACATAGCATGATTTTTAAAAAGGCCCGAAATTTAATGAAAACAAAGTTTTGTTTTGTCCTCAAAATGTTTATGCTATCATTAAAGAGGAAAGCTAAGTATTTTTTAATCATTTTATTAAATTTTTTAATCCTTTCTAACATGTTCGAAATTGTGTTTGAAAATCTTTTTTATTTTTTTCGTCAGCAAATGACCGGATTTTTACAAGAGTTTACTAAGGCAAAAACGTAATAATATTAATTACGCAGCTCATTTTTTGCCGGTGAAAAACATTAATTTGGAAATTCTTGCAAAAATCAAATGGTCGGGTTTTGATGAAACGTTGCAGGACTTATTCACAAATAATGGAAATTATTTTTATAAAATCTTGGTAATTTTTTTTTTTCCATATTACCCCCTCTTTTCAATTAATTTCCTAACGTCACGAACTTTGTTTTTCATGAGGTTTCCTTGGGGAATGTAAATCACCTTTTTTTTTTTATACAGTTGCTCCTTTTGCCAAATACAGGTGGGGGATACTAAAATCAAGCAGGTACAAAAATTTAAATACCTGGGAAGTGTTCTAACAGAAGATGGAAAGTGTGACACAGAGATCTGAAGACGAATTGGCATGCCGAAGGACACGTTCCAGAAGCTGAGTAAAGTATTGAGACAGGGAACTTTCACGAGAAACAAAGAAAAGAGTACTGGATTGCTATGTGATGTCAATTCTTCAATAACAATTTGACAATGAATGCTAGACAATAAGCAGCTGAAATGTGGTTCTACAGAAGGATGCTGCGGATATCATGGATCGGGCGTGTGAGCAATGATGAGGTTTTGGAAAGGATGGAAACTAAAAGGAAATTAATACTGGGCATCAGGAAGAGACAGCTAAAGTTCCTGAGACATGCAATGAGGAAGGAAGGCTTGGAGAACCTGATACTAACAGGCCAGATAGAGGAAAAAAGAGATGAAGGAAAGCAGCAGATAACATATTTGAAGGACTTGAGCAGGTGGATGACAGAACAGGGATTGTGTGGTGTAACAGGAGAAAGCGTGTTAAGAGCCACCAGGGATAGGGAGACATGGAAAGCCATAATCGCCTATGTCCTGAAAGGACAAGACACATAGAAGAATAGTGAAAACAAAAATGCAATATAAAACTATGCCATTTTTTATTTAGATAAACTTCTAATTACTTTTAACAATGCAATAGCGTTTTAAATGTAATTCTTCTTTAGTCAATCACAAGTGTGACAAATATTACATTTTTCTCTTTTTGACAATTCATCGAAACTATGAACCTTTAATGTTGATTACTTGTCCTGGAACAAGCTGCTGAAACTTCAAAAGTGTAAATTTGTAAATAAATTCCTTATCTTGTTTCATTAAAAATAACACGTATTTCATTGTCATTATCCCTACATACTTCAAGATAGTGCTGAAGTTTTTCTGTGGTATTGCCACAAAAACCCCACTTTCAAATTGACTTTGTGTCACATTCGGTGGTGACATGGACACACTGAAAAATACTAAGGACGTTATCTGATCTCCTGCTCAGTTTCTCAGAGACATTTTTCACTATTCCCATGCATCTTTGTTTATTTTTTTTGTCAAATTTTTGTTATCTGTTAGATAAATTTTGACATTTGCTTGCTTTTGAATTTTTTTTATGTCTAACTCACAATGAGTTGTCACTTTTACTGACTACCAGGCATTCTGTCTTACACTTTTTGTTTTTAATGGTGAAACTTTTCCTCTTGCTTTCTTAAATTACTTTTTGTCAAATAGTTATTTTTGATTTTCTTCTGCATAACATGTTAAGGTTATGCAAATAAATTTTGATGGGTTTTCTACTAATCTTAGGAACACTAACAGGTTAACAACTCTTAATAATAAAAGGAATAATTATGACAATACATTGTAATAAAAGTTGTGTGACAATGTCTTTACATAGATCTTATCATCTTAGTAGCCTTAGCTTACAATTTTTTCTTTCTTTATCAAGTTCAGAACATTAACTTTTTCACTTAAAAGAAGCATTTTACAGCCTTCTTTTTGACATTGCATTCTTTGTGAAGGAAAACTTGAAAAATTCCATATAAATTAGATATTAAACTTATAACAAATTCTTTATTAGAACATTTTCTGATAAAAATCTTATTGAAAGTGTGGTGTAATTGTAGTTCAAATTCCAGTTGAATCTGTTGCATTCCCTTATGCGCAAAATACCCTTCCAGCTATGGATTAAATAACAGAACAGATTGAGTTCTCTAGCCTTGGTTGGTAACCAGTCTATGACAGAAATGGTAACCTACTGTGGGAAAATCTTCTTCTGAGTCAGTCATGGATCACTCAAGTGTGTGTAACATATGACATTTAACTGACTGACTAATAAGATCTGATAACCTTATTGAGTAAATAACCATTTAGGAATACCAGATGTGCAGGTGACGTAATGGATAATTGGAATTGGAAATCAGAGTGATGAGTTCCAATTCGAAGAAAAAATAAATCTGATAAAATTCAATAAACTTAAAATTTATAGAGAAAGGTAACTTACACAGCATAAATATCAACTGATTAATCTGTAAAGTTTTAGCTTTTAATCATGTAGAGTTATTAGAAATTTTATACTTTTCAAATAAGACACTTTTAAATTGGCCTTGCAATGTTCTTGTAGCCTTATCTTAACAGGGTGTCCTGTTTCGGCTTTATATTTTTTTCCACAGCTACATGGAATGACATATACACCATTTTTAGTCATGTCCACCTCTGTTAGGGGTGGGGGTCTTACTCAGGAGATGTACCTGCAAAGTTTAGAACCACTTCTGAAGATCATCCTGATGTTATATGGACCACAGATCCTCTGTATTTTCTCTGATAACCCCTTCACGAGGCTGTTTTCTTAAGGAGGCGGCCTGTTTCTCCTTTATATTTCTTTCCACAGCTACATGGAATGGTGTACACACAGTCCTTAGTCATGTCCTTTTCTGTTGGGGATCTAACTCAAGAAAAGTACCTGTAAAATGTAGAATCTCTTCTGAAGATTGTCCTGATGTTATATGGACCACAGTTTATTTTGGATTTTCTTCAATAACCCCTTCACATAGAGTAGACAGACAGGCTGTTTTCTGAGAGTTGTTATCCTCATGCATTCTTCCTTCCAAGTCCATTGGAGCTGTTGTCATGTGTCCTAGATAATTGTTACATTATAGGGTACTGCTTATATTGACCATTTCCTGTTTGTATGTCTCTGGGTCACCGCTTATGACTTTTGCTCAATGTTGCAGGCAGCAGATGATGCTTTTCTTTACATTGTATGGGTGGCGAGAGTTGAAGTTGAGGTATTATCCCGTGAATGTTGGCTTGCGGTATACAGATGTTGTGAACCCCCTCTCTGTTCGAGCTATTAGTACATCCAGGAATGCTAATTTGTTGACTCTCACTTTTTCCATAATGAACTGTATCGCTGATCTTATTGAGTTCACATAGTCCATCTGGACCTATTTCTGTTGTGAAAGTGTCATCAATGTATCTCAGCCATAGAGTTGGCTTTAGAGCTGTAGCTTCTAATGTCATCTCTTTAAAGTATTACATGTATATGTTAGCTAGTGATAATGGCGAGCCCATTCCTAAGCCTACATTCTGTTGATATATGTTTGATCCCAATCCAAAGTGTGATGTTTGTGTGCAGAAAGTCAGAATCTCCATCAGGTTATCTAGTGGAATACTAGTACATTATCCTAAGGATGAATCCGAGGCCAGCCTGTTCCTGACTACCAATAGAGCCTCTACCATGGGTACCTTGGTGAACAGACTCAGCACATTCAGGTTCACTATCTGGTTGCATTGGATGGGAGCATCTTTAATTAGTTCCATGAAGTGGGCAAAGTTTGAACATATAATGGTGACTTTCCTTTCAGAGGGTCATTTATATCTACAAGAAAGTGACTCAGAGGGTGGCACACTGAGCCTAGGCTGCTAACAATTCGTGTAAGTAGAATACCGTCTTTGTGAATCTTAGGTAGACTATATATGTGAGGTATCTTGCTCTAATGTTCAGACAACTGCCTGGAAGTGATCCTTGTTCTTGATTAGGATCTGCGACAGCTGTCATTCTGTTTTCAATGTGGGGTCTTTCTTTACCTTGTTTTTCATGCTTTGCCACTCTTTTGCAGGTTATTTAAAACCAAAAGATATTATCAGATTGTAAGAATATTTTTGCTATAACAAGGCTTTACTGATACAAGTTCTACTAATTAACCCACAGTTAGGGGGAGAAGAGGTGGATTTATACTTTTGCAAGTGTATTTGTACGTAAATGAATATACAATCCGACTAGAATTGAAATGTGGCTCTCCAATTTCTAATTAGATCCATTATCCATTACTTTACACTACCTGCATGTCCAAGTTTACAGCACCTGGCATTCTCAAATGGTTACCCATCTAGGTACTGACAAGTCTTGTCATTCATTAACTTTGGTAATCAGATGAGAAGCAGTGTTTCGACATGATATGTCCATATGCCTATTAGCCAGTCTGAGTAACAGCCCAAGTAAAAGTCTGAGTTAAACTAATAAGAGGAGTCATTAAGAAATCTTCCTGTGTTTTGTCCGTATTTCCTGTTGTATGAAAACAGTCATCATAGGGAAGAGCTGGACTAGAAAACAAAATGTTTGTAAAACACTTCAACATTTTCTAGAATATAAAATTTAATTGGGAAGGCAAAATTACCCACCCGCTTTCTCCACCCTTCCAGAGCTCATCTGAGTTTTCAGTAACATTAATCTCATTCTTTTAGACCATTTCTTGGGTTGATTGTGGGTAACTGAAATTATAGAGGGTGGGAGAGCACTAATTGTTATTTATTAAGCTTAACTTGGAGCATAAGCTGACAAGTATGGGACACTCAGAGAGGATCGAATCCATTACATAGTAGGAATAGTTAACTAAACTAATCTTGTTGACCATAACCCCATGTCAAGAGCCACTGTCATTGTTTTTATAATTCATATTCATTTCTGGAAAAAAAGGTTTATATAATTTATATTTTTGATTTCACAATTTGGCTCTTCCAAAAAAGATGAGCATAAAATTTAATATGACTGATTTTCTTCCAACTGATCTGTTAGAATAAATTTTTGAAAAAAATTGATAAAATGGGACAGTGGTTCTGTTAGAAAATAACTGAGTGAATAAAAAATAACTAGATCAAAACAGCAAAAACATTGAAAATAAATGACAAAGTTTTAACAATGAAAATAAGATTTTTAAAAGGACAATTTGAATCTTGCCTGTTGTCTTTTATTTGTAACTTCTTGAGATCAATGTGTGGTATTCATTTTATCTCAATTAAATGGAAACAGTCTAAGGAATTTAATTTTTTAACTTTATTTAGATTTATATCAACAGCATACATCCAAAATTTCATGATCTTAGAATAGTCAATTATAAAAAAAGAATATTACCCTATTTCTAGTAAAATGTCTGTTAGAATTTGTATTTGTGTAAAATTTAATAAAAAAGATTTGAATGTTTACATATCTTGAAAATTTTATTTGACAAAAACAAATTTTATTTGTTCATGCCATTTTCTGTTGTTTTTATGATTTTAGTTGTTGGCCTTTCCTGGTGCATAGTTTTCTTTTCTCATTTCCTTGGTAACTGTACAACAGTTTAATGCAATTATAGAACCAAATGTTAAAGATTACAAGTGAACTTTATGATGCAACATTCTAAAAGAAACCTTTACCATGCCTGATTTTGTTTTTACCTTGGAAGATAGCTTTTCATTGTTCTAAAATATTTATGATTTTTGGAATCTAGATTTAATTTTTGTTTGACTAATAGTTAACTGCAAATTCCAAAACCTGATTTTTACACAACTATTTTTTGCATTTTTAGTTAAATGAAAATAAAAAGAAATCATGGCATTTTTTTTTTTGTTTTTGTTTTCTAGTCAACCAAAAAAAAAATGGTGTGGTGTTGTTGGCCTTGAAATTCATGCTCAGATTTTATCCAAAAGTAAAATGTTCTCTGGTTCTGCTACATCCTATGGGGCACCAACCAATACACAAGTGGCTTTTTTTGATGCTGCCTTGCCAGGAACTTTACCTGTAAGATACACATTTTATTAGCGTTACCAATTTTAACATTTTTCTTCTTTTCAAGTTTTCAAAATATCTTTTCTTATTCTTTCTTTTTATTTGGTTAATTAGACTGACTTTTCTAAAAACTCTTGACAACAGTTGGCTTTCTGTTGTCATCATATTTAAAATAATTCTGGAATTTTTCTAATAATAATCCTTTGAAAATCTTCTGTTACACTTATTTCTGTTTTTGCCTGGTAAGGCTAATCTAAAAACAAAAGAATTATTTTCAAAATACAAATTTAATTCGAGATTCATTAACTTTTGTTCAAATTAATTTAACATATTTCAGTTGTGTTGAAATAACAAAATCATAAGAAAATTGATAAATATAATCATGATCATAAATATTTTGTTTAAAAAAAAGATCAATATTGATATATGAAAACTGATGACAAAATGAATGTTGTGTAAAATATATTAAAACAAATCTTAAATAATAAAAGCAAAACTATATCAAATACATTAATTTATCTATTTTTACAGAATGAAATGTTTAAATGTATACAATGTAAGCAAGAGTCAATTTAAAAAAAATCACAAAATAAAACACAAGCAATTGTAAATCTGATGAATGTTGTCAAATAGATTGACTATAGTATAAAAATCAAGAATGAATTCAATAATATGAACTCTATTTTGAACCCTTGTCAAAATGAGACAAGTTCAAAATAGTTTTAATATATTTATTTTAGTTGATGCCATTTCTGTTGTTAGAATGATGAAAAGTTAAAAACTCATTTGAGAAGAATGATCTTTTTCTGTTATTGAGAAACATGAAGAGAATATTGTTTTTTTTTTCTTTTTTTGTGCCATGCCTTTTTGTGATGAAAGCCATCATAACTCTCCACAGATTCATTTACTTTATAATCTGAAAATTGGCATGAATTATTTAAAATATAGTGTAGTGGTTTCTTGTTGCTTTTTCCGTGATTTGACTGGTTGCCATTCCATACAAAAGAGCCCAGTCTAATGCCTTTTTTGTAGAATGATTTTTCTTTGGCCTCAAAATATGCCTCAGTTTCTAATATCACTTCGTCATTGGAGCCAAATCTCTTTTCCCTGGACCATTCTTTTGAGGTCTGCAAACAGCCAGTAGTCACTGGAGGCCCAATCTGGAGAATAGGGTAGATGCAGAAGCAATTCGCAGTGCAATTCATATAGTTTGACCATCGTTGCGATTGATTTGTGACATAGTACATTGTCTTGGTGAAAGATCACTTTTTTCTTCTTCATTTGTAGCCATTTTTTGGCTATTTCTTCCTTCAAACACACCAATAATGCTATATATTATTCGCTATTGATGGTTCATCCTTTCTCAAGGTAGTTGATGAGGAAAATACTTTGCACGTCCCAAATTACAGAGGCCAAAACTTTGCCTGCTGATGTTTGCATCTTTGTTCACTTTGGATGGCTTTCACCTGCTGCTGTCCACTCAGCTGACTGCTGATTTGACTCTGGAGTGAAATGCTGGATCCATGTTTCATCCATTGACTCATATTTATGCTAAAACTCCTTGTTGCATGGAAACAGTTGCAAACAACGCTCTGAATCGTCAATGTGTTATTGTTTTTGATTGATTGTGAGCAAATGTGGCACCCACTTTTTCATTGAAATGTTCATGCAAAATGGTGAATACACTGCCTTCTGATATGTTCAACTCTTCTGCTATCTCACAACTTCAATTTACACTCGGCCAAAATGAGTTTGTAAATTTTTTATGTTTTTTGAGATAACTGCTAATTTTGGGAGACCTGAGCATCCAGCATCATTTGTGTCTGTACGATCATGTTTAAAGTTAGCATACCACCTTTTAACTGCTGTTTCCAACAGAACAGAGTTCGAATAACACTTATCAAGCATTTGCTTTGCTTGAACAGTATTTTTTTCTATCAGAAAGCAATGCTTTATCAACACGAAATTCAGATTTTTCCATTGTTTTGAAAATTTGCAACAATAGCTTCACTTAACTGTAATTTGTAAACTAATAATCTGATTAGGCCCAAATTTTATCATGTGCAATTTGAAGATTAGTACTTCATAAAAATCATATGGACTTTTTATTAGTGGCGCCATCTATATGTCAGGCCTGGGACTTATTGAGTGATGTGGTATTAATGATCTTCATGATCTTGGAATGTTGTAGAATTATAAAACAATTTTCTTCACAGTTGACAGGGACTGTAATAAATGATAAGTTTCTCAGAATTATTTATTTATATAATGATATTTATAATGAACATCATTAACCCAACACTCATAAGATTTCTATTGATTTCTCTCTTACCAAATCAGAAAATTGATGTTAGGGATTAAACATTTTTTTTTTGTCTCTTTTAAATTTATATTATACATGAAAGTAACATAAATTATGCAAATGCTTAAAATCACACACACACATATATAGGCCTGATGATTGCTTTTAGCATGAAACACTGTCGCCTCTGGGTTGATGTCAATGTCCACTTATAGATTTACATACACTAAAAGTTTTTATATATCAAGCACAGTTTTGGAGAGAAGATGTATGACAAAGTGAAAAAACTTTTCATGTGACTTGTTTCATGCCTTAGGACTTCATCAGACTAGTTTTGTTCAAATTGATGCAACCACATGGGAGATGCTAGAAATTTTAAATGTAGAAAAACAAATTTTTATGTGTTTTGGTTATATAATCTAGCCAGTCAAATTTTTTTTTGTTTCCATCTTCTTTGATATTAAATATCCCACATTATTTTAATAGAAGACGTGCCAAGAATGGCGAAATTTTGTCAGAGTCTGGATGCAAATTTACTGTGGATGAATAGCAAATTAAAAGCACTTTCTAAACATTTTCATCTTAGTGAATTGTTTTCTCTTTTAATTATATATACAAAAATAACCATGCACAAATGATTTCATGAAATTTCATTGCTAACATTCCTGTGAATTATTTAAAAATTAATTTTTTGGAGAACGGTTTGAAATGATCTAAATTCCACCAGGGTTAAAAAATTTTGCTCTTTATGTTTGAACTTATTTTGCTCTATCCCTTTGTTTCTCATCATATTCAAAAATAATGTTGGCAATAATTGTAGCTCCATTCCTTAATCAGATGATAATGTATTTATTATTATTATTATTATTATTATTATTATTTCAGGTGCTTAACCAAAGGTGTGTAGAAGCTGCAGTTATGACAGCCTTAGCACTGAAGTGTCAAATCAACAAAATATCAACATTTGATCGCAAACATTATTTCTATTCGGATTTGCCAGTAAGTAACTGCTTTTAGAATCATCACCAAAAAACCCCAATCATTTTTCTAAAAAAAAGGCCCTGAAAAATCATCTGTAGTGATCTTAAATAACTGATGTTTAATAGTATAGAATTTATTTAAAACTAATTATGAGTCTTTTTATTCCATTGTACATACTTAAGAGTTAATTCTCTTAAATCCTTTCAAATTAAGTAAAAAGTTTAACATGTTACACTTAAAAACATTTAAGTGATAGTTAATATTCTTACAAAAAAATATTGATTATTTACACTACTTTCATGTGGACTATTCCCCCATCTTTTTTGTTGTTGTCACAATATTTTGGCCATTGTATTCTCCAGTTTTTACCAGGTTTATGTTGATCTGATCATCCTACAGAGAATTCCACAAATTTGCCCTAGTCAGTCTACTTGGTGTCAAGTGCTTATTGAAAAAGATTCAGAAGATCTTCAGTCTATACAACACCAGGACAATATTCAGAAGCATCTTCATTCTATGGAGAATTCTCTACCATGCGAAGCCTAACACTGGGGAGAACATAACTGAGAATGGTGTGTACTCCATTCCTTGAACTTCTGGTAGAAAATATAAAAGTTGCCCCCTAAAAGTAAGGCTAGAGAAACAGTTAAAACCTGTAGTGAGGACAAGACAAATCAAGCATAGCTTATCATGTCGGGAGGGAAAAAGGATAGTCATAAACTCCTCTGGAATGGATTGAAAATACTGGACAAGAAAAGACACTGAAGAGTAAAATGAAGAATTGCATATCTTATACTGTTGATATTATGACCATCAATAATATATCCTAGTAGTATTTGTAATTTTCTCAGAATTGCCTTGCTTTATAGGTTGAATAATTTTGCTGAGAGGACACATCCTTGTTTTATAACTCCTTTCATTTATGTACTACTCAGTTCATGCAAGCAATTTGTTCCTCATATGGATTCTGGACTTTTCCAATATCCTTCTCAAATGTCTCAAGGTTACCTCGCACTTCCAACAGTTCTTTGGGACATACTTGATTTACTACCAGATTAAATTTTACTGATTTTATTTTTTAAATGAAAAATGCTATGCATACTCCATGTTTGAAAGTTTGATTTTCTTTGAAAAATATTTTTTTTCATATCAAACAATGATTTTGCAGCTACAATTTCTGAAGTTGATTTTTCTTCTCAGTTTTTAATTTGATTTTGAACTCAAGTTTATTGATCATTATCTTATGTTTTTTTTTCTTGAAAAATAAAGAAAATATAAGTTTTGCTATGACACATTAGGCTTCTGTTAAATTCAGTAAATAATAGCACTAACAATGGTTATAGTTGCGTTTGGTTATCATACATATATAAAACTGCTATTGAAAGAATTTTTGTTTCACCTGCAGCAATCAACACTGAACTATTATTTTTGTTCTTCAGAAAGGAATCTATTTCTAATTTCTGTGTGCAGTTCTTTTGTGTTCTTGAAAACATTAAATACTATTCTGTCTAGAATGACTATGCGCATACACACGCACACACACTTGTAAAGTTCTCATTAAAAGTTGTACAGTATAAATATACATTTATAGATAAACTGTTTTGGTAGCTGTATTCTCAGTTTCTGCATTGAATCACAGGCTGGCTTCCAGATTACTCAGTACCACAAACCACTGGCTATTAATGGGAAGTTGGAATATATTGTTCCTTCAGCATCCAAGAAGAAGCAACTAATAAACAAAATGGCCCGTATTACACAGATCCAGCTTGAAGTGGACAGTGGTAAAAGTCTACATGATCCTGAAGACCAGCAGAGTCTCATTGATCTTAATCGAGCAGGTAATTCGTTCCTTGTTAAATTGAGAGATGACTAGTAGTTATTCACGTAATCCATCATATGAGAAATTGGAGATGAGGGAAATGAAAAGGAAACTAATAATTAACATCAGGAAAATACAGTTGAAGCTCTTGGGACATGTAACGAGGAAGGTGGGCTTGGAGAATCTGATATTCATAGGTCAGATAGAGGGAAAGAAATACAGGAAAGCAACACATAACATACTTGATGGGCTTGAGCAGGTGGCTGGCAAAGTAGGGCTTAGGTGGGGTAACAGGAGGAGTGTGCTAAGAGCCACTAGGGATAGAGAAATGTGGAAGGCTATGATCACCTACATTCTGAAGAGAGACAGCACATAGAAGATGAAGACGACAATATCATGTGCATGCTGGTGTGTATTGCTGATGAAATTTATAGTCTTCAGCCATCTTCTGACCTAGTAATACTCATATCAATGTACTTTTTGTTTGTGTTTCAGTTTTAGACAAGCTTCAATGTGGTTCATTGCTTTATCCAATACATTATCAGGTGCATACATGCACTATAGAGATGAGCACATACTTCTTTTGTCTTTAATTAGAAACGCTTGACAGAGGTCAGAGTGTACGCCTTTGAGAAGTTGAATGATTATTTTGGCAAATTGTTGTTTATGTTAGACATAGCATATCAATGATTCTTCAGTGTTAACAGCATAGTTCAATTGAACATCCCTTCAGTTGTTGACCTTTGAATGCAGACACTCATCAAGGGTAATACATTGTTACGACAGCAGTGGCAAACTATACAGATCAGAGCAAGTGTGGTTTCAGGACTGTCAATGAAGACCATTAGAAATTTAAACATATAATAGGAACTGCTTTTCAGTTTTTCACTAACCAGACAAATAAAAATCCTCACATTGCTTCGTTTCGTGCCTGTGCACAAAAACTGGGAAAGATTCACTGCATATTCATAAAAGACAAAAGATGAAATCAAAACCACAGAATAAAAAAATTAAAAGCATAAACTGAGTTTTCAATAATTTGGTATTTTATTCACTAGGATTCCAAGTTAAACCTATGGTTCTTTCTGGAAGTAGGTATGTGATATATAGATTCCTTTGCTGTTGCTTCTTACTTCCACTGAGCAACTTCTACTGATGTAACTCATTGAATGGGGGGCTCTTCAATCTTTCTACTTCAACCTAACCGAGGTTTTACTTATATAAGGGTACAGATAGAAATTTCTGAGTTCCAGCCAAGTGTCACTTGACCCCCACAAGTTTTCATTTATTTGTTTTCTTCCTCTTTGGTCAAGTGAGTTGCTACTTTGAACACCAAACTTAAAATATTTTAACTTCTAGCCATAAAAAAAAAAACACCCAAAATTTCAAACCCCAATCAGATCACTTAGGGTCCACTTGATTTTCTGTGTTCAGCGGGTAATGTTAGTTATAGATCTACTGTACCACAAAAGCCAGACTATAGGCACACTAACCACTAACCAAGCTTCCATTTACACTACAGCATTATTGTACCAGTTTCCAGTGATATTGCAAAGTTATCACTTAGAGGATTGAGTGTTCAATTATAAGAATAGGTGCAGCCTTCATGTAAATCGTGTTGTTTTTTTTTTTTTTTTTTGTACGTGTTTGAAGTAGACTTGAGTTGTGGCATAAAGCAGGGTTTATTCATTCACAATACACTGGCCCAGCATTTGGCATCATTGTGTGGACTTCCATAAGTTAGAATACTTACTAGCTGTAGATGTTTTGCAGATGGAATGTTGAACACTGGCTTGTATATCCAAAACATTGTTCAACCTATTTTATTTACATTTCTTCAATAGAAAAGCAATCTGCAGAATAATAGCCACACACATGATGTCCATACTATTTGTACTGCAAGGTGTTTGAGAAACTTCATATATGAAGAAATGAAGGCACGACAACTGACTCCTTCAGTTAGCCCACCTACAGCTGTTGCTGTATTGCATCAACAAGTGCAAGAGGCATGGAATAATGTATTGTAGGATGATATTTACCATCTGTATGATTTTATGCATGCAAAAGTACAAGGCCTATCTTAATACCCAAAGAGGATAGACAGTGTATTAATATGAGGTTGGAATACATTTGATACAGATTTTATTTTTTGATCTATATCTGTGATCACTAATTGTAATCCAGCTATATTACTAATAAGATTAATCTTGGGCAAATTGAAGCCTATACTCCAGGTGTTGTGATTTAATTTCTATCATGGAATGAATGATGAACAATCATGATCACAATTGATGAAGAGAATTTTTTTAATTTTCTCAAATTATTTTATATAAAACTGACACCAGAAACCCCATCAATAGGGTTTGGGAAGAATGAAAAAATAATCTTTGTCATCTTTACATATCAATTGCATTTGAATTGATTGTCTTTAGAACAAGTTGAAATTTTTTTTTTTATAATCATTTCACCCTAAGCAAGGCAGAAGTGCCACTGGTATGCAGGGAGTTACATAAGTGGAGAGTGATGAGAAAGAGGAACAAGTTATAGGGTGTGTCAGAGAATGGGTAAGAGAAGGATAAGAACACTGGCATGAAGAGGGCTGCATGAGAGTAGAGTGGAAAGGGAGAAGAACATGATACAAGGGTTGTTAGGGAAAGGATGCAAGTCAAGGAGATAAGAGATGGCAATTGACATTGCATTTAAATTCTTGGAGATTGTATCTGTCAGGAAAGCTAGTATACGGAAGGGAATTCCACAAGCAGAAAATGCAAGAAAAAAAACTGATAGAGTAGAAGTTGTGGTTACATTTGATTGGTTTCACTGTAAAAGGGTGCGACCTAGCTGCTAGTTTAGTAGCTCGACTAAATTCAGGCAGATGGGGCACCAGGGATATAGAAATCAAAGAAAGGAATATAAGGTTCAAGGTTAGTTTAACAGTGAGCTAAGATGTCAGGTGATTTTACATGGAGGAAGGATTCAATGCTGCAAAAATTGGTATAGATACCACGGACGTTTGAGAAAGAGATGTTAACAGGTTTAGATGATTTTTGTTTAGCTGGTTTAGTTTTAATTCTTACTTTGTGAATGTCATAATTAGAGATTTTTTGTAAGGAAAAGCCTAGAATAGTAGTATCAGTCAATCGTTAAATGTAACATGTGTAAGAAAGAAGCTGACGCAGACTGCAGTATAATGCAGCCTCAGGGTTACCCACCAGTGGCACTTGCAGGGACACCCATCCATACATGACATGGCACTACAAGAAATGCCCATATTATTCAACTGTTGATCAGAGCAGCCTTTCAAGATGCTACCAGTCAAAAGCAGCAACCAGGAAACTGCCAACCCTCAGAATGAAGGGACATTGCCACCATCCACACACATTACAGAAAGCTTACGATAGCACCACTATTAAGACCTGAGGAGAGGAAAGAAACAGGAACCCCTTCCTAAACAGGAACCAAGGGATGAGCCTCTACTGTTCAAAAAAAGAGGGAGGTGTATGAACCTGGCAATAGCAAGTTTTAACTTAGTTAAAGTCAGGAGATCCCTTAATAGTCACTACAAGAGAATTTTAAAATATCTTTCCTTAGAAATTCAAAGGAAAATAAAATCAGCTTTTGCTGCCAGGACAACTAAAAGAGCTAACTGAAATCTTTACTGACACAAGTATATTTTAAAATGCTATATGCAAGAAAAAAAAACTTTTGAAAATTAAACATTCAGAAAAAGTCAATCAAGCATACTAGATTAACCTGGAAATGTGAGATAAAGAATAGACATTGTTTTTTTATTTTTTTAATTGTTTGAATATAAATAATGGTTAATAAAATTTGAATCTCTGATATTAAATCATGTTGGTAAAGTCATGAGACTAAAATACCTGATAAAGACGGACATGGAGTCTTTTATTTATTAAATGAAATCAGATGGAGTGAAAAGCAATAACAGTGATTTGGTTTTTACAGGAATTCAGCTTCTAATTTATTTATCATTTGGTACATTAAATCATATTATAACTCAGCTTGTTTCTCTGCTAATTATTAAGTTAGCGAGCACATGTTATGCACTGCCATTGCCTCAGATAAATAATGGACCATTCTGTTTTGATAGCAAGGAGAGCTGAAAGAAAAAATACATAAGAGAACTTTGGTTTTAACCCTCTTACTTCTTTAATTAATGATCTGCATTATTGTTATTTATTGCAATATTTTGTTAAATTAAAATATTTAATGCTGGAGTAAAGAAATTTCCACAGGTATTTTATAGGTATAGAACTTGCAAGGAGCTGATTTAATCATCCAATTAAGAATTCTAATTTATTTAAAAAAAAAAAAAAAAGCACATTTTCAACTGCTAATTATAAATATTTAGAAAGAACTTATTTTTAAGTATTTTGATATTCCCAATGTACAGAATTGTTTTTATTTTTCAGGAGTGGGATTAATGGAAATCGTTACAGAGCCTGATTTTGTAAATGGAGACGAAGCTGCAGCCTTTTTAAGAGAACTCCAATTAATTTTGGTGACTTTAGGCACTTGCGATGGAAAAATGTCAGGTATATCCATTTCGTTGCCCCAGATAGTTTTATTTAAAGCAATATTAACAGTTATGATAATTATTAAGTGTTATTTTTTTATTTATATCTTTGTAAATCTGCTGGTCTTTGTTATTAACAAGATATTTTGGTTGTCATGCCTTCCAGCCTTCTTCAGGTGTCTGTCAATCTGGTTAATCTTAAAGGAATTTGAACTGAAACTTTTATTTAATATATATAGGGTTAAATATTTCTCATTCCATTGTCTATGTTGATGGATATATTGCCTTGTTCCCTTGTTAGCACTGCTGAATTATTATTTGCTGTGTTTCCCTTGAGTCTAAGTCTATATTCCTGTTGAGTTGTGCAGGTAATAACAACGAAACAACAGAAATATAATTATAATAAAGTGTATTAACGGAAGAAAGTTATTTACAAAGTTGGTTCGTATAATACAGGAAAACAAGGTATTAATGTGTACATCTCTGTACGTGGTAGAGTGCAATTAATCACTTCCGGTTTACAACCAGAAATGCACGACTGACTCGTAATCTTCGAACTGGCCATCAGACTCTCGACACTATGACCATTCAGAGTGCCTGGAACAGTTTATTATACTTCAAAGGTGGAGAGCGCCCTAACAACTCCTCGGCCAAAGTACTGTTTACACCAAATTAACAAACAAATGTTTAAATCCTTCTTGATGAATTCTAGGCCTGAGTAGTACAGAATTACCACTGAGAGATCAAAAGAGTGATCAATACTAAAAGGAATAAGACAAGATATTCCTAGAATTAGAAAAATGTTATGATAGTAACAATATTAGTTTGAATGCAAAACTACTCTCTTTTGATCATCTTAGGGAACAATTTTTTCTTTCCATCAGTATGGCTGATGCTAACCATCAGGAGAGTGACTCACCAGAACCTATCTCAAGTATTTACAAGTCCATGCTTCAAATATTGCTCTTACATTTGGTTTGGTGGTGCTGTTAAATATTTGAAGATTCTTGATAAAATACAAAGAAGACTCTGCAATGTTATTGGTTTAGAACTGGCATCTCAGCTTCAGTCTTTTTCCCATCAGAAGTGTGACTCTTTGTGCCTTCTCAAGCTAATGTTTTCTGCTAACGAAGTGGAAAGATTTATTTTGAATCAATTGTTAGGTCTGCTAGTTGGTTCACTGTATCAGGTTAGACAATTTCTCTCACCAGAACCTATCTTACATATTTACATACCCATGCTTCAAATATTGCTCTTACATCTGCTCTGGTGCTCTTGCTATATAGTTAGAGATCTTTGATAAAATCCAAAGAAGATTCTGCTATGTTATTGGTTTAGAACTGGCATCTCAGCTTCCGTCCCTTTCCTACCACCCTAATGTAGCTTCCCACTTTTCTATAAATACTTTCATGGTAACCATTCTGATGAACTTTCCATATGTTACCTAGATTTGATGAATTTAAGTGCAGTACTAGATTGATGGCAAGGTCTTGTCAATTTGCAGTCGAAATGGCTAGATGTAACTTAATGTAGCTGACAGTTTCGTCTGTCACACTTCTCACTTGTAGATTTCTCTCACCTCTTGCTTTCCAGTTAACTTTGATCGTCAAAAATTTAACTGCAATGTTAGTAGCTATCTTTTATCTTCTTAATTCCTATTCTTTTAATCTTTTATCCTCTTAAGGAAAATGTTTTTTTTTTCTCCTATTCTCTCTCACTCAGTAACCCCTTGCATCTTAAAGACTTTATTGCTTTGCTTGGATGAAAAATTAAAAAGAGATAAATAAGCCTCATCCTAGAAATTCTTCTTTTTTTATTGATTCTTAGAACTTTTTTTTCTTTTTTGTTGTTAAAAATTAAAATGTCTGATGTACAAATCTGTCACATAGCACTGGAAAAAAAGCCAGTCTGTGTTGCCAATGCACATAATTGTCATTCCTATAATTTTAATTTTATTTACCAAATTAATGCATAGGTATTCTTATACAGCAATTTCTAAAGGTAATAAAAACATGATATTATGGGTGCGGGGAGGTCAAATGTTTAAGTCCAAGGTCACAAGTGAATGTGTTAAAAGGAAAAAAACTTGATAAGCAATCACGGATCTGGATCTTGTCACTTTTCTCCGAACATCAAAAAATTCCTTTCATAAAACCCTACAAAATACCAAAATATCAGAGGATCCCTGTTACTGGATGTAAAATAAAAAAAAATTACAATTTTTAAATTAAAAGCTCCATTACTACTTTAAATATTCATTAAGTAATGAAAATAATTTTATTAATTTTTGTACAAGCAATTTGATAATGATAAAATAAGTCCTGACATTGGATTATGGGAAATCTGAAAGCAATGCTAAATGAGAAACAAATTTCTCTTTATCTTGAGAATATATTATGTAATGAGCCTATTCACTGCTCAGTATACCTGCTCAAGAAATAAGATTTTTATCTGATGGATATCTCTATAAAATGGCTATTTTCATCAGGTAAGCAAAATAAAAAAAAAAAAGAAAAAAAAGAATGCTATAGATGAGCTGTTGGTATATATAGACTTACATTTGATAAAATAAACATGGAGGTTAGTTTGTTAACTGTCACTTAGGCTGAAGAGATGACATGCTACAGTCATTGTGGTGAGCACTTCATTTCCTAGAATATTTATCTACCAAACTAAATTCATTCGATATTATTTATTGCTGATAAGAATCCAATAAAAAGTTTTTCCTTTTTAACAAACACTAATTTTTCTACTTGGAAAAAAATCATTGCAACCATTGTTAAATAAATTCTTTAAATTTTATGAGTTGAACAAATTTTTATTATATTTTAAGTTAAAATTCTTAAATCTAAATCTCTTCATTTTTTTATGGACTGATTTTCATATTTGGAACCAATGTCTTTGGCTTTAATCTTGATTAACAGCTGCTAATACTTATTTATTCATGTCCATAAAATAGAGTGGATCGTATTTAAAATTTGTCATTTTTTCACAGGAAGTTCTATCAGCTTTTTACAGCTTTTTGGCAAGGTGTTCCAGGCTATTATCAATGCTGAAATGGTTCATCATCTCATATCCCACAACTTATTCTCTGACAAGTAGTATGGCTTCCGCTTTGCCAGGTCTGCTACCGATGTGCTAATGGCCATCACTGAATATATATATATATATATATATATATATATATATATATACTAAGCCCTTGATAAGAACGGCAAAACTCAAACTGTTGTCCTGGATATCTCTGAAGCATTTGACAGGGTTTGGCATGCTGGCCTTTTCTGCTAGCTACAGGGTCGCAGTATCTCTGGACAACTGTACAATTTAATCCAATCATTCCTATCTAATCATAAAGTGAAGATTGTTTTAATGTAATCAGTCCCCCCAAGTAGACATCTGTGCAGATGATACCACCATCTCAGTAAGAAATCTGCCAAGGCTGTCAAAGTTAACATTGTTCTTGGAAAAGATCTCTAATCTGTGTTGGATTGGAGTAAGAAATAGCTCATAAATTTCAATGCTTCCAAAATGAAGCTACTCTCCATTAACCACCACAAAGAAACTTTCCTGCCTTCCATCAGTATGGATGACGCTAGTTCCCTGGAAAGCAACACACTGCGCTTCTTTGGCCTCACTCTCTCAATTGACCACAAGTGAAACAACTACATCAAATCAATAGCTATATCTACTGCTAAGAAGGTCAGGTCTCTGATGTGTCAGGGCTCAGGAGAGTTTAAAGACACTAAGGAGTGGAGAAGATAATTAGTACATCTGCTGTTGTCTTAAAACTAATTAGTCATTCAGAATACTAATACTTGGGTAAGTTTTCACAATGATATGTAATAATTTGTTTCCGTTTTATCTTTTCAGAGGGATCATTTCGGGTTGATGTCAACGTCTCTGTCCACCATTCTGGGGAACCTTATGGTGTTAGAACTGAAGTCAAGAATATTAATAGCATCAAGCATGTTTCCAAGGCCATCAGTAAGAAAATTATTATTTTTTTTTTTTTGTAAAAGTTACATTCACAATGATTTACTAATTTCCCCATCATTTTGTGCCTTAAGTAAAACATTTTCAAGAAAAATCTCTTCTTAATTCTTTCTTTCTTCAGTTTCTTGTGCACTAAAAACATGGATGACATTGAAGTCATTTTTTAAAATATAATCTTTAACATAGACTTACATCATGTTGAAACACTGGATCTAATATGATCACTGAAGGTAAGCAACATCAAGCATGGTCAGTACCTAAGTGTGTGACTGCTTGTTATTACAAGGTGTGGATGATATACACTGGTAATACCGCCTACTATTACCAGTATTTGTGTATATATATATAAATATATATATATATATATAGATATAGATATATATTGTGTATTTGGGCAACAATCTTTCTTTCATACAGGTTTCATTGAATTGTCCAAAGCTTTTGTACTTTTGCGCGCTTTCGGCTATACTTTTAGTCATTATCAAGAATTAATTTTGTTTTACTTCTAAATAAACATGTGGAAAGTCTTTGTCTGTCATTTTCAGTACTGTGCAAAAGTATTAGGACAAGAACTATTTTATCTTTTATGAGGCATCTAAATAAAGTTTAAAATCACCCCTGTCCTAACATTTTCGAAGACTATTGGACATTGTTGCATGAAGTCAACATAAGAAAGTGCTTAGAATTTGCAAATACAAGCTGCTTGGTAGGAGATACCATTAGACACATTGAAGAAGCTTCTGATGTCAATGCCTGACAGAATGAAGGCTGTGATCAAAGCAAAAGGCTATTATACTAAATATTAAATTTATTTTGTAACAAGTATTTTTGTCTTGTTAAAGCATTTGTTGAACAAATCAAATCAAATTACTTTAACTAAATTGTTTATTTTCTGTCAATATTCCCTATAAAAGATAAAATAGTTCTTTTCCTAATACTTTTGCACAGTACTATATATATATATATATATATATATATATATAAACACACACACACACACACATATATATATGTAACATTATGTTATCAATGTATGATTAGAATATCAGATTAACTTTTCTATAGGTAAAATAATTGTCTATAATCACTTCTGAACTCTCTCAAAATAACATCAGATGCATCAATGGTATATGGTTTTAGATCTTTGAATGAATGGACAGTCTTCAAGGATGTGGGGAATTTTGTCTCTCTTCTTGTAGTTTAGCAGGGTTAACTTCCTTTTTATGTTGATGCACTCACCCCAAGATCTTTTGAGGCCCAACTCTGCAATTGGTTATTATGAATTTTACTTTATTTTGCAATATATATCAATAAGAAGTGAGAACTGGTTTGGGGCATTTGATGACTCATTTAGATATTGATGCATCTGAATATTCTTTTTCTATATTTCTGTATTTTATTTTTCAGACTTTGAGATACAGAGGCAGACTGAAGAGTTGAAAGCAGGAAAAGAAATACAAAATGAAACTCGATCATTTGATGTTGATACAGGGTAATTATCTTAAGGAATTTCTCAGAAAGTTGGAAATAAGTTGTTCAACTTTTAACAAAAAAAGTCCCATTTTTTTTTATGAAACAAATATTGATTATTGACAAGTATGTCTTTCTGAATTACTATTAAATTTTTTATCCTAACAACTTCAAAATGTTTTACAAGAGTATTTGAATGGTGGGTGGTGATTGTCATTAAGTGTCATGGTACCAGAGCATTGGATGTAGTCTAATATTTGTAGAGGATATTATAAATATACATCTTATATCTGATTTTTATAGGATATTATAAATGCATCTTTTATAAGATTTTTGTAAGGTATTATAAATGCGCATCTTGTATAGGATTTTTATAGAATATTTGAAATTTGCATTTGATATGTCTGCAATTCTTAAATTTTCTAATAAAGGATGTTTTCAAATTGAAGAAAATTTTTTTCATATTCAGGTTTTATACTTATTCTTATATCTATTTGTGTAATGTGTAGTATGCTTCTGAACTTATCTCAGAATAATTGGAGAAAAAGATTCCTATCCTTCAAGCTGTGACCAAAGAGTAGTATTTGTCATGTCTTGTCTATATTTCTGAGATGAAGCATTGTAATTATTTACACTACTTACATTGTTCTGACTGTCATCCTCATCTTCACAACGGTTTGGCCATTGTACGCTCTGGCTTTATTCAAATGATTGAAATTTGGAACTGAATCCTTTCTTTTATTCACCAAGATATATTGTTCTATTACCACAAGTCATGCCACTTCCAGATGTCTCTGTATCAGTTATTTCCCTTTAATTCAACTCTTGCACACATGGCATAGTGGATAAAGGCATTGGCTGGACCCATGTGAGTTCAATACCTGGCCTCAGCAGAGGTAAACAAATTTTTCGAGAGTTGATTTAAAGGGACATAATGGACACCCTTGAAATTTTTGTTCATCTCTGCTGTAGCCAGGTATTGAATTCACATGGATCCAGCCAATGCTTTTATCCACTATGCCATGTGCGCAAGAGTTGAATTAAAGGGACATAACTGATACTGAGACATCTGGAAGTGGCTGGCTTGGTGCAACTAGAACAATCCCAGTGAATGAAAGAAATGGTTCAGTTCAAAATTCCAATTACCTGAAAAAGGCCAGAGTGTATAACAGCCTAAACAGCATGATGATGAGGACAACAGTCCAAACAATGTAAATCTTGTTATATCTTCTATATTTCTGTTAGTTCACAGTTTTGTAATGAAGAAACCCTTATCCCAGAGAATCCAACCCTGTGACAACATGATCCTCAATGATCTAAAGAGGTGAGGGTTGGCAATTGCTAATGTCAGTATGAGGAGTTTTTTTTCCCCCCCTTGGCCTGTATCGATGCATATAAGTACAACACATTAAACCAATCATGTGTTAAATCCTGCCACTTTGGAGGGAGGGGAGGTAAATACCAACATTCTTTTATGTACCATGCCCATTCTGGACGTGGCCAATTATAGTTCTCCACAACCTCCTATGCTTTGTAGCTTTTAGCAATGTTTGTCTTTTTGCTGTCTCTCCTAACCCCTGTTCTGCCAACTATAAACTCATTGTATAGGTTATTTACTGCTTTCCACTGTCCCTCTTTTTTCAACATATTTTGTGAATGTTAAATTTTCCAGGCCCTCTTTCCTCATTATTTGTTCTAGAAATTTCAGTTGTCTCTCTATGATTTTAAGTATAAGTGTCTTTTTTGTATTCATTTGAGAAATATCATTACCACAAAATCTTACAAGTCATTTGACCATCTAAGAAGTCTTAATGTTTCATATATATATATATATATATATATATATATATACACACACACAAATGTTTCATATATGTATATATATATATATACACACACACACACACACTAATTCAAAAGATCAGCCGGTTATACTATCTTGATTTCAATCTTTTGGTATCTTTAGGTGTTTTATATTACCTCTTAATGTAAAACACAAAACTTAATATAAATGGCTGAAGATGTTGAAAGGTTGAAACCAAGGTAGTGTAATCAGCTGAGAATAAATATATATATATATATATATAATAATGCACTGCACTTAAAGCACTCTTATTGTTACTATGGGAAAATCTTCTATAAAGAAAATATTAAAATATAAACATTTAAACATAAACACAAAATTGAAAGTTAAGTTTAATAAGCCGTTTTTTAATAAGGGATATAGATGAGCATGCTGAAAGTTTCTTGGCCCAATCAAAAAATTCTTAAAACTAATTCTGATGTTTGGTCATTCAGTCAGATTTTGGAAAGTGAGTAGCCCAAGAATTTTAAAGCATCCACTTAGTATAAAATTGAAAACAGAGATAATTTTTTTTATTTAAAATGATATTTTTGTTTTTCTGTGTAATTGTCTCATTTTCTTTTAATCTAAAAATGGCAAAAATTTACTTCAGTCTTATAAATTCTTCTACTGATAATAATAAGACGAAATATGTAATGTATCTAAAACTATTTGATGTTTTATTTATATTTGTAGTTGAGTCCTTCATCGTCATTTTGAAATGACTAGTGAAAATAACACATTTTATTGCAATAATTTGACCAAATTATCAGAAATTTTAAAAAGGAGTCTTTGTTGTATTTTTTTTTTAATCTGCAGAGAAACAGTACCTATGCGTGATAAGGAAGGCTTCCAAGATTATCGTTTTATGCCAGAACCAAACCTACCACCTATATATGTTTATGATGACCAATCATTGCCAGAGACAGATTTCAATGTTATCAATAAGGATGCCATTCAATCCCAAATGCCTGAGTTACCAAATCAGAAAAGGTCACAGTTACAGCAGGATTATGGCCTTTCCCTTGACATAATCAACATGCTCTTGGTGAGTTATCATATTTCATATGATAAATTTATGATTCTTATAATTTTTATAGTCTTTTAATTTATGTAAGTGGAGTACTGAAAATTTCTTGCTCCAACTCACTCTCAAAATCTGACCTAATGACCAAACATCAAAATTTTGGCTTCGTGATCAGGTTGAGACCTTTTTAGGTAACATATTACTTTAAAATCTTTCTTTTGTAAATAAAGCTTTTTTAATATCGCAAGTCAATCTTCACATCAGTGCTATTGGTGGCTCTTCGGAATACAGTGCCCCCACCCCCCCACCCCTGCAGAAGGTAAAAGTCCCTCAATGGGGCCATCTGTTGGCTGTGGGTGGTGACCCATAATGCTATGACCAAGGAGTTAAGTGAACCTGAATCTGCAACACACCACTTTGGACCTTACTTCGGCTAGATGGGAGATCGGAGAGGCCCAATCCAATCAGTCGGCTAGTCATGTCATATCACATCTAACCTACCTCAAAACAACTACAACTAACAATTAACTTTCCCAGTCCCAAACCCTACACTAACTATATGATATGGACCCGGTATGGGACCATAAAATAATGAGTTAACATGGTGGTAGGTCAAGAACATATATTACGTCAACAAGAGATACAACCAGATACAAAGAGATAGAGTAATAATAGCTTGGCTACAAGTGACCGACTGACAGACAGACTAGGCTGAGCTGAACTGAAGTCATACTGGAAACCAGTGTCTCTGTCACCTCGGCTATGTCCTCGAGAGTAATTAACTCTCGGTTAATATAGGCAAAAAAGAGTCCATTATTAAGTGGGTAACTCCCCACAACACTATACTAACATCTTAACCCAAAAATGTGATGGAAAGCAGTGGCTTAGGGTCAATCTGTGTGGAAAGAAAAGATCATGACCTGGCTGTATACCACCTGATGTGCCTCTGGACTTGGCCAGCGAAACTAAAGACATACAGGTACTTGAGACCTGCCCATATACCAGTATACTATTCATGTAGCTCTGTAGTGCCAGGGCGAATGGGTTTCTTCCCTGGATGCTACCCAACACTGGACTCCGAGGTGGGTGGGGAGCATGGATAATGAAGTAAACAAAAACAATAAATGGCTACCAGAAAAAACTCCAAGAGACTACATAAGGATTTAGACTCTAAAGATGAAAACAATAATAGAGAATCATTTTCCCGATTTATTGTATTAGAATCAGTGGAGAAAACTCACCTAGGTACACTGTTACCTTTCCATATTCAGAAAGTAATAACCCAAAACATTACTGCCAAAATGGTTAAAAAACTGAGAAATGGAACATTGCTTGTTGAAATAGAAAACCAAAAATATGCAAATTCCCAACTAAAAATGAATCAGTTTCATAACTGCTCTCATAACTGAAAGGTTAAATTTTTCTAAAGGTGTGATATGCAGTAGAGGATTAACTCTATGCTCAATAAAAGAAATAAAAAAGAATTGAAAAGCCAGGGAGTAACAGAAGTGAAAAGAATCACAATTAAAATTGAAGGAAAAATTAAAGAAATAAATACCTATATCATGACCTTCAATACACCCACCACACCAAAGGAACTAAAAATCAGATATAATATAGAAAAAATAGAGCAATACATCCAAAACCCCTTGAGATGTTATAAATGCCAAAGATATGGATGCCACCAGGACCTTTGTGCACATCTACAAGTATGTGGGAGATGTGGAGAACAAGACATGCATATAGACTGCCAAAAAAACTATAAATGCGCCAATTGCCAGGGAAACCATGCCAATTCCAGAAGCTGTGAAACATGGAAAAAAGAAACAATTTGTTTCAAATACACAAAAAATGTAACCTACCTGGAGGCAAGACAAATGGTAGAAACTGCAAAATATGCAGAAGTAGCAAAAAAAAAAATACCCTCAAAAATAATAAACAAAACTGCGAAAGTAACATTAAAATGGAAGACATTACAAAACTACTCAAAGAGATGATGGAACTGATGAAAGAATTAAAAAACATAAATAAAACAAAACCTGAAATCAGCTCACAAACATTCAAAAATAAAAACTCAGCTACTTCAAAACCTCAAAATGTAAACTCTTCAGAAACAGTAACTACACAAAAATCAACTGAAAAACTTCAAATTCAAATTCAAGAGAAAAACAACCCTCCAGACAAACAAAAACAAAAACCCAAGATAGATCACGTTCTATTTCAAAAACAAGAAATTCTACTGAAAACAGATTTAAATCTTTGGATACAGATGACATAAATTATGACATCCAATGAACAACCCTCCCCCAAACTCCAAAAAAAGAAAAAGACAAAGATCGCTTAATATCAAGAACAAAAACCCCAACTCAAAACAAATCTGAGGCAATAAACAAGAGACAGAAAACACAAATAAAAGAATGGGCATTGAAAAAAAAAATCAACAAATATCTAAAAATATGGCAAACAAAATAATTAAGTGGAATATAAGAGGCATAAAAGCCAACTTGAATGAACTAATTCTCCTCATTTCAAATCAACTCCCTGATGTTGTTTTCTTACAGGAAACTTTTCTGAAAGAAAATGACACAATAAACATTAAAAATTACGTCTCGTATAACTACATAAGCAAACAGGCTGATAAATCCTCAGGTGGTGCAACTATAATCATTAATAACAAAATAGCACACAAAGAAATAAAGTTACAAACATGCAAGCAATAGCAGTATCAGTAACTCTTCACAAGAAAATAACACTACGCCCTTTCTACATACCCACTAATGATATGATAAAAGTGGAAGAACTAATGCATCTTATCAAGCAACTTCCAAACCCATTCGTTCTGATGGGAGACTTTAATAGTCATAATGAGATATGGGGTAGTAGAGAAACAAACCAAAGAGGCAAAATCAGGATCTATAATTGCAGAAAAACAGTTGTGCCTATTTAACAAGAAACAACACGTATATCTTTATCCAGCAACAGGTACTTACACTGCTATAGACCTCACGATTTGCAAACCTACCATACTCCTTAATTATGACTGGAAAGTTTATGAAGATAACTGGAAGTGACCATTTCCTTATAATATTGGAGAATCATACATTCCAACCTGAAGCACAACCATTACGTTGGAATTTTAAAAAAGCTAAGTTGGAAAAATTCCAGCCGCTATGCCAGAGCAAATTAATCCCCAAGTTAACCAAAAAATGGGCCCCGCTACATTTTTTACTGAAACATTACTTACAATAGCAAACAAAAGTATACCCAAAACATCACATTCCATAAAGAAAAAGTAAGCTTTGGTTTGATGCTGAATGCAGAAATATACGACAAGCAGCTCTAAAAAGATTTCAAAAGTAACCTACAAAAGAAAACCTAAACACATTCAAGAATTGCAGAGCTAAAGCCCGCCAAATATTTAAAGAAGCCAAAAGAAGAACTTGGAGACAATACATATCCAAAATAAACATCTACACAAAAAGCAAAACTATATGGGAAATGATAAAGAAAATGTCTGGCAAAAATAGTACCCCACTAAAGTATCTCATACAAAATAACCAAAAAGCTACAAACAAAAAAGAAATAGCAAACCTTTTGGCAGAGATTTTTGAAGTAAACCTATCCTCCAAAAACACTCATTATGGATTTCAGAAGATCAAAGAAAGAGAAGAAAAAACCAAATCAATTTCCAAACAAATATTTCTCAGGATTATAATCAGCTCTTCACAATGAACGAACTTCAAGATTCCATATCAAAGGCCCATAACACAACTGTAGGCCCAGATGAAATATATTACGAACTGCTAAGGAACCTCCCTAAAATATCAAGGGAGTATCTACTATCCATTTATAATGATATATGGACAGCAGGCAATATCCCCAAACTATTGAAACAGGCTATCATAGTTCTCATAGCCAAAAACCAAAACTGCTCAGACCCAACAAACTATAGACCTATTGCCCTGACAAGTTGCACCTGCAAAATCCTGGAAAGAATGATAAATGATAGACTAACATGGTTCCTAAAAAAAAAACAAATATTCAGTCTGGGTTCTGGAAAATCAGAAGTGCAATCGAATAACTAGTCCGGCTAGAAACCTATATCCGAGATGCATCAAAAAGGAACATATAATTGCCATTTTCTTTGACCCTGAAAAGGCGTACAATACAACTTGGAGATATCATATACTTGGATTGAAAGGAAGATTACCCCAATTCATAAACAACTTCCTAACAGACAGGAATTTCAAAACACAGATAGGTAACACACTCTCGGACACAAAGATCCAGGAGATGGGTGTCCCACAATGAAACATATTATTTGTAACACTATTTAGTATAAAAATTAATGGTATTGCAAAATCCCTCAAACCTGACATCGAAGGATCCTTATACTTGCATGACTTCTTGATCTGTTATTCATCCAAAAACATGAACATAATCGAACGACAATTACAACAGTGCCTGAATAAAATAAGTCAGTGGACAGTTGAGAATGGATTTAAAATATCTCAGACTGAAACTAAATGCATGCATTTTTGCCAAATACGGGAAATGCACTGTAACCCAGTTTTAAAATTGGACAGCATAAAAATTCCTGTAGTACAACAACAAATTCTTTGGGCTTCTTTTTGATTCCAAATTAACATTATTCCCCATATAAAGCAACTAAGAGTAAAATGCAATAAAGCCATTCAATTAATGGGAGTAGTGGCGCACACTGATTGGGGCACAGATAAAAGTACATTATTAAAATTATGTAGAACATTAGTACACTCCAAATTAGACTATGGTTGCTTCATTTATGGATCAACCCGAAAATCATATAAATAAATAATAGAAACAATACTCCATCAAGGACTGTGACTGGCACTGGGTGGCTTTCCAACATATCCAGTGGAAAGTTTGTATGTAGAAGTGAATGAACCTCCTTTAGCTCTACAAAGGCAGAAATTAGCACTACAGTTCTATACGAAACTAAAACCATGCCCATTAAACCCAGCTCACAATATCATATTTAAACCAAAGCGCAAAGAATTATTTCAAAGAAAAGAAAATGCAGTAAGATCTTTTGGACTTTGAATGGAAAGCATAATTGAAGAAGCTATAACATTCCTCTTAAAAACGTACATGACACCATGAAACCAACTATTACACCTTGGGAAATAAAACAACCAAAAGTGGAACTCAAACTAAGTAACCTCAACAAAAGCACTACACACCCACACATCTTTAAGGAAGCTCTAAATAAAATTCTGAACTATTATCCCAAATATAACACCATATGTACAGATGGATCTAAGGATAAGGACACAACAGGATGTGCAGTTGTTTGATAAACAAGTCATTCAAAAACTTCTTCCTAAGGAAGCATCCATTTTTAGTGCTGAATCAAAAGCGATTGATTTGGCACTTAACATCATCTCCCAAAGCAAAAGGAAAAAGTTCCTGATTTTTTTTCAGATTCTTTATCAGTACTGACAACTCTACAAAATAAAAAACTAGAAAACCCACTGATCATAAAACTATTGTGAAGATTAACATCATTGTCAGATACAAAAGAAATTATCCTTTGTTGGATTCCAAGTCACATGGGAATCTGAGGAAATGATAAGGCTGACACAGCCACCAAAAATGCACATAAAGAGCCCATTGACCAAACCTATAAGATTCCATACACAGATTTAAAAGTAAAAATCATATATTCAAAATAAATGGCAAATCCCCTGGAACAACTGCAATCTAAATAAATTACTAACAATAAAACTCATTCTATGTGAATGGATACAGGGTTACAGGGAATCACGAAGAGAGGAATTTATCCTTTCTTGACTCTGTATTGGACATACTAAAATCTCACCTTTTCCTATTTGAAAAAAAGGAACCACCATGGTGCACAGCCTGTCATGCCCTATACACTGTAAGACTGCACTGACTTTTCATCTGTACAGAAAAAGTACTACAAATCAAAAACAATGGAAGAACTATTTGAACACACCAAGAGAGATCATTTATTGGCATATTTAAAGAAAATAGAACTATACAACAAAATTTAATTAAAATAAAAACGTGTACAATCAATCTAATGCGTACAACCACTCTAACGCATGCAACAACTTCGAAACAAATGAACTATATTAAAAAAAACGTGATCCTAAAATTCAAAAACTGACCCTTAAATGACCATAATGGTTGATGGGTTGTTAAACTTAAACCAAATCAAACCAAACCAATCTTCACATACCTCGTCAAATACCATAAAACATTGGCTTCATTTTTTCTGTATTTGTATTACTCTGATAGCAATAACTCGTTTAAAAAAAGTTACGTGTATGCAAAATTTTGCAACATCTTTTAAAAAGAAAATAATCACATAGATACATTTACAACACAATATGTTGTTCATTTACAATTTGGGCAAAACTAAAGAAGGAAGTAAAAAAGACAAAGCCATTTGCATGTAAATGGTTTGAAAAGTGGGCTTGACTTGGAGGACAAAACCAATTGGCAGTAGACAACAAAAATTTGGAAATAAGTTATTTTGGATGATGACCCTCCCCAACTTCAATCAATGTCTCACCACCCACCTTTCAATTTTTACAAGACATAAAAGAAAACCTTTTGCAGAAGATTGACAACAGAGATGGAAAGTTGGTTCTCTATAATAATCTGAAACATCAAAAATCATGGGTGGATTTAAGATAATCTTTAGCATCAAGAACCAAAATTTAGCCTTTTTAAAAAAAAAATTGTTATTGCTCAGTATTTGTTGGGATATGAAAGGTGTACTGTATCTGAATTACTGAAGTCTGGTGAAACTTATTGCAGCAAGTTACAGTTGTTAAGTTTTAGATTTTAGCATTGAGAATTGAAGAAAATCAAAGCCATGTACAAGACAGGGAAGGCAGAAAGTTGCCTGTTTCATGACAACAGCATTTGCCCACACATTGCCTTATTGATTAAAAAAAAAAAAGATAACACTTAATGTTGCATTTAAATTTTTGAAGATGATAGTCGACTAGAAAGCCGGAAGAGAGTTTCACAAGTAAGAAGTGTGAGAGAAGAAACTGTTAGCATAGAATTTATTGTTAATAACGATTAATATGAAAATATTTATAGAAAAGCACAGGGAAGCTAATTTACAGAGGTGGGAAAGGGACTGAAGCTGAGGTGCCATATGATCTTTGCGTTTTATGTCAGCAGAAAACATTTTATATGAGAAGGCACAATGAATCGCTCTCCTAGACATTAGCCATATTGATGGAAGAAAAAATGTTTTTCTAAGATGTGAAGGTATTAAAATTAACAAGACTTTTCTTCTTTCAGTCAACAACAGAATTTTTTGAGCAGCTGCTAATTTGCCTCATCACATCAATTAGACTTACCATTAATACAGAAGCAAATAGCTGTCCTCAGCTTAGATACCAAATTGAGAATTTATGACATCCAGAAGGTTGTTGATGAAAATTATGAACAGTGTAGGTCCAAGGATAGAACCCTGGAAACACCTGCATTAATGCAAAAAAATCTAAAAGGGCAACCATTCAAGACAGTTTTCATTTTGAGATTTAATAAGAAAGATTGAATCAGACCAAAAATTAAGTCAGAAATGCCATGACCTTTCAACTTATTAAGAAGACCAATATCCCAGACCCTGTCAAGCCCCTTTGAGGTGTATTCAAAACAACAGCCCATGCTTCACTATTCTTATCTAAAGTTTGATAGACTCTTTCAGCAAAAACCCTTAAAACCTCAGCAGTTGACCTAGAGAAGCAAAAGTTACATTGCTTGTCTGAAGAAAGATACTGCATGGTGAGATCCTAAACCAATTCAGAGTTGATTAGAGCGTCTAGTACTCTAGTCGTTAAAGTACTTTAATATTACATCTAGTACTCTAGTCATTAAAGTACTTTAATATTGCTTTATCATTAAACAACTTATTCTGCAACTATGACTAATAGTATTAGCCATATTCTGTTTGAACCTGTTATATTTTTGTTATGGTTTAATACATTTGAACTTTGTCTAAAAGACCTTTGTTATTCCATGATTTATTTATTCACATTTGTCTTGTTTTGGTGTAGCAGCCAAAATATAATGATTTAAATAGTAAACATGAAAATGCTAATATGAATAATTCATTAAATGATGACAATGCTTCATCTCCAAGCTCATAAACTTTTGTATCCTATTGTGTGCTATTTGTACATTGTTTTTAACAGTTTGAACCTGGAATGATGGCCACATTTGAAAACATTTTCGCTATTGTTAGTCAAGGTCAATTGGTGAAGCCACAGATGATTGCAAATTTTTTGATGAATGATTTCCTCTCAGTTCTAAACAGCAATGATTTGTCTGCTGATAACAGGTAAGTTAGTTTTATGATTTGAAACATTTTCTTAAACTGAACCAACTTTGGAATATATTCATAAAGAACAAACTGATTTCAATAGTTTATGAAAAAAAAGTCTGGAAAAATTATTATCAGTGCTTGTTATATTCTGTTTCTTTCTTAAACAATAAGGTTCTTTCTCTTTTTTTTTTCCATATCCCTTTTCTCTCTTGCACTATTTATATTTGTATATCTGTACATGTGAATGTATGCATGAAATAAAAAGTCAAATATTTTCATGATTTAAGAAAAAAGTGGAGTAGAAATTAATTAAATCTCATTAATTTACTTTTCCTTTCAAATGATTTTCTTTTCCAACTCTTATCCACTTGACTCCAGTCCTTTCTACATCACCCTGTGCATCTTCTTTTCCTTTCTCTCTATCTTCGCATCCTTCTCTTGCCCTTTCTCTGACACCCCCTGTAACTGGTTCGTCTTTCTCTTCACTTTCCTCCTGCCTAAACTGTTACTCTCTTATGTAGCCCCCTGGGCATCAGTGGCGGTACCACCTTGCTTGGGATGAAACGATTAAAAAAAATAGCGTGTTTTTCATTTTTTTACTATTTCATTTTTCTCTGAAATAATTAATTCCAGCATTTTGGTAAATTGTAAATTTCTATTGCTTTTAAAATTAATCTTTTTAAATCAATTTCTTAGGGAATTGAAAACAGACTTTTAAAAGGAATAATTTTGAATACTTGAAATTTGGATAAAAATTTAACTTTTTAAAATCAGTTCAATTTAATTTGGATTTTAAATAATTCACATTTTACAAAACCAGAATGAACAGTAGAGCAACTATTAACTGCATAACAAACACTTGCATAAATAACTGTGATAAGTCTGATACGAAAATATTAATTTTATTTTTTATTTTGCATCAGTATCAACCCGAGGAAAGCAGTAACACCACTAAGATGCAAGGGTTACAAGGTGTGAAAGAATTAGGAACTGAAAGATTAATTGCAAGCAGAAATAGAAAGACTAACCAGGAGGACAGTAGAAATAAATTGACATTGCATTTAAATTTTTGCAGATTAAAGTTGGCTGGAAAGTCTGGAGCTGGATAGGAGTTCCACAGGCTGGAAGGGAGGGAGAAGAAAATATTAGCATAGAACTTATGACTACATCTAGCCAGCTCAACTGTAGATTGATGGGATCTTGATGTCAGCCGAGTATTGATCTTAAATTCATAAAGTCTAGGTACCAAAGCAAAGAGCTCATCCAAACAATTACCATGAAGGTATTTATAAAAAAAATGCACAGAGAGGTAAACTTATGGCAGTGGGTAAATGATTGAAACCAAGCTGCTAGATCAGGACCAATAATATTGCTGATTCTTCTTTGGATCTTATCAAAGAGTACAAGGTAAATAGCAGGAGCATATGTGGCAGCAATATTCTAAGCATGGTCGAATAGTAGACATAGATATGTAAGATAGATTCTGGAGAGAAAAATTGCATCGCACAACACAATGACCTTCTTAGCGGCTGACCTAGCAATGGATTCAATATGGTCTTTCCACTTCATGTCAGCTGAGAACATTAGCCTGAGAAGACACTTTCCTGGATGTTAACATGAGTCATGCTGATGGAAAGTAGAGAGGAGTTTTTTTCAGATGATTACTGAAGAGAAGTTTAGTTTTAGAGGTGTTAAAAGTGACAAGCCATCTTTTGCCCCAGCTAATGTCAAATTTATATGTTGTGCACAGATATCAAAATAACATCTGTTTTCCTCTGATCTTTCACATGGATTCAAGTAAAGTAAGAAATCTGCAAAATCATATACAGGCATGTTACTCAGAACTGGCAATCAAGATAACCAAAAAAAATCTTAAGTTAAATTGATGGGGATGTACTTAATTTTCCAACATTATTTTTAAAGTTACTTACTGAAGTTGGTGGTATCATATTACCATGTATGTTCATATAAAATGACAATATTGGATTTAATTAAGAATTCTGGTCTGATATTTCAGCCAAAAAATTTCTTTTCACTTTTATTTTTCATTTCTTGTTTTCTTATTTTCTTTTCTTTTCAAAATGATGATTGAAAATGTTTAACGCATTCACTGCTGTAGACATACTGATAAGTCCTTACAAAACTAACATTGCATGCTATTGATGTATATATAAGTTTCAAGATGCTAGGAAATGTTAGTCATTAGTGTTGTTAACTAACTTGTGTGTTGTGCTATTTCCAAACCATTATGGACATATAGTACATGAGCAGTTTTGTGTTATATTTTTATTTTATTCTGTGTCAGGTTGGGTGTCATTTATCTTGGTCTGTACTGCAGAGGATCCAATCAAAACCAAAATGGCAGTACCTATGAGAAATCACTGTCAGCATCTTTATCATAGCAATTTTTATTTATCCCATGATGGGTCAATATCTGCTAGTATTAATAACAAAAATTTGTCATTTTCCTTTAAAAATTTATAAAATCAATTTTATTTTAACTTTTTCAGTGACATTCCAACCTCAGCTCTTTCTGATATTTGCATCCTGATAAATGAAGACAAGATCTCCAAGGCAACAGTCAAAAATGTAATTAATAATCATTTATTCTAAAATATATACCATCACCACCATTATGACAGGCATCACTTGAACATAAAAGCATAATTTAGATTTATATACATTTTTCTTAATTTTATGCCATTTTATTTTACCTTCTATTTTTATTCCTATTTTCTTAAATTCGACATCTTTACATAAACTATGTAATTTTATTTATTACTTATTTTTTATATTTTTTCCCTCAATGGTTTGCCTCTTGTCTGGTCTTTTGAACAGGAGTAAAGGTTTATCCCTGGTTCCCTTTTTAGGATTGGGTTTCCGATTCCTTTTAAAGTCTATTTCAACTCTATACTTATGAATTTTGAAATTTTGTTTTCTTATTTTTTCTACCCAATAAGAGTAGATAGGTTTGCCTATCGTCCTGTTCACACTCCTTCACTGGTCTTTTGAATAGGAATAGAGGTTTGTTTATTGTTCTCTGTTAAGAAAGAAATGGAAACCTAATCCTAAAGTCTTTTCATTCTCTTTTATTCCCAGTATCTCTTTGCGTATTAGTGGCATTATTGCCTTGCTTGGGGTGAATTTATAAAAAACAAAAAAAAGATGTATATGATCTGAATGTAAATAGTGTAAAAAAGGATAAGCCCCTCGTTGCAGAAATTTAGACAGGAATTTACATATTTACATTTGTGTATATTTGTGTATCAGCTGTTATTTCAAGAAAATCTTTTACTCTATACTTTTTTGGGTACAATGAAATAATGATGGAAAGGATGGATGAGTAATCATATCTTAGACTTAATAAGAACTAAACTTTATTTTGATGAATAGGTATTAGTACTTTATTCCAATTAGTATACCAGTTAGGCAGAAGAAATTGCTAGCAGATTCTTGTCAGTTCAACTTTGTTCAGACAGGACAAAATTTTGGATTTACAGTTAAAAGCCATGTATACCTCAACTTGTTTTTAAATTGCGTCACAATTTTGTAGATTATTTCCAGAAGTGAAATCATCCACTTGTTAAGCACCCCCACTAAAATTATAGCTTTCAGCTCCCATTTGAAACTGAAGGCGACATTAAGTTTTAATGATTTCACCCCAAGCAAGGTGATAATGTCATTAAGATGCAGTGGTTTACTGGGAGTGAAAGGAAATGAAAAGACTTTAGTGAGGAGAAAGGACAATAAAAGAACAGGATTATGGAAGATGGTGATTGACATTGCATTTAAATTTATGAAGATTGTATGTGCCAGAGAAGCAACTTTAAGCATATTCCACAGATGAGATGTGTGAGAAAAGAACTTTTGGTTGCTATTTGAACAGTAAAACGATGATTGCTGCGGTCGAGTTAGTAAGGAGGAGAGCTTATTACGACAAAATTGCTATGAAAATATTTACAGAAAAGACAAGCCACATTATGGTAGTGGGCAGGTGACTACAGTAGAGATTTGAAATTTGTCGAGGATCTTGAGATATAAAGCAGTTAAAAACCAGACCATATATGCCAACAATATTCAATGCACAGACAAATGGTAGATTTATTAATGTGCAATATGGATTTTGGTGAAAAGAATTGCCTGGCTCAGATACAGTGAATCAACTTCCCTTGTAGGAGGCCTAGCAATTGATTCAATATATTGTTCCAGTTCATGACAGTGAAAACTGTGAGACTAAGAAGGTACAAAGAGTTGCTCGCCTTGAGGTTAGCATCAGCCATGCTGATGAAAGGCAAAATTGGTTCTCTATGACAAATGATAATATTTTTGTTTTGAAGGTTTTAAAATTAACAAGCTTATCCCTGTTAACAATTGAGGCCATTTTTGATAGCAACTGCCAGCTTTACTTTGTCAGGCCTCTCAGACGTACAATTAAAACAAGAACATATAGTTGTCATTAGCATGAATACCTAATTGGAAACTGAAGACATTAGGGAGGTCAATGATGAAGATATGAACCAATGTGAATCCAAGAATAGAGCCCTGGAGTCACCCTGAAATAATGAAAATGATCTGAAAGTGTTGTTGTACAGTCCAACCTCATTATGCAATTTAAGAATGATTACATTAAATCAAATATTCTACTAGAGACACTATAATCTTTGAACTTGTTAAAAAGGGCAGCATGCTAAACCCTCTTGAATGCCTTCAAGATATCTAAAGTCACCATCTGAGCCTCACTGTTCTTATCTAAATTTGTCTGATAGACAAATTCAGTAATAACTATTAACACATTGGTGATAAACCTAGAAAAAACAAAAGCCATATTGTTTATTTGAAAGAAAGCCATTGGAAGTGAGATGCCTAACCAATTTAAAGTTGATTAGAGCCTCTAGTACTTTACCAAATTGGGGGAAAAACTAATAGGATAACCAGAATTGTCATCAGTCTTCTAAAAGACAGTAACTACAGAATAAAATTTCTAACAAGCTGGAAAGCAAGAAGCAGCAATGTATTTGTTGTAGAGTTTGAAGAGAAAACAGGAACCAGTTCAGGAGCACATTTCCTTAGGACAAATACTGGGTTTCTGTCAAGTCCACAAAACTTGTGAAAATCTAGTTTAGAGATGATGGACTGAGTTATCTATATCATGCAGTAAAGATTCTGTTCTAAAGGGAAAATCAAGCAAAGTTTCTGCTAAAAAGCCAAGAGCATTATGAACTGATACAGATCATGATCAAAACTGCCATGTTGGTATAGCCAAAAGTGCTATAGGGGCTGAACCAGAATCACACTGCTTCTGTTGTAAATATAAAGAATAATTAAACATATTTAATTTTTTTTTTATTTTGCACTAAACAGTTAATTTTAACTTTAACAACCATTTTTAATTTTTTGTAGAACTATGTGTTGGGCTAAGAGACTAAAAACAGAGCCTCTCAGGTGTTTTTCTCCTGTTGATGCCATTTCAAAAACTGTTTTTTTTTATATTGTCAGTTGCTTTGTGTCGGATGTGTCTGATTGTATTTTCACTTTCCCACATGCTGTTTGTTGGTTTTAATCTATATTGGAGTGACTGCAAAAACATCCCCTCTCCAAATTTATAGATACAAAACACAGATGCATGCTGGGATTTCTTCTTAGCCAATAGGATAGGCCACTTCTCAGTCTCATCAGACTTAATTCTGTTTTTTCTTGTCTTGAAGTCAGAAGGCTGTCTGTATTCCTTTCGTGTGTCAAAACTATTCTTAGTTTGTGAACTTTTTGCCTTATTACTTTAATGCCTTGCTTATATTGTTTTTCTTCTTTTGTTTAATAATATTTTTTTTGTTCTGTTCTTTTCTTTCTTTTTAGTGTTGGAAATCTTATAGGCATCTGTTGAGAAAAATCTAGAGCATGTTGGTTAAACTGTTAGTTGTATTTCATGTCTCGGTTCTATACAGTTCTACAAAGATTCAAAATAGAAAGCAAATCATATTTTTTTTACCAATTTGGCTTTCATAACTTTAAAATACTTCATTGTAGTGATTTATAAATCTTTACTCACACTCCACAATTGAGTAACTATGTGATGAAGTTTCTATGAAACTTCTCCTGTGAAAAATCTTCTTCAGTTATGTAATCATATCTTCCAGGTTCTGATAGAACTTTTTAATGATCCCTCCCAGTCAGTGAGAAATATTGTTGAATCAAACAAATGGTACCAAATCAATAATATCGATCGACTGAAAGATCTCTGTGAAGAAGCAATTTCTCAGAATTCAGCAGCTGTAAGTATTTCTTTACACTCTTCGTTATTCCATTTGGAGGCCTCTGGTAAATTGTTACAAATTTGTTGTGCTTTCCTTGTGTTATACCAGTCAGTCTTACATATCACATTTTGCTTGTGTTGGCAAAAATAATATTAACAGAAACACTGAACTTATTGTTTTTTTTCTTTTTCTTAGAAATATTTACTTACCCAAAATTTATTCTCTATTGAAAACAGAATCGATTTATATTGGAACTCATTTCATTTTTGTCTTATATTTAAAACTTACTTCTCTTTCTTATTATCATTATCATTTGTATTTATAAGCATCACAATTCTTCAAAAATACTTAATATTAATAGGAAAAGTTGTGGAAAACTATGTCTATTCATGACCTGAAGAAACACGGCACATAGATATGTAAGAATCAAGAGTTTTCAGATAAACATTGTGCAGGTAAAAATCAAATATAAAGAAGAGAACTAATAGTTCCTTCACTATTCTGACTTGCACAACAGATGAAAAGGAAAAGAATTACATACAAGAAAATAAAGTCGGTATCACTGAACAAGAATCTGACACACGAAAAATTGCAAAGTCTCTTAAGTTGACGAGGCTTCTTGGTACACAACATTAGTGCTTCTTCTACTGGGTGCCAGTATGAAAATCTTTATTTAGAGGTTTAACCTTAGAATAGTTAACTTTAAGTTAATGATTACAAAAAAAATGAAGAAATCAAATTAAGGCTAACAATCTCGAGAGATTCTCCTTGTATCCTCTTGCCATGGAAAAGTCAAAACTTATAGGTAATTTGAATTGCTTCAATATAACGTGCTGTGACAATTATGACCAAATTGGTTAATGTTATGAATTGTTAACTCTTCTTTGGTTATTTAATGGTGAATTTTGTATGAGGTACCTAGTAAGGATCCAACTCACTAATTAGTAGTAATGTTCAACCAGATGAGCCTTGTTAACCATTACCCCTACTGAAGTGCCTCTTAAAGGCTGGGATTCCTCAGAATCTATCCTTTTCTTACCTCAGTTTGGAGAGTCTGCATAAAAAGTTACAGATTTTAATTTTTATAAAAATATCACAAGGAAATATTTTCTGCTTTATAACAAATGAAGCAAAAATTGTAGAAAAATGTTTTCTTGTAAATTTTTTTATGGTTTCAGAAAATGCTTAAATTATTCACAGTATAATTATTATTTCTAGTTTAATGAAAAATGATTGAATAGTTCCAATGAAAAAATGTTTTAAAAATTATCCATTGTTCAATAAAAAGCCTACTTCCTTTCAGCAAAACTCATGACAGTCACCACATATGTCTCAAAACTCAATTTATTATCAAATTATTTCTACTTCATGGTTTGGATTGTGACTTTTCTTTGTATTTGTTTGTTTTTATTATGAGTTTGTTTACCTGCCAATCTTGACTGTTAGCAAAGTTTCAAAATTGGATAATTTTTAATTAAATTTTTTTAGAGTCTTTTAATATACTGGATCCTTTGAGCAGCTCAATTGTATTCATTATATAGTTTAAGCTGTCATCTGTTTGATAACAATTTGCCATTATTGGCTGATAATATTGAACTAATTAACATCACCAATTTTACTTCAAGATTATCATTGAATAAATAATTTGGTAAAGCTTTTGCTTTGTTTTACAGGCAATGAGGTTCAAGAAAGGGAAGGAGAGAGCTATCAACCCACTCATTGTACATGTCTTGAAGGCTACTGATGGTTGTGCTAATCCTCAGAAAGTGAAGGACATTCTCTTGAAAATGTTAAGTTAAAATTTGGATAAGGCTTTCATTGATGAATAAATCCTTTTTTTCAAATTTGTATTCAGATATGTTTGGCTTTCTACTTTTTTTTTTTTTAATATCTCTATTTTTTGTGTAATGACATGTTATCATTATTTATATGTGAAAGAGTGCAAAGCAGAATCAAGCCAGAGATAGGACAAGAACAGTGGTTTTGTCAAGGAAAGTGGAACAAGGAACACAATATTTATGCTTAGGATGCTATCAGAAAGGGCAATACAAATGGGAAAAGGCATGTACCTATGTTTTATAGACTATGCAAAGGCATTCAACAAAGTATGCCACAAAGAATTGATAGAAATGCTCAGCAACCTCAACATATTGGGTTATTAGAATTATCAAGAACCTCTACTGGCATCGGGAAACAAATTCAGCAAATATACAAAGATAGAAAGGTGTGACTGTCTAACCCTACCGGAGGGGCAGTGGTCGGTCCAGGCCTTGATTCTATGGTCACGGCACCAGTTGTGACGGCTCTGACTCTTCTGGCTGGTTGGTTTGGATGAAAACCCGGTCTACCACAACCCAGATATGACACCAACCCCTCTGGTTGTCTTGGTCACAGTTGATGTCTGGTTAGAGTCAATATCAGCTCCGCTATTCCCAGCTTGCTTTTAACGTCTGGTTACTGAAGTAACTGCTTTGATTTCTAGTCCAACCTCCCCACATTGTGATTTGATCTTAGACGGACAAAATCAATCAGGCGCCGGGCTGTAGTGCAAGCTGAATCCAGGACATAGGTTGCATCGCACAAGTACATAAAAGAAAAGGGAAACAAATGAACAACTCAAGAGGTTCAAATATGTTGATTTATAACAAATGTCTTTATAACAGTCTGCTGAATACAGGAATGTACCTCTCTCTCAGCTCGTTTCTATGGATTTGTGACACCTTTGTGTTTCTTAAACTAGTCCTGGTATCTGAAGTCATATTTCAATATTCTGCTTTTTGGTATCTTTAGTCGGTGTTCATTTAGCCTTGCTTTGGTGGTGTGAGTCTAAGTCGTTCTCTATTAATGCCTGCTTTTAGTGAGAAATCAAAGTCGAAAGGCATGAATCTTGTGGTCACCTTCTGCGAGGAAAAACTCGAACTGCTCTCTCAATTCAGTTGCAACTACCTCTCTTCTCTGTCTGCTTGAATGCTTGGGAACGTTCGTTTATATTGACTCCGGTCAGAATTCGGTGTGGGGGTCGGACGTGGTCTGGGTTATTTGATAATTCCAAATCCCCACCAAGGATTCTCTTTGTCTTCAGACAGGAAAATTTATCACTTTCCATTTTTTCCATTTTTGGAAATTAAACTACTTTCTGCTTTAGAGGGGTTCTCCCACTTCTGTGAGGAGATGTTGGAAGAGAATTATTCTCCTAAACTCTTCTTTTCTCATATTGGTACCTCATACCAATCCCATCAGTGGATGTCAACAGGTTTCCCTTCCTTCTCATTCCTTCTTCTCCGCCTATCACTCATGCTACCACTCAGCCAATGATCTCTCAGTGGTGTGGGTGTGGCTAGACCGGCATTACTTTACATTATCGCCCAAGGAAAAAATTAAAATTATCTTTCCTTCGTTCTTCCCCTTATCAGCCAGCATTTTTAAGAATAGCAGATGACTTATTAAAATTTTTATCTTACTTTGCCACCCAAAATCCACTTGGCTAAATTTTGGCCGGATCATTAATTACTGCTAATCAACTTCTAACTGGGTGGCCGTGTTCCACCTGAAATTCAAATCTCTTTGTCTTTCTATTGTCTGCTTTTCCAAATGCCTCCTGCCGACAAAAAAAAAATCCATTGTTAACAGCTTTTGAACAAACATATCCATGATCATATCAAGGCTTGGCTATCTTTGTCATTTTCTTTTTTGATAATCAAATTTTGATTATTTCGGCTCACTTGATCGGTCGGTGGTTTTATTATTGCTATGCGTGTGGTGACTACGCCATTCTTTTATGTATTTCTGCGTCTCTTGACGCGTCATGGCATTAATTAGTTCTGACAGAATCCGAAGTCTGTTTCTTTTACAATTCTCTATTTTCTGCGAAAAGGAAAAACATTTTCTTTTTGCAAATGAAAACAAAATCTTTACCTAATTTTTCTTTTGGTAAAACAAAATAAAATCACTCAGTATGTCTTTCAATCTAGCTGCTTCTCGTTTTACATATTCCCGTTTTTAATTTCTATGATTAATTAATTAGCTAATTATCATAGCTAAATAGTGTCACAAAGGGCATAAGACAAGTTTGTATCTTTTCACTGGATCTATTCAACTTGTACAGCGAGACTATTCTGAGGACCCTAGAAGTTATGCCAGGATAGATCATCAGCAGCCACAATCTGAACAACATAAGGTATGCAGATGATACAGTGCTGATAGCAGACATGGAAAGGAAAGTGCAAGACCTAAAGAAAGTAGCTGAAGAAAATCATAAGAAAAGACGACAAATAAACCACAAGAAAACCGAATACATGGTCATCAGCAAACAGAGGAGCTCAAAATGCCCAGATTTTATTATACAAATAAAATAAGTATCAATAAAATTGTTATTAACCAATTAATGTTGGTAAAATTTTCAGGATACACTTAGATTTATATGGATAATGTATCTTGCCAATTTCAAGTATAATTGTCTCACATTATTAAAAATCCTGACAGTAACTTGTTTAGATGTTGTCCTGTTCTATTATGCAAACAAATTAAATGCAACATAAATATTTATAAGTAAATCCCATAAATAAAGGCCATATGTTTATATACAATTCTGAAAGGCTCCAGATGGCTTGGGCACAAATCTCAGTTTGGCTAAAACCAAGTTTCCTCCTCCTTTTGATTGACAAAAATTATTTTATTTTTCATTGTTCCTTTCTTTTATTTTTTACAGCAGAAGTTACACATGTAGCCTTTTTGTTTTGGCTAATTTCTATTCACAGTAAAGTAGACACTAGACCAGCAAACTTCTGTTTTGCAGTTGTTGTACAATCTTTTTTTTTTTTTTTTTTATATGAGAATTGCCTTCTGGTTAGTCGTGAGAAAAGGAGAGAGAGAAAGAGAGAAAAAGATATGGATTATTAAGGAAAGCAAATGCCTTATTTTAATTTTTATATTTGGACATGCCACAAATTGATTGTAAAGTTCTGCCACACCAAGAATATGGCTCATCTGGACAGATTCAGGACCCATGGTTCAGTTTACTTGCTAGAATTTATAGATTTATTTTCTTTTATAGACTTATTTATTTAGCATAACTTTCTGTATCTTGTTTCTCTTTTATCTCAACCCACCCTCCCACCACCACGCTTGTATTCTTAGTGAAACACATTTCATGCCAGTATGAATAGAAAAAAAAAGAAGCAGAGTTGGAGAATGATTAACAAGTAAAGCTATTCTTCATTTTAACAGCAGAGTAACCTCCCTTGCAATTTTTCTGAAGTTGGTTATTTTTCTATTTTAAAAGTTAAGCGGACTCTCTTACCGCTCGCTATTATGCCTACCTGCTTGATTAAAATGAGGAAAACAATAAGCATTACATCTTGATATCAGTTAAGTGCCATACATGATACACACTTTGGGCGATCATATCTCGAAAGAGACATGAGTGAATGTTATCCTGCAGTAGATTGCCATTGCTTTTTGGGGTAGACTGCTTGCCAGCCAAGGCTATAGAACCCGATCTGTCCTGTTATTTAATCCATAATTGGAGGGAAGAGATGGATTAATACCTTTCCCAAGGGTATTTGTATGTAAGTGAATGCAAAGAAATCAATTGGAATTCAAACTCGGCTCCCCAATTTGTTGTTCCAAGTCGATATCCACTGCACCACAACGCACATCTTGATATAAGTAGTTGAAAAAAACAGGCATTAGGTTCACTGACTTAAGTAGAATTAATATAGAATTTACCAAATGGAACTCAACAATTACTTCATAGGAAAAACAATTCTAGATTAGGAAATGTTACACAAATTATTATTATTATGAATATTATGAACTTCAGTTTAAAAGCAATTGACTAAATGGTAGCATTTTTTTTTCTTTTATCCTTTAAATCCTGAGATAGCTTAGTTACATAATAGGGAGGAAATAACAACATATTATTAAATTCTATTGTATATAGAACAGGTTCGGGTCAATAACAATGTTAAAAAAAAAAATCAATATCTCTATGTATGCTCTGAAAAAAAAATTATCAGTTTTTTAAATCAATGACAATCCATACTTAAATAATAAAAATCTATCCTGTAATTTTTAATTGAAAATACATAGCAAAAGCTATAAAATCTAAAATCAAATGTATCTGTTTTATATTTTTCCTCAAAATATTGAGTGAATTCTGTTCATTGAATAGAGTGCTGAAATTTTCTCAATACAATCAAGGAAGAATATCAGCCCACACCCTTGGCAAATCACTTCTCAAATTTACTTAATTCTTCAAAAATCATTCTTGTGTTTGATCATTGGAATACTCCTTAAAAGTTTTCTTCCATTTGTAAAATGTGGTTTATATAGATATCTGTTTAGATGGTAACCTCAGAATTTCAAACTGACCACCCTTAATCAAAACAAATGATGTTCTCATTATGCTATTAATACTAAGGGGAGATAGCCTGTATTATTTGATTCTATTTAAAACAAAAAATAGTAATATGGACACGAAATGTAAGGATGCTAAATTAAAGTGGCCAGCTTGAAAATGTCAAGCAGGAAATGAATGTGCTAAATATTAATGTTTGAGGTGTATGTGAAACTAGATGGGTAAATGGCAGATTTCATCAGTGATGTGCACAGCATCACCTATCCAGGTAGAGAGAAAAATGAAAGAGTAGTAGAACTAATATGAGGCATGAAAAATACATTCTAGAATGCTATCAACAATTTGACAATTTTTTTAGCCAAGCTATTTAACATACCACTTTTATGTACAGACAACACAAATTGTAGATGGAGAATTTGAAAACTTTTACTGCACACTAGATAATGCCAAGACTCAATGCAAATTGCAAAAACTTTTCATCATCATTGGAGACCTTAATGTCAACATTAGAAAGAAACGAGAAGAGGAAATATGTTTGAACTAGGAACCCATCACAAAAGCAGTGAAATTTGGTTCAGTGGTATACAACAAATACAGTTTTGCACTATAAAACCTAAGTGTTGACTAAAGGAGTGGTCACCTTTCCGTCTTGTAGAAAATCTGGCATTAAAATCTAAAGAACAGAATAGTAAAAGATGTTTTCCAAAACCTAAACAAATTATTAAAAACCAAGAAAATTTCTTTAGAAACAAAGAAAAAAAGAGTTCAGCTGTTATATACCTACTCTCTTACATGACAGTGAATGCTGGACAAATTCTTCATAGATGAAGAGAAGAATTCCACTTGAACTCAATCTTGTTAGACTCTCTGCCTTTGGGCAGAGAGGAATCCAGACAAGGCTATAAAAAATTAGAGCTAGACCCTGCCTTATGCAATGTCTATAGGAAATTTTTGCCCAAGCTTGGAATTCCCACATTAAAAACTGACCTTGTGTCACATCTGGCATCAGTGTGGAGGTTTCTGATAAATACCCAGATAAAGATGAGGCAACAGAGATGTGGTTCCACCAAAGAATATTGAGAATGCCTTGGTAAATAATGAGGAAGGTTTAAGGAAAATTATAGTATTGTAATTGCAACATGTGGATGGGAGTTGTTATGCAACATAATCCTGGTTGTTGATTTACTTGGCAAGAAGGAAAAACTTTTCTGTTCCAATATGAACAAGTTGACAGATTCACATGAAATTTTTCTGCAAATTTTTATTTTTTTGTTCTTTATCTTTACTCAAAAATCTTGTAATAGATTGTCTTTATTATTATTATTTTTAAGAAAATGAGTATTAGGCACAAGCAATAAGCACTTGATCTAAAGGCACTTCAAAAATTTCTCTAACAGTTTACAAAAGATGGCACAAGGAATACACACACACACACATGCACATTAGTAGGATGTAGAATGGTATCCAAACAAAAGTAGAGAAATTAATCAAAGTGGAAAAGCTTTTTAATGACAATCCATTTCATCTGTTATAATTTTTGTTTAAACATTATTTTTAATGGATACTCATATTTGAGTACAAACTCTGTTTTTATTATTAAAAATTATATTTATTTATTTATTTATTTATTTATACCAGCCTGAATATTTGAGAAACTTTATTTTAAAAATATGCATCCTTCGACAGGATTTGAACTTGCATCCCCTAGATCTGATGAGTCTTGACTGCTCAGCCAAAAAGTCTGAATAGGGCTTTCGAACACATATTTCTATATATGGGATAACAATATATAAATTTAAGAAAGATTTTTGGGGAAAGACGTATGACAAAGAGGAACACATTTTCATGTGACATGTTTTTTGTGGTTCATGTTGCTTAGTTTAAGTTTATGATTGAGAGATGTTGGCATTTTTAACTTAAAGATAACTTTTTTTTTTGGTTTTTATGTATTTTGGGTCTATAATCTATTCAATTTCATTGTGATCAGAGAAGATCTGCCAAAAATGGTGAGACATTGTAAGAACCTGGATGCAAATTTACTGTGGATAAGTGTTAGTTTCCCCAGTCCATTGACAATTAAACACTCTTTCAACTTTCCAATGCAGAGCACTCACATGTCTTCTAAAATCCTTCACCTATAAAGTAAGTCATGCTTTCCAACTCGGTGCAAAGCTGACTTGAGTGTGACCATTGTAATTATGCTTATATTTGCTTCTGGACTAAGACAGACATACCATAACCGTGTTTAAACCTTCTAATGATAAAATAAATATGAACCTTCCCTTGATTGTTCCAAATCTGCATAAGTCTGACTTGAGCTTGACCATTCGTATAATGCTTATACTTACCCTAAATTTTGGATCTAAAAGAAAACTGATATACCAAAGAAATACTGAGAACTTTGTTTCAATACAGTCACCATAAAACAGAATAACTGGTCATAAACCCATGTTTCTTGTTTGTTTATACTATATAAACAGGTACACACCTAAAATACAAACAAACATGCAACCAGTTAAATTCCACAAGTCATCTTATTGCATCGAGGACTAACTATAGATTTCGATGTCTGCACTTTAGGTTGATGTAGGTTGAATGAGCATTCTGTACAAGGAATTACAGGAATATTATACAAGTATCATACATCCCTTTTTGCCAGAATATAATCTATGATAGGATTTCAAATTTATCTTTCTGCCAAAATAGAGTGTTCCTGTTAAACAAGTCTCTCTCCCCCCCCACACACACACAGTACTAAAATTTTACTGTTGCAAGTTTTCATGCCATGTCTTCCAATAATAATTCCTTGCATCAAAGTCACCAAGAATGATTATCTTCCCAGCTTAGCGAATTTTGTTGAATCAAGATGTTTCAGAACAAAAGAGAATTTAACTTTTTCATCAGAGCGGTAGTTGCAATGTTTGTTTTCTTGTAGGTAGAAATTGGTTCAAACTGGTCACAGCTCTATCCAAACTATAAAAAACCAGCATTATTTATGAATTCAAATGCTTCATAAAGAATTGTGTTCCTAATGAAAACAAATTTATGGCTAAAGTATTAGGCTAATAACAACAATAATGAAAGGAATTGAATCCATTTCAAATGATTAATCTATGGAAGCCTTTAAAAATACTTACATATGCAAAGTTAAACATAGTTTTTAGTCAAATTTATTCAGTTTAATACACAATTGTGTATATTTTTTGTCTGTTATTGAACAGTATCTTGTTACATTGAATATCTAAAAAAGTAATTTCACAAGATTGCTGTCTTCAAAGCTGAAAATGATTTGAAATGAATGTTACTTGAACTCATGCCAATGAACATCTTTTATTTTCAGCTGTAAAGATAGACCTGTTTATTTCTTTTTTTTAAATTATGGCTGACTGAATTTAGCAGAGAGTCAAGGCCTTGTTCTACCTCCTCAAAAAAAAAAAAATAGGGATTTAAAAAGAAAATGATAAAAAAGAACAAAATGGAGAGACAAAAAAAAATTGATGAAAATAATTGGGACTTGACAAAGAGAAATAAAACAAGTGAGGACTTTCCACAAAATACATGGAATACCCTCTCCCTTGTTTAATAGATGTCATAAAAAATTAGTGTTAAGGAAGATGTTATACTGGTTGAACTTCCAAATTTAAAGGCCTTTGAGAAGACAAAATCATATCCTTGTGGTTAACAGTAATATAGCTGCAAGATTATCAAATGCACCAATTACTAAAATCATATCTCAAGGTAAAAGATTTAAAAAGATATAGAGATGCAAGATTGTCAGATGTAACAATTACTACTATCAAATCTGAAGGCAATATTTTTAACATCCCACAGAGATTCAAAATTGTCACATGCACACATTATGACTATCAAATCTGAAGGCCACGTTTCAGCAGCTCACACCGATGCAATATTGTCACATACACCAATTACTTCTATGAAATCTGAAGGTAAAACATTTAACAAGGTATAGAGGTGCAAAATTGTCACATGCACCAATTACAACTATCAAATCTGAAGGCCATGTTTTCAACAGACCTCACAGATGCAAAATTGTTAGATGCACCAATTACTACTATCAAATTTGAAGGTAAAAGATTTAAAAGGACATTGAGATGCGAAATTGTCATATGCAACAATTACTACTATCAAATCTGAAGGCAATGTTTTTAACAGCTCACAGATATGCAAAATTGTCACATGTACCAATTACTACTATCAGATCTGAAGGCCATGTTTTCAGCAGCCTACAAAGATGCAAGATTATCACTTACAACAATTATTACTATTATATCTGACGGTAAAAGATTCATCGGGATATAGAGATGCAAGATTGTCAAATGCACTAATTACGACAATTAAATTTGAATATAAAAGTTTTAACAGGACATAGGGATGCAAAATTGTCACATACACCAATTACTAGCATCAAATTTGAAGATAACGTTTTTAACATCCCACAGAGATGCAAAGTTGTCACAATTACTACTATCAAATCTGATGGCAATGTTTTCAACATCCCACAAAGATGCAAAATTGTCACATGCATCAATTACTACTATCAAATCTGATTGTAATGTTTTCATCAGCCCACACAGATGCAAAATTGTTAGATGCACTGATTACTACAATCAAATCTGAAGACAATGTTTTCAACAGCTCATAGTGATGCAATAATTACTATGAACAATTTAACAGGACATAGAAATGCAATATTGTCAAATTCCTCGTTTCTTCTATGTGCTTTGTTCTTTTAGGACATAGGCAATCATGGGCTTCCACGTCTTCCTATCTCTGATGGCTCTTAGCACGCTTTCTCCTGTAACACCACGAAACCCCCGTTCTGTCATCCACCTGCTCAGGCCCTTCAAATATGTTATCCCCTGCTTTCCCCTCTCTCTTTTTCCCTCTATCTGGCCTGTTAGCATCAGGTTCCCCAAACCCTTCTTTCTCATTGCATGTCCCAGGAACTTTAGTTGTCTCTTCCTGATGCTCAATATTAATTTTCTTACCGTTTCCATCATTTCCAAAACCTCATCATTGCTCACATGTTCGGTCCATGATATCCACAGCATCCTTTTGTAGAACTATATTTCAGTTGCTTCAAGTTTTTCCTTCATCTTTGATGATAGTGTCCAGCATTTGCTGCAATATTGAAGAACTGATATCACATAGCGATCCAGTACTCTTTTCTTTGTTTCTAGCAAAATTTTCCTCTCTCTTAATACTCTACTCAGCTTCTGGAACGCGTTCTTTGCCATGCCAATTCGCTTTTAGATCTCTTTGTCGCACTTTCCATCTTCTATGAGGACACTTACCAGATAGATAAATTTTTATACCTGCTTGGTTTTAGTATCCCCCACCTGCATTTGGCATTTTGGGTAACTCTTTTTGCTGACCCTGCATTCGGTTTTCTTGTAGTTTATTTGTAATCCTTTTTTATCACACTCTTCAGCTACCTTTTGTAGGAGGTCTTGTAGCTTCCTTTCCGTGTCTGTAATCAGCACTGTATCATTCGAGTACCTTATGATTACATATCCTGGCATAACATCTAAGGTCCTCAAAATAGTCTTGCTGTACAAGTTGAATAGATCCAGTGAAAAGACACATCCTTGTCTTACACCTCTTTCTATCTTTGTATAACTGCTGAATTCATTACCGCAGACAGTTTGCTACCAGTAGAGATTCTTGATTACTCTTACGTCTTTTCCAAATATGTCGAGGCTGCTGAGCATCTCCATCAGTTCTCTGTGGTGTATTTTGTCGAACGCCTTTGCATAATCGATAAAACATAGGTACAAGTCCTTCATTTGTATTGCTTTTTCAGAGAGCATCTTAATCATGAATATGGCATTCCTTGTTCTAGTGTCTTTGATGAACCTGCACTGTTCTTGTCCTATCTCTGGTCAGATTCTGCTTCTTGCTCTATTCATCAGGATTCGGACGATCAGTTTTGTAATATGCCTCATTAAGCTGATTGTTCTGTGAAGTTCGCACTCGTTTGCACCTGACTTCTTAGGCAGTGCTATGAAAGTAGACTTGCTTAGGTCATCTGGTATTACACCACTATTATAAATTTCATTTATTATTTCTGTAATTTTTTCTATGCCGAATTCTTCCAGGGCTATCAGCAGCTCTATTACAATGCTGTCTGGTTCAGCTGCTTTGTTTCTATTCAGTTTGTCCATTGTAGCTTCTACTTTGGACTATTTCCTGTCTGTCCTCATCATTTTGTATTATTGGTTGCTCTCTCTTGTCGTGGAAAAGATCTTTTATATATTCTTCCCATCACTGGAGTATTTCCTCTTTCTCTGATATTGTCATTCCATCCTTGGATTTTATACATCCTGTTGAGGAGCAAGTTTTTGTCCTGTCAGTTCTCTTATTTCTTTATGCATGTCTGCTTTATTAGTCCTGTTCAATCTCTCTACCTCTTCACATTTGTCATTGAGCCATTCCTCTTTAGCCTGTCTGCATTTGTTCCTTATTTTCTTGTGTAGCTTCCTGCATTCCATTCCATGTCTTGGCATCATTTTCTGTCTCCTTCGCATCATGTTAAGAATCTCTTCAGGCATACACTCATTTTTTCTTCTGCATCTGATTTCCTTTGGAGCAATATTGTTTGCTGATGTCACTATTGCTTCCTTTAGTAAGTCCCATTTCGAGTTTCGAGTATCCTTTTCTAATTTGTTCTTCATATTTGTTTTTCACGCTGGCTTTTCACAAATTTCTCATTTACTCCTATTAAAACTGATGGTAAATTTTGTAACATGCTATGGAGATGCAAGGTTGTTAAATGTTCTAATTAACAGTGTTGAATCTGAAAGTTATGGATTTAACAGTCCATAAAGATGCAAGATTATCAAATGCACCAATTACTACTATAAAATCTTTAGATGTAGTATTCAACAGTGCATACAGATGTAAGATTGTCGCATGCACTATTTACTACTATCAAATCTGATGTTAAAGTTTTCAACAGGCCATAGAGCTTAAAGATTGTTAAATGCACCAATTGACTTATCTGTTGATGAACAATTCATCAGGCCATAGAAATGTAAGATTGTCAAATGCACTCATAACTTCTACCAAATTAAAGATAAATGATTCAACAGGCCATAGTGCTGCAATTGTCAAATGCATCAATTACTACTATGAAATCTGTTGATAAACGATTTATCAGGCCATAGAGATGCAAGATTGTCATGTGCACAAGTTACTACTATCAAATATATTGTCACAGGATATTTTGTGTCTTTTTTTTATGCACTGTTACATACAATTATTTCAACCAAAAAGTGTATTTAGTATCAACATCACTGAGTATAACTTTTTGAAAATTCATAAACCATATATGCTGGTGTATAAGGTAAGGTGGCTGGTTGTATAAAGTGACTCCCTCCAATTTTCAAGCTAAAATGTTGGTTTTGGGTTGTATTCGCTGTACAAGATTACCTTTTCCTAGATCATATTTTAAATTGTATTGAATTTATTAAATAAATTCAGTAAGCGTATACTTTCTTTTCACTTAGATTTTAAATAAAAAAGCAGTGTGTAGATATTGTCAAATAACAACCACAATATATAATATCTCATGAAAAGATGCTGTTTTCACTATGCTATTATGATCCCCTGGATGGCTTTTCTCCGCTAACCATCTACTCATTCCACTTTTCTAAAATGCAATATTTAAACGACTTGTTGAGACACACATCAAGTTATGTTTTTGTTCTACATCATCAAAAAAGTAGGAGATATATTGCCAATTAATTACCACAAGATTTAAGGTTCACATTTTGTAACTGGAGTATAAGATTTTGGGGGGATCGTTTAAGGTTAAAAATCCTACTTTGTATGTTGACATATACTATATTTCCCTAATTTGAAGAAATCATCACAATTGAATCTCTGTCATATGCATGGAAAATGGAGATTCAATGATAGGTGGAAAAGTCTTCGACTAAATTCCCAACCATTTGGATTTCAAGAGGCACGTTGCTGGACATTTTCTTTAAAAGGGGATCAGCATGTCAGGAATCTGTAGTTTTCCTACATGCTAGTAATCTTGCAGTTTACCTAGAAATGGTTCCCGAGAAACAACCATTGAATAATGAGTGTTCTTTTTATCTTGTTCAGCCATGGAATAGAAGGCCATATTAGTATTGCTTACTACCTCTGATCAGCAAATTTGGCCAAATGTAGCACACTTTCAGCCCTTGTCTACCTTCAAAAAAGTTGTGACAGTTTTGAAAAGGTCTGAGGAAAGTGGCCCGTGGCATTACAATCCAAGCTGCATGATCTCAGCCTTTTTTGGGGGAACCCCAGATTTGATGACATATATATCTCGCACAGTGACTGTCAAGAAAGAAAAATTTTCATTGCGAAGAAAGAATTGAACATGGGCTGATAGGAGAGGCAGTTTTCTTCACAATCCAATTTTTTTTCAAAACAACCAATGCTAACATCATGAATAGAGCAAGCCCTCCTCCAAATAGAGTTTACCTATTTGTACACCATTGGACGTCTGAAATTCCCTTCAGTTTAATTCCATCCACTTTTACTTTCCATGTCTTCCTCTTTCTCATTTCTTTACAAGAGAAAGCAAAGCTCTACGAGTAAAAGACAAGAATAAGGACAACAATATAACTAAAAAAAAGATTAAAGTATATACAAGGGAAGACATTTGCTGTGTTGACCTGAATAAATTCGGAACTTTGTGTCTTCTATGACTTTAGGGATGTAGAATTAAGGAAAAAAAGTATGGACAATCCAACAACAACACTTGACTGTGGTGAGGGATTGTCTGGGCTCATTGCAAATTTGGAATAAGCTAGAAGAGGTGAATAAAGCCATTAAAATATCACCTTCACTAATATTAATGAAAAACTAAAACATTTAAAACAGTTTTGTTCATGAAAAGTTCCTTTACATGCTCTAATATTAAATTGTCTTTCCAGAAATACGAAAGAAAGTTTTTCCCAGTTTGACAGCATAGAAACTGAGATGGTCCATGAATCCACAGGATTGGCCATTGGTCCTCACCAGTAAGCCGATTATGGCCATCTGGTTAACTTGTTTGAATGGCCAAGGTTTGAGGTCAGAATCTAGAATGGTGAAACTATTTTCCAACCTTAATTGATATAAACCATGTGCAAGAAATCGATCTTATTGTAAGTGACTGTGAGTATATTCTGTCAAAAAAGTTTTGCCTCTTCTCAGTATATGTTGATAGACATTTGAGAGAAGTTTATCAGAATTGTCGTGCGTTGTGGACTATGAAAGAGAAGTAGAAGATTCGAGTTCAAATTCCAGTTGAATTCGTTGCATTCACTTATGTGCAAATACCATTGGGAAAGTTATTAATTGTCTCTTCTCCCTCAAGCTATGGGTAGATAGCATGACAGATTGGGTTTATAGTGGGTTGCTTATCTATTCTTTTCTGCTAGTTAGTAGTGGAGAGTCCGTTTTAGTGAAAGGTAGCTGTATACTGTTGCAGGTTAACGGAATTTGGCCTTGTTGTAGATAGCCCACTATAAGTCATAAAGAAAGGTTATAAACCAAGAAAAGCAAATTGAGTTGAAAGATAAAATTTTATATATAACACATATCAATTAATGTTTTTACAATTGGAGTAATACATGAAGTAAAGGTCCAACGGGGGTTAAAATGTTCATGGCAATAAAATGCTGAAAGAGAATTAATGCTTAGGGATGCAGGGAGCATGTAAGTGAGGAATGTCTTTGATGTAGTCGCTCCTTTGGTCAGTAAGTAGTTTTTGATGCAGGGAAGAAGGAAAGAGAGGTGAGGGGAGGCGAGCATAGTAGCCGCTTGACTTAGGTCAAGGGAGATACTAATTACTCTCTTCTCCTCAAGTCGGTCTGCCTGTCGAAGCTTTCTGTATCCGCTTTTTATATCTTCTTTTTGGATCACAGCAGATCACTTGGGATTTTACACTTGTATTTGATTCTGGGCTTCCCATTGGCTGATAAATAAAATTCGCGTAGGCTCGCGAACTGGAAATTTAATTAATTTTTAGTTTTCAACCGGAACATCTGCGCGGAGCCGGCGGTGCACGGGCGACTTTTGGTCGTTTTCTTTTTGGTCGTGAAAGCGCTAACATCCGGTCCATCGCTTTTGCTCAGTATCACCACAGGTTCTATAGCATTGTTTCTTTCGAGACATGATCGCTCAAGTGTGTATCTGAGTGATAGCCATTTTAGACTACGGCCTGTTTGTTTATCTTTGCAGATCCGATAAGTAGACCGCCTGTGCTGGTTGTTAAGAGAAAATGTTTCATTCAGTGGGGATTATAAACCACAGGGAGCAGTCTGGTTTCTCCACCTCAAATCTTTTTATGGCTGGCAAATAGTGGTGGGACATTTTGTGGAATTAGTTGTTCTTTGTTGGTAACTAGATTAGCAGCACAGATGAAAGTTGCATTAAGAGTAGACAGAACTGTGACATCAGGAGATATATCAGTGCTACTATAGCGTGAAGTCTACCTCAATATATCGTCTACCTAGGTGCAGTGCGGAGGTCTACCGAGCTCCTCCCCTCATATGGCAATTATATGGATCAAGAAACAGGAGCACACATGCAGGCAACTGAAAGATCGTGGTTGGATGCTAAAACGATGATTCTCAAGAAAATATGTGGTGTTCCAGTCATTTTTACTGGAAGATGATAAGAAAAAGTTCCCATGATCTATTTGTGCCATTCCAAGAAGATATGCGAAGTGCTTTTCACTAAACTAAATATATGTATTGTATTTCATATTGCGTTTATTTGAACCTCTCTACCTTTAATATAAATATAAATAGTATATAAATATTAATATAAAGTTTAAATAAATATGTATACACATACACGATTACATTGTAGTTCGATGCTGCGGTAGATCTCGCGCTATAGTCAAAACGGGAGGGAAACCTCACACTTTATATTAGCACTGATATATCTATATCTAAGGTACAACTAGTCTCCTTGCTTAACAAGAAGGGTCAAGCCTTGATAATTTGATCTGGATTATAAATGATTACAATGAATATGAACGCAAAGTTGCATATAGAAGAGTTTCAGAATAGTAAAGATCAACATATCGCTAGTGACAGATTACTGGATGACTATAAACGAAGACATTATGGGATACATATTTTTTTTTCTATTAAAATAAGCAACAGGAAATCACAATAAAACATTCTAGAAAAATTGGATCAAAACGGCAGTAGAATTTAGATTACATTTTTATATTTCTCAACCAATCAGCTAAAAACTTAGAATAAGAACATTCTAGAAAAATAGGATCGGGAGTAAATTAACACAAAAATATTTAGGCCCCAAAACAAAATAGTAAAATAATAAATCTGATTGGTCCATTAGTGTTTTCACACCCTAATGTTAGGAAGATTCGTTGATCCCCTATTAATGTATATAATACACACAGTTAGAAAAAAAAGGTCAGTCACCAAGCTAGCCATTAAGTCCGCATGCCACCGATACTTTGTCCGGCCAAGTCATTTCTTCCACGCCAAAGTTCATGACCTAGCTCCGAGGACCTTGAAAAGAAAAAACCGACGAACTTTCTTTCAGCAACGCGACACGCTGTCGCCAACTGAAATGAACTAAATGTAAGTAGGAAAGACTTATTTACGGACTCTGCTAATGTAAACTTATACACATCTTTGAACAAATTTAACTTCTTGCCAAGTTTTATTTCCCAAAAGGCAATTTTCGCATCATGTATTTTGTTTGTTTCCGCGTACCATTTTATTTTTCACATAATAAATTGTTTGTTGTTTAATGTCCGTTGTGAATTATTCCTTTCACTTTGCGCGATTGTAAAACAGAGTGTTGTATTTGTGGGGGAAATAATCTAGAGAGCCAGACCCGTAAAATACGGAAGCACATACAACCCAGCAAATACCAAATCCCCTACAACATCAGTGAGGAATTTCACAGCTACTGCTTGTAATTTGTAACCTCTCACCTGCTCAGTTGAATGTCAAAATAGTTTAGCTGCCGTTTCTCGTCTCGTTTCAATTGATGCAGCTAAGGTTGAGGATCCTATAAGAAAGAATATAATCCAGGAAGCATCCATTCCGGAGAGCCATGCATAATCCTATTAAATGTAATTGCACATGTTTGCTTCTTTACTGTTGCCACTCCAATTCCTCACTAGGTTTGTTGAGAAGATACTAAGCAAAAGCAAATGAAATGGAATTAGTAACTTTCGGTTCATAACTATGTTAAATACAGAATTAAAAATTTTAGCTAATGCCTGCCTCGACGATAACCATCAAGATGATTACACGTCGATTCGGGAATATTTACATTTCCACATCTATGGACAGATACGGGTTATCTCTCCTAGATCATGACAAATGGACAATGATAAACAAAAATAAGAAAATGAGATTACTATTCGATTGATATAATCAAATTGCAATCTTCCCAGAACAACTTACAACACATATCAACAAATATGAACGAATACAGACGAATACGAATGCAAGAGATGAACACAAAATGAAAATAGGGAGAACCATATAATTTATAAGCACGTGGTAGTATGTATGTGCTAACATAATATTCATGGAAGTGTATATGTGTTCTAACATGGGTCTAAGAATATAATAACTTATCTTTATATCAGTTCCTTCTCTTTTATTTTACTGTCTTTTGTTTTTTTCCTCTCTTCCTCCTCTTTCTTGATACAACTTCTGACTCAAACGCAGTCCACTTGAAATGTATGTAGCTATGACTGTCTCTATTTTCTTTCAGTTGACTGTTGTACTTTCAGCATACAAATTTCTGAAATATCTGCACTCTTCTTTATTCCTTTATTCAAACAAGCGTTGCATTTTCTGCAATCGAACAATTGGTGGTTTATTCTCTTCAATATCTCTTCCTTCATATGTTAACTTCTCTGCATCGCTATCTTTCTTTCTTTCTTTTCTTGATAAACAACACTGTTTCGCTTTCTTTCTCTTCATTTAACAAACAGAAATCAGCACACAAATAACATTACAGTTTCTTCTCTTCAATATCTCTTCGTCGCTATCTTTCTTTCTTCTTTAAAAGAACAATTCGACCTTGTCTTTTTGTTTTAACGAATAAGAATTTATAAGTTCATTTTTCTTATTCAGAGTTGCTTAAGATCAATTGGTCAAATTACGCTATTATCTCAAATGTGTTTTCCTTTTCAGTCATCATTTATCAGCGCCCAGCTATCATGACTTGCTCATCCAAGATTTGATCTGCAACTGATTTCCAAACTTTGCTTTCCACGTGATTTGTTTTTGGCACTAATTCTAGCTTCTGTTTCACAACCTCATGTCTAGCTTCTGTCTATTTCTCATCTAGACATTTGTTGCTAAGGGTATCTGGGTCAACCAACCTTGACCTGCTATCCCAAAACTGACTCTAGGCTCCCACGTGATCATCTCCTTGTTACCACGCAGAGATCAATCTCAATATATGTGTGTAGGTGTGTGTGTGGCTATCTATATCCGTAACACTAAGGTTTGCAAAAATCATTTACAAGCTCGTTCTGTAACCTGGATTTGGTGCATATGATCAAGAGGCGTTGATCAATTTAGATCCATCGTTTTTTTTTCGCCAGAGTGGACCATCATTTTCAGCCAGCTTGATGCCATATTTCGCTCCCAAAATGTACCTCTTGCATGCAACCCCCAGAGCTGTGATAGAAGCGAACGAGGTATGGTTAAATTCTTTCATATTGTTCAAATCGTTTTGTCAATGATGACTGCGTTTTCACCGTGCCTCCATGCCTAATATCCTTGGGAAACGTATGAATCCATCGCTTCACCTCTAGATATAGGTAAATAGCATGGCAGGCTGGGTTCTGTAGTCTTGGTTGATAACCAGTCTACTGCATTAAGAATTGGCAACCTACTACAGGAAAATCTTCACACCCTATTAGCAGCGTAGCTAGTTTTTTTTTTGCTGCCTAAAGCGGTCCTCAATTTGATACATTATTTAAAACTTTGCGGTCTTCGATTTGCGCGCATGAATCCTGGATGAAAAAAGGCATTCTTCAGCTTACCCACTAGCCCTCTATTTGCTTAAATGCTTACCTAACAAACTTAAGTTAATCCATGAGTAAAAGTTAAACATTTCTTTTTAGAAAAGATTCTATTTCTTAATCCGATTCCATCGACAACCTTTTTTTGACTGCTTGCTGGCTGATTGAAATCCCCAGTGAAAATGTAACGGAAACATTTGACAGGCCTACTTTATAAGGATTGCCTTGGCCTAGGCTTAATTATCAACAGCATGCACAGGCCTAATAACGTAAAACTGATAACTGTGAGAGGCCGATTAACATCAGTTGTAAATTTACGTTGGAAATCTTTCTTTGCAAATTGCCAACTTGATCTTGTAAGAAGTTATATTACCTGATGCTGCCACTTAGGTTAGGTTACCTATGATGAAGACATCTCCACGGTATCTGTTGGCTTGTGATTGGATTCTTGACAACGTTGTTATCCCTCTCCCTTTAGTTCGACAGACGAACCGGGCAAGATACTCGACATCTGGTTAGGTTTCAATCAACTGACATACTGGGGAAGGTCGGGACCAAAGTTTATCAGTTGTCTCGAAAAAATGTTTCCTTCAAGATCAGCCAAGGTATGGGTTCCACACATTTCCCTGTCATCCTTTGACGATATGTACTTTCACTCAATTGCAACAAACTAATCTAATGAGAGAGCTTTGATTAAACTGTAGCAACACTAAGAGCAGAAACGGAAAACTTAAACCCCAATGACTTATTTTGAGCTTTATGCATTAGGCTCCACGCATAACTTCCGATTGGGGTTGGTTAAATACAATCATAATGAAATATTTGTTGAATAATAAGAGATGAGCGCGCCTGAAATAATCAACAAATTAATCGGAACCTCTTTCAATTTCGCTAACAAAATAACTAAATCCAAGAAGAAGAAGAAGAAGAAGAAGAAGAAGAAATTACAACAAGAGATACACGGAGAAGACATAGAGAAATAAACACATACAACTGTGAGCAGATACATCAAAAGGCATCTCAGCTTTAACAACCGCTACCACTCCACACACATTTCTCGTCATTTTCACCCTTTTTAATTCTCTCATACGTTCTACCTTCCTTTTCTTATTCACAGGACATATCATCCAAGATTGAAACTAACATCTCTCAAACACACTTAAGAACTTCTAAAACTTTTGTACTTACCAACCTTGTGCCATCTATCAGTATTACTAATATTTTTGTACAATACGAAACTGTAATGTTCATCATTCAACCACAGTAGTGGTTGAATATTCCGACATTGAGTAAATCTAGGCAGCTTTCAAGCTTCACTAATTCAGTTCTCAACCAAATTTCAAACAATTTACAGAGCACCACCTTAGCTACACATTGAAAAAAAAATTGAATTTTGGTTCAGTCGAAAAACAGTTACAACAAAATATGTGAAGTCCGAAAAGGGAGACTAACTACATAAGTGAATGAGTGACTAACGCTTCTAATAATAAATCTTATTCTTTATAACTTTTTTCTGTTTAATAATTTTGCATGCGGTTTTCAACATTTAAATTCTGATTGTCAATGAAACTTTGCTTATCACTTATCATTTATCAGAATTGATTATCAGAATTAATTATAAATAATTCAGCATTAAATTCATATCAAATTTATAGCAATGCCTGGAAAAATCATGGATTACATGGAAAATGCGCGCATGAAAAGTAATATTCTTAGGATTATAAACCTGGAAAAGTACAGGACAAGTTATTAAACCTAAAAAAGTAAAGGACAAGATATTCCAGTGAAGTAAAAAAAAAAAAAGAAATTTCTTACTTAAAATATTGCAGCTAAAAATAAAATTTGAATGCAATATTTTAAGTAAGAAATTTCTTATTTTTTACTTCACTAGAATATCTTGTCCTTTACTTTTCCAGGTTTAATAACTTGTCCTGTTCTTTTTCAGGTTTAATATAATATTTTCATGTGCACATTTTTCCATATAATAAATTATTATTGTTATAATTCAGGCTTGATTTTTTTTAGAAATAGTTTATTGTTTTATTTTACTCATTCATACATCTCTAATGATGCCCAATACAAATTTCACGATAAATCCGCTATAAAACTCATTTAGAATCACAGTATTTCATTGGTATGTTTGTCTAAGGATGATGTTGCATTTTTTTTTTTTTCACCAAGTAGAAACTTTGTTAGGGATAGTTGTTTGGAATCAACAATTTGATGTTTGGAAATTAAAAGTTTTCAAGTTCAATCCTGGGCGATTAGTCTTAATTTAGTTGGATTCCATATCAGTCAGCAGATATTTTTGTACCTTTTTCTACCTTTACCCGAAGACAGCAGCCAAAATTTTGAAATAAGAAAATTTGAGAGAAGCGATTTCGCGAGTCCTTCACCTCCAGACTAAAATTTTCATTTCCTTATCCCTACCCGCTCCAATCGGTTAGGATTTTTGCAGTGGGGATGGCATAGGTAACTTTCGGTCTTTGACGATGTTAAATACAAAGTTGAAGATTTTAGCCAATATCTTAGCTGGCCGTTTGCAGGCAGTCCTCTCTTGTCTAATTGGCTCCGAGCAGACTTGTACTGTGAAGGGCAGGACTATTCAGGACCTTCCTTTGGTACGCTTGATTATTGATAAAATCGACAGTGAAGCCGCGCTGATCAATTTGGATCAGTCCAAAGCTTTTGATAGGTTGACCATCGATTTTTGGGGGCTGTCCTTTTCAGCTCCAGTTTAGGGTCTTATTTTTGCACCTGGATTTGACTTCGGCGTTCGGGTTGAAATATCTCACTAATGTTGAAGCATCACTCATCTGGCTGTTGATTCGAAAGGCCCTTTGGGTAGGCAAGAAGCTTCGTGCAGAGAGCTGACATAAATTTCCAACCTTCGTGCGTTGCGGATGACGGTTGAAACCATCGATCATGCCTTCTTTCACGGCGGTGTTGTTACCCCGTTGTGCAAGTTTGTTGAAGACAGTATGGTTAGCATGCTACGTGGAAAGTTCTTTGTCTTTGGGGTCAGTTCTATTTGTAGCAATGTCGTATTGCCGTTGGCTAAGGCTGAACACTATGTGTTCTTTTGCTTACTCGGTGTGATACGAGTCGTGGTTTAGATGGCGCTACAGAAGGAATTCTAATTTCTTACAGACCTTGTACTTTAGGCATCGGCTTAAAGTCAAGATTAAGACAGAAAGGAGACGACTCCCTCCATCAGAATTTGGCAAAAGGTGGGTGAGTCTTGCGTGTATCTGTCGAGTAAGAGGTGCTGATGTAAGGTGACTATTTGATGCCAGTTAGGCATCAGGATATTGGGTTTTCCTGAAAGAAATATAGGCAACCCCGCCCCAAATAAGTTAGTTTAGGCATCCTTTGTTTTTATTTTTACGTCAAGTTAACTTAATTAGGGAATGTATGCTTATTCGCCACCTTTTTTCTTTTTGTCCCCATTTTCTGTAGTTTAATTCCTCATCCTCTCTCCATTTAGGTGACCAGAAATGTCAGTTTCCTGGTGGATGCGGGATGCCTTTAATTTTTTTCGAGTGTCTTTTCGTTTTTCTGATTGGACATGTGAGTGATTAAACGAGTGTTTTGGATCAAATGATTATTAGAATATTTTTCAAGTCTCGCATTAATTTCGTCCAGTAAACTGATGTTTCTGCCACATTTTAAGGATTGTGGGAATGGGTATTACAAGCTCTATTTTGTTATGTTTCTTGTATATACCCTTTCTTTTCATTGTATATATTTATTAGGGAAATTGCCCCCACCCCACAGAAGAAATGTATATATCGGATGTTTTGTTAAGACTTCATAGATAGAATGGTAAGTAAAAATGTGGCGTATTGGTGCAAGGATTATTGTGGTCTGCTAGGGTCAATGATTGTGGCTAGTTTAGTTTAAGACAGATGACAACTAGCCTACCCCATTCTTCCCAGAGACGCCTGTGTGGCAATTTGCAAGTAGATATTATCATTTTTATTCAAAAGTTGTTGCACTTTTGTTTTTAATTGCTTTATTGTTTTCTCTTTTCGTTATTTTAAAAAAAACATTTTTGTCTTCTGCCGAGTTGTAATCCCCCACCCCAATTTTTCACTGGTCATCCTTTAAATTGTTATCCTGCATCAAAGGAAATTTTGTGAAAATTTTTGTTTTTCATAATTACATGCTTTTTCCTTTTAAAATTTTACACAGTGGTTGGTTGATTTGTGTTTTAAAACTTTGCGCCTATTAATGTTTTGTTATTTCTACTAAGTTTTTGTGTCTGACACAAAGCTTGGATTTGATAGAAATAAAATTTTTATACTTAAAAAAAAAAAAAATTATGAACGTTGTTGATAGGGGGAGGTACTAATGAAAAAGACCCCCGCCTCTTCTCTTTGATGTTGCTTTCAATATTGATAAGCTTTATGGGGCACCCAACATAGGTGCGGATCGAACGCATCATGGTAGTTTGGTTTTACAACAAAAGTTTGACCATTCTCCCTACACGCTGTTAGACTTTTTTTTTTACTTAACTGACAGTGGAACGTTTCAGCACCATCTAAACCACAATAATCTCCACTGCTACTGAAAAAAAAAAAAAAAAAAAAAAGACTATTTTCAATTTGTAAAATGTGTACACAATGCACATCACTATAAGGAGTTTAGTTACAAATGTTCTAACTGCTTATTTTTCAGTATTTACTTTTATTATTCTAAATTGAAAATTTTCGCCTTCCTCCTTCAACCAACTTTTCCGAAGCTCCAATTCAATGTTCTCTAACTTCACACACAGGTACACTAGTAGATTTTTGTGCCACTAAAAGTGCAACTAAACTAAAACAAAACCGCTCGTAAATCGTGGAAGTCTTCATTTAAACAAAAATATGGCCACGTTTTCGCTTTCGGAATTCTCTGCGTGCAACAAATGATTTAAATGCCGATTTATTCCGTTTAAAAAACAACTCGTCTGTTATTCTCTTTATTCTTTCTCTCTGTCTGTCAAAAAATAAATAAATAATATAAGTACACCACCACCTTCTCCATCAAAAAAATACACGTGATAAATATTTCTCTAAGTGTCTGTCACTCGGAATCAATAAGTGTTCTTTTCTTTCTTTCTTTCGTGTTGGCAGTCGGCAGCCAATGGCATTGAAGGGATTCCCATGCATTATTAACGAAGTAAATATTGATCGTTAAAGTAGTTACACTGCACACATATTCAGAAGAAAAAGGCTCGATGTCTTAGAGTCTCTTTGAGACTGCTAGAACTGCAGTTGCTGAGTAGTATGTAAATTATTACGCACGCATACTGTTCTGTGCACAGTTTTACTTACTTCGCTATATACGACAAATAAATACGCAAGTAGTGTGTTGCTCAGCGATTCTTCATCGTATGTCACGGGTCTGTTCCGAAAGAGACGTTTCTTTTCTTCATTTTTTTTTTTAACGCATACCGGTTAGTCCTGGGGTTGTGAGGGGGAGAATGAAAGAACATGTAAAACGATATCAATCTTCTTATTTTCTCGTGTATATTTTAATTTTTATTATTTTTATTTTTTGTTAGTGGTTGATTGCTGGCAGACCCAATACGCTCGGTTGCATGGACTGCTATTCCAAAATAAAAAGGAGTCGTAAGGAGAGCCTGTATCAATGAATTTTTTCAATTTACATTGATTTTCTTACGTTGGTATCTCCTCAGTGTACACTGTACACGTTGCAGAATTGTTCATGCTTTTTAGCTCGATGTCGATTGAAGAAACAGGAATATAAAAAAATAAATAAATAAAAAATAATTGCTCAACACATTGTTGCGTCAGTTAAGGAGGAGCGAACCCGTTATTCCTGGATTTATATTTCTATCCGATACGTCGAACTTACAAAATTCAAATGGTGGATTGTTTGATGGACTAAAAAAATAAGTGGGTAAGTAAAAAAAACTGATTTTTTTCAGATTCTTTTCTTTCATTATTTTTGTTCTGTAACAAGAATTGATCTCTACTGTTTTCTGAGTTGTTGATTTGTGCTGTAGTTGCAGACAGGCAGGCAGGCCGGCCGTAGTGGTTTTTACAAACACATGGACATGTTATCCCCAGTTATTTCTTTATTTTCTTGGTTGTTGGATTGTGAGAATTGGAATTGAAATTGTTGAGTATGTAACCCCCCCCCCCCCCAAAAAAAAAACCTCACGAACTAAAATAATAGAAGATTGTCTAAATGGCAATACCATCAATCCCAAATTCTTCAAATCCTGGGTGTCGATTCTCACTGCTTCTTTCTTAACTTGTTGAATATACATGCGAAAAAGAGTGACAGAGAAAAAGAAAAATACAAGTCTTACACTTTTTCATAACATTTATTTTTCAACAATTTTTAAAACAAACCTGTTGAGCACAATGCAATGACGATTCGGATTAATTCTATTAAATTTTACTCTTCTTGTTTTTGTTAGTAGATGCAGAATATCGTTTGCTTTTTTATTTATTTATTTCTCTAGACTAGGTTTAACTTGTCAATTCGAATTATTAAATGACTTAAGTGACTATAATCATTCAACTTACACTGAGGATTTCATTTATGCATTGCTAATAAGAAGTCATTCAATTGAAGATTTGGAATCATCTTGAAGCAGAATAATATTTAAAAATTATTAATGCTGCCATACTACTTTCTGATAAAGAGAATTTTTTTTTTACAACTTGCGATTATTTTTTTTTTTTTTTTTTTTTTTAAAGAATTCTTTATCATGTTTTTAATTTACAGATTAATTATGTAAATAAATTTGTTTTTTGTGTTATTTTTTACTGTAAGTGTAAATTTGTCAACTGAAGATTGTAGTAGATTGTGATTAGGGTAAAAAAAAAAAAGTTTATTAATCCGTCGATCAAATTATCAAAATGCCTTTTTTGGTATTGGCACTGGTTCGTTGTTGCGAACGGTCACCAATATTTGAAAATTTTCATTACGCTTCTTTCTTTATTACCAATTATTGACATTTTTTTTGGGTTCATGAATTCAGTTTCTAAAACAGCCCAAAAAATGACTGCAGAAAATCTGGTAAATGTTAATTTAATTGTTAATCATAATGAATGACACTTTAATAAAAAAAAAAAAAAAAAAGCCATTGATATTATTGAGCCAGTCTTTAAACTTTTTAAACATTCTTTTTCTTATTATTTATGCTGTCAATCAGAATTATTAGGACTTTTATTTTTTACTTTGTCAAATCTTCATAAACATCAACAACCTCTTATATTGCATCAAACCTGCTGAGTGAATTGCAGGTTGGTGATTCATTTTTACAACCTATAAATGACGTGATCATCAGAAGCTGACCGTTTCGTGGTTTGTCTAAATTTCTCTGATGGTGACCGCAAGTTAAGATTAGTTTCACTTGTCTTTTCTTTTTCTTCAAAGGGAAATACTATGTAAATGTACGGTGCATACCTGTTTGTTACCTTTTTTTATTTTTCAGAAAAAAAGTAAAACATTCAGTTGTAGAAATTTAATGAATGACTTACTTACGTAGGAATTAGTTGTACTTACTTGACATTTTTTTTTTTTTTACTGTTAGTGTTGCCTGTCAATCTCTGCAGCCGAATCCTAATGAAATGAACTTTATTGCAAATATGCACATGTATTACAAAAATTTACAAATATTTCTTTGCAAAAAAAAAAAATGTGAAGGTTATTCAATCAATTCCCGAAGAATAACCCAAGCACTCTCAACAAGTTCAACCAATGCCAGTCTCTTGTAAGGCAACTTAAAAATCCAAAATATAGCTTTATTTTATTTATTTTTTACGGACTTCATTGAAATTGCAGCACATGTAAAAGAGTAATGTTAAAAAATGACTTAAATTTAATAATCAAGGCAAGGGATACTGAAGTGAAAATGCCAGCCAGTCAGACCCACTCCTGAAAATTTGAAAAATCATTATTTGAACGAAAATATTAATTTTTTTTTTTTTTTTTTTTTTAATCATTTAAAGAAACTTGAAACGATGTACCAAAATGTGTTGAAGGGGTTCTGAATTTGCATGTATGTTTATGACTATCTTTTCGGTGGTCTCGATCTTGCTCGGTCGTTATTCTTGGTTGAGCCGAGAATTTCTCAGCACTTCATTTTGCATGTTTTAAATACACGTGTGTTTGTGTGTGCACGCTCTATCGTGGTACTCTCCCTCTGTAATTGTGATTACTAAAGATTAGACTCTGTAAGCAATTTTAGATTTAGAATTTGGAAATGATTTAATTTCCCCACATTAAAAGAAAGAAAAAGCAGAATAAATATACCAGCGAATTTTTGTTTTATTTTGTATTTACATTGAAAAATATGGGATCAGCATCAGAATATAAGGCCAGATAAAACAAAGACGGAAGGTCAAGTGGTATGCGAGAAACTTTTTGAATGCCCCCCCCCCCCCCAAAAAAAAAGCCTTAAAATTATCCTGGAGTAAACTTGAAGTTGCTACCAAATTTTCTTAGGGAATTGTTAAATTTGCTTTTTTTTTTTTTCATTCATTAATGAATGAATGGCACCATCTAGGAAAGAAGTCACTTTTTTTGGGTTTGGACTTATTGCTTTGTATTTTTCTTTTTTTAAGTCAACCTAAATCTTTGTAACAGAAATTGTAGCAATAAGTTAAGTATAATTTTTTTAGTTGCATCAAAATATTATTGCTTGTCCTTGTAAATAACGAATCCTATGTAGTTTTCTAGTTTAGAAATCTTACGTACGGAAAACAATCTCCTGTTCTTATTCTTAATGACCGGCGGGTGTCAAATATGGTAACAATTTCTGTCGTATAATTTTGTTTCTCTGGGAAGTATCCAGCAGTAAGAAGATCTGGACTTGTCCAGGAGGAAAATTGAATCGGTCATAACGTTCGATAATAAAAGATCCCCCAGGAAATTCATCCCAAATGATAAGTTTAATTGGCACTTGTTTAGAAAATGAGGCCAACATTTACAATTTCTGAATTACGATTAAAAAAGCTCTGGTCTCGTCCTTCATGAACTATGTATTTTTTTTTTTTTTTTGTGGCACACCAACAACCGGTTAGTTAAACAAATTCGCTGCTAATTTCTTAGGAATAGGATTTATGTTTCTTGGTTTCGATGAGATAAAAAACAGGTAATCTTTTTTAGCCAGTGGGAAAGTTATTGTTTAGTCTTTTTGTGACTTCATTCGAGAAAGTGTTCAGTGTACTAAAAAGAAAATGTATTGATTGTCAACACGACTGTTTTTGTTTGTAATTTAATATGCGAATAAGTTACTTACAAGAGACTTAGAAAATGTGACTTAAAAAAAAATGGCAATGAAATGAAAAACGTGGTTATAATTTGTCCTGCACGATAACAGCGGTCAATAATTTGCTGGCGTTAGTTTAACTTTTACAACTTTTCTTTTTTCATAAATTAATAATTGTAACCATTTTGATTTGATTCCAGTTCGCATTTTTTTTGATTTCAGATAAAAACTTAAAATTTTTCCCACATACTTCAATGAAATTGTCTTTTCCCAAAAAATTACAGTTTGTAATTAGTTCAGTTATGGAAAAAGGTGTCACTTTCAAACTCCGACGCAAGGAGGATATGCGTTCGGTTTATCAGTGATAAACAAAAAACTCTAAAAACAGCACTTTTATTTTTACTAGAATAACAAATGATTTTACTGTTTTTTAATTTACTTCAAGAGTTGATCAAATGACGAAGAAATATTACTAAGCAGCCGTATTAAAAAAAAAAATAAAAAATAGAAACAAACGGAAACAGCAGAAATATTGGCCCATTGAGACAATAATGCGCCTTTTCTTGCAAAACAATTTGTTGTGGCTTTGAGTTTGAGCAATCATCCTTCTCATCAAATTTAACTTTCATCATTTCTCTCCCTCAGCATTACGAAAATGACATTAGTGTTTAAAAATATTCAAATAACTTCTTTTAGATTATTTTTTTAAATTACTATTGGAACAACTTATTGTTTCATAGGATTTCTGTGATAATAGGACAATTAATGTGACAATAAATTTGAAACTTTTATACTTTTTCAAATTCTGTATTTGTTATATTATGAATTTTTATGAATTTTTTTATGAAGTAATTGTGCAGAAATTTAATTCTTAAAGAAATTATGTAACTGAATAAAAATTTTTCATATATTTCATTTTTGATCAGACGAATGACATTTGAAAACTAGTCGGGGTGGAGGGAGGTGTAAATGTTAGATATCAAAGGGAGTATACAGAAATATTTACTTTGTTTTTCTATTAATTCACTATTTCCTTTTCTAAAGATAGTTAAATTTTAAGAGAAATTTGAAATAATTTTATTTGCATGTGTAGTAAGTGGGTTTTTTTTTTTTAGTTGGCAGATTTTGGCTGTTAAAATGTCAGATGTTGTTGTAATGGATATTGGCTCGGAATGGGAACTAGAAGGACTGAGTTTGAATTCCATTTGAATTTGTTGTATTCACTTACACGCAAATACCCCTGGGAAAATTATTAATTCGTCCTATCTCCTTCCGGCTATTGGAATAGCAGGATAAATTGGGTTCTATAGCCTTGTCTACTAATCAGTATACTGCAGAAAATGAAATGGCAATCTACTGCGGGAAAATCTTCTGCCTTGTCATGTCTCAAAAGAGGCATGATCACCCAAAGTGTGTATCACGTATTGCACTGAATATCTGTATCTCATATGTATCATTAATCACACTCCAAAAAGAACTCTTTATGGGTGCTGGCTAAGAAATTGGATGAGTTAAAGCTAAGGTTTGGAAGCAACAATTGTACACTATATTCTTCCAAGTTTCAAAACTGATTCTATTCAGTCGGTATTGTAAGTCTTACCATTTTTATAAAAATGTTTTGACATTTGATAACTTTTCTCTTAGGTAACTATTGTTAGAAATTGTCAGGAATATTTTGTTGGGTTAACTGACGTTACTCTTCCATAATTAGTATCTATTGTGTTTGGCTGGTCAAATAACCCTTACAAGAAACAATTTTGGGGTAGATACTATAACGAGAAAAACCTTCCTGGACATGTTGGAAGAACAACTTCTTACAATGTGATATATTGGATTTGTAAATAGGGATAGACTTTTTATAATATTCACTTGCTTTCTTTTCAGTGTTGGAGAAAAGGCATTTAATACATTTCTATATTTTGTTTTTAGCATGTTGTCTTGGAATAAAATAAATCTTTCATTTACATCCTTTTGACTTCCCACTCAGCATCATTCTCTTTTGTTTTTAATGTTTAGGTAAGCATCTGTACCTATGCCAGTTAGTTAGTATTAAGCCTACCCACATATATTTGGTGGTAAACCTAGCATCTTCATTCTGCAAATGTATAAAATTCACCAGAAAGACTTTTTTGTCGTATGAAAGCAAAAAGAAATAATCTTTTAGATGTAAAATGCCTGTAAATAAGTTAATATGACTAAGTCTTATTGTGCATTGATAAGTTCTCTTAGACCATTTTTAATTATTAAATTTTATATTCCAGCAGTGAATTGTATATTTTGTGGCCTACCATTCATAGGCTTCATCTGCTTGGCTATTAATAATAATTATCAAAATTACTGTTTATCTGTCTCTTTATATTATAGCAAAGAGTTTATTAAAAAAAAATCTGTCAGTTTTGTTTCACTCTAATGATTAAACATTTTTGTCTCCCATCAGCATGGCTGATGCTAATGAGTGACTCATTACACCTTCTCGGGCTAATATTTTACAGTTGAAATGGAAAGATGTAGCTGTAAATTCTATGCTAACAGTTTCTTCTCTTGCTTGTGGAACTCTTTTTTGTCTTCTTGCTTCTCAGTCAACTTTGCATTTAAATTTTTGACAATTGATGTCACTCGTTATCTACTGTCTTAATTCTGGTTCTTTCATTGTTTTTTCTTCTTGATAAAGTATAAAGGGGGTAACAAGGTTTTAGTTTCGTGTCACTACCCACTGACTTTACTGTTACTTCATCAGTCCTTTGCTTTTCTAATTTTCTGCATTGACAATTTTTATTTTCTGAGAATTAAAAAAATAATTTTTAACTTAAAATTCATTTAAGCAAGTTTTGACCCTTGGTGTGTATATTAAAAATCAAGAAAAAAGGATTGTCAGTGGTCAGGAATTCATGCAAGTTCTACTGGAATGTTCTCGGTCAAATTAAGAATCCCATTTAAAAAAAATCCTGAAATTTGTTCAGATTTTAAAGTGGGTTAACCTGAGCCAAGAACTCTTCGTTACCCTTGTGAATGTGTGGTTTCTAAGCTAATACTCCAGAACTTACTATTTTCATATGAAGCTATTGTAAGAAGCTATCTCAAGACCCATTGGTTATTACAATGAGTGGAGATATAGAAGTGTTGTTGTTATTGAATCAAGTTGTCAGTTGCCCATTATCACTTTATTATTTTTGGTAAAGACATTGTTCATGTGGCGAATTTGTATAACATGTGTAAATATTGAAAAGGACTTTAAATGAAAATCCTAAGGTTTTCAGCTTTAGGAGTGTTTTTATTTTTTTTCATTACTTGTTTTGTTCCTAAAAAAAATTGTTGCAGTTTGAAACCACAGTGAAAATATTTCTGAAATTACATAGATTGTGGTGGCTACCTCTGAGTTGTGAAATATCACTATCAACAAAGGTAAATGAAGCTTTTTTTTTCTTTTCTTTTTTTTTCTCCCCCCCCCAAGTTCAAACCAGAACAAGGGCTACTGTAGTAGTCATAACAGATAGCTTTAGTCAAGATGAAAGAAAGCGCCACAAAACATGCTACATTGATCTTTATTGCTGTGTACCTACAGGCCATTTATAGTAGCCATGTCAGTTTTCATTGAAAGCAGCATTGATGGCTATGTGAATCTTGGAATATTGGATTGGTTTCCTTTTCTCCTGAATAAGGTGTGTTGTCATAGATTTTACTGAACAACATTGAATTCCATTTATCTTAATTCCTTCCCATAGGAACTTATCTTTCTCAGCAAAAATTGCTTGAGGTGCCTTTTTTTAAAAAAAATTTTTTTTCCTATAATCATCTAACCCACAAACAAGGCAGAACTGCCACTGATGTGCAGGGGTTAACATAAAAGGAGAGTGGAAAGAGGGAGGAGAACAAGTCACAGTAGGTGTCGGAGAATGGGTAAGAGAAGGACGGGTACATTGGTGTAAAGAGCTCTGCATGAGAGCAAAGTGTAAAGTGAGAAGGATGGGTCATCAAGGAGATGACAGTTGACATTGCATTTAAACTCTTGTAAATTGTAGCTAACAAGAATACAGAAGGGAGTTCTATAGGTGGAAAGTGCAAGAAAAGAAGCTGATAGAGTAGAAGCTGTGATTACACTTGATTGTTTCATAGTTGAAGAGTGGGACCTTGTTGCCAGTCTAGTAGCTAAAGTAAATTTGCATTGGGGGGAGGCACCAAGGAGCTAAGCTCATCTGAGTAGAATCCATGAAAGTATTTGTAGAAGAGACAGAGGGAAGCCACATCTTGTTGGTGAGAGAGACACTGGAATTGGGCTGCCAGGTCAGGATCGTCTACATAACAGATTCTTCTTTTGGATCTTGTCGAGAACCCCAAGGTGAACAGTAGAGGTTCCTGACCAGATATGACAGCAGTATTCAATGCACAGGCAGATGGCAGATTTGAAAATGTGCATGATTGATTCAGAAGAGAACTTCCTGGCCTGACATGGGGACCCAACTTTCTTAGCTATTAATTCAGTGCAGTCGTTCCACAAGGTTAGCTGAGGAGGCGCAGCATATTGCTCTCAGGGAGACTAGCATGATCTCTGCTGATGGTGGGTAAGAAAAATTGAGTACGGTGGTTAAAGGGTAGCAGCTTCATTTTACTGTTTTCTAGGGAATTATTTCTCTTTTTTACTAATTCTCAAACTCATAAAATATTTGAGAGTATTGTATAGAATGGGTCCACAAGCCATTATTACATTTCCTATATTGATAATTTTCAAGTAATGTCCTTATTGCTATAAATGGGTTACCTAACCATAGAGCATTAAGAAATTGTTAGTTTGCCTGAAACTAATTTTGACACTTTCAATGGTATGTCACCCCACTCTTCTTCAACTGCAGAAATCTTTTTTTCTGTGCAGAAGCTACTTTTTTTTTTTTTTTTTTTTTTTTTTTTTTTTTTTTAAACTTTTCTAAAGATAGTTTTATAACTCAAAAATCTGCTTATTTTCCCTTTTCAGTTTTAGAATTCACTTCACTTTACTTTTATTTTGAAAAAAAATGTATGTTGATATAATTGTAATCACAAACTCCAAGGCATAATTTTTAATTTCATCTTAATTAAAAATTAAATGATCTTGATGTCATTTAGGTGATAGTGTTGCATCCATAATATGTGGCTTACTCAATGCAACTGTTATTTTAACAAGATTACCTCAATTCTGTAGGCACTGCTACTGTTGAAGATTTGTGTTCTTTAATTTCACTTTGTGTGTTTGTATGTGTATATATATATATATATATATATATTTATATATATATAAATAAATCATTTTTGCATCCCACATTGCTTGATGACGAGATTCTATCTCGAAACATAGAAATTTCCATGTCGCAATGTACTTTTAATTCATAATTATGATATATCTAATTTTTTCGGATGTCTCCAGGACTGTGTGTGTACACCATTAGATAGTTTCAAACTACTGTTTTCTACTCTTGGATCCCCTTAGAAGTTCAAGTGTAGATAAATACCTTGCATAATGTGAATTTAATGTAGTAACAGAAAAATCATTTTTCCTTTTAACTTCTAAATTATACATGATTAAAGTGCAGCTGAACAAATTGAACATTTATCTTAAACATTCAGTCTGTTATACAATGATTTAAAAAAAAATCTTATGTGATCATAAATATAACATTTTCTTTTTTTTTTTAAGAAATAAGAGAAATATGATTTTTATATAAAAAAACTTAGTTCCCTAAGAAATATACTAAAGATTGGATGTAAAAAAAAAAAAATAAATCCATTAAAATCTGAGTGAATTATTTCATCCTATTTATATATGAAAATTTAGTTTTCTATATTTCTTGGGGTTAGTGTGTTTTGTAGATAGAAACTGTGAATATAGAAATCACTATTCAGTATTAATCCACATTGTTTTTATCTATGCATGGGTGGTGCAGTGGATATTAGCTTGGAACAAAAATTGGAGAGACAAGTTCAAATTCCAGTTGACTCTGTTAATGCAACAGATTCAACTGGAATTTGAACTTATTCACTTACTTCATAGGAACAGTATTAATCCATTTCTTCCCCCCTCTAGCTATGGGTTAAATAGCAGGACAGATTGGGTCATATATCCTTAGTTGGCAACCAGCCTACTGCAGAAAGTAATGGCAACCTACTGTGAGAAAATATTCTGCCCAATCGGTAATGTCTTTCAAGACATGATCACTCAAGTGTGTATCACGTATGGCACTTAACTGTCTGATATATCTATGTATATATCTATAACATTTCATGACTCCTTAAAATAATTGAATAGCCTTAAAAAAAACAGTGAATTTGTAAAATTTTGAGTTAATGCTTTTACAGTTTTGTTTACTATAGAAAATATGAGAAAAAAGTCTGCTGAGAAATGCTAAAATTAAAAACCTGGAAATATGAAATAAAGCAGAAAGCAGTTTTAAATTACAAGTTGAAGATGTAATTTCTATAAATATAGAAATAGATTGCAAACTATATATTTTTTCTATATCCCAGCATTTGTAAGAATCATTACAGCCATTATTGCTGATTTAACTTGGATGCCTAGTCATTTGTTGCTAGTATACCATGATTATATATCATTAAGTGCAATAAGTTTATTATCAGCCATGATAATTAAAGAGCATTCAAAGGTTGTTACAAAAAGCATTGGTTTAGTTTTACACTCTCGCACGCCGATTGAGCACGATGGAGAAAAGGCAGACTTTAAAAACAGTATCTACTCACGCATTTACACACAGTTCATTCAGTCATGAATTTGAACATTCTCGGTTACTGGCATGTGTTTACATTGCATATAACACATAAAAGTCCATCTTCCTCTACCAATTGCCCTTAGCTCAGAGGTAGAATCGCTGACTGATGTTAATTCGGTTGGGTTTCAATCCTGGCTAGAAGCAATTGGATGTCTAATCACACTGATCAGCTGTGATACAGCGAAACAGGACTATCTGTGGATGACTATATATACATACACACACCTACAAGTACATCTTTAATTCTGACCTTGTACCCCTTACTTAACTGTCGAAAAAAAAAGGTAATATGTTTTTAAAATCATTTTTATCACTAGTTACCAACTATTGTCTGACAAAGTACAATTCATAGTACTGAAACATGAAAGCTTTTGTTTAGTAATGTAAAATATTTTTCATATGATCACTTATAATAAAATATTACAATAATATATGCTTAAACACAATCATCAGACTATATATATATATATATATATATATATGTGAAACACTGTCACTATTGGGTGCTGACCTCTAAGTTCACTTATATATAAAAATTCCACAGACAAGCCTGTTTCACTGTATCACAGCTTTTTAGTGTGGCTAGATTAACTGTTTGCCTCAAGCAGGGACTGGAACCTGACTGATTTGACAGCAGTTGTATAATCACTCACCAGGCAACTGGTGCACATCAGAGAAAGACTGTTTTCATAGTATGTAATATATATCTATATATATATATACACACACATACATTGGAAGCAGTCTATCATTAATGTATTTTAAGTAATGTTTTGCAGATGTAAGTTAGGATTTGGATTATGCCATATTGTGGAAATTCTTTGCATTACATGATCAACTTTAGCTTAGTATTGTAAATATTAATGTCAGGGATCAGTATTAAAATTCAAGATTAACTTGTTCAAAAAAATATTGTATTTTATCAACTCTGTCATCAATGTAACTTACTTGTGGGATTAGTGAAAAATTGAATTTATAAATGTAAGTCCTTCAAGCTTTGTTTATCGCATTCTAACTTCAACACTTCTGATTGCTTTGACAAAAGGTCATCATCTGAATGGATTAACATTTTACAGAACTGTTTTGATTAAGCAGTCTGCTTTATAGTTTAAAGTTTGTTTTTGTTTTGTTTTGTTTTTGTTTTCATCTCCTAATCTAAGTGACATAAAACTTGGGACCCCCCCCCCCCGAGAAATCTTATCTTCACTCAAATTAATCAATTATGCAGATTTAAAATTGGTTTTTCTTTTAAACATTTCATGTATTCGAACCTAGTCTACTAATGGTGAATGGTAGTAGACTGGCAGTTGCTAAAGTTTGACTGAAACGGATTTATCATTTTGAGAAGCTTAAAAAAACCTAATGGATTTCATAAATTCTCATTTTGATGGTTACACTTATCTTTAAAACAGAAATGGATTTGCTCATTGCTGATATAGATGTGTACAAAACTGGAGATTTTTTTTTTTTTTGTTTGTTTCCGTTTTTATAGGAGTGGAGCATTTTTTTCTCACTGAAGGAATATTCAGCAGTATCTCAGTTTTGATATTTTGATAATACTGTTTTCTAACAATTTTACTTTCCATCTCATTTTTAAAATTTTTATTAAGGTTAAATTTGAATACTTTATGGTATTGAAGGGGTTGGTGTAATAAATGAGTAAAGGCAAGGTTTTATTAACTATACCACTATTTTTATTGTTGTTGACTCCATAAGGTTACATCTTTTGTTATATGTGAATGATTATAATTTCTGTCCTTTTTGTATTTTGTGTCTTTTGATGTTTCTTGTTTATGTCATTGTGGTTTTCATGTGAATGTTCATTATGCTACATGTATTGCTGTGTTCAGGTTATAAAGAGTTTTTCTTCCATCTATATGCATATTTATGTAAATATAGCATGTTTGCTCCTCCATGTCTGTGTTCAGTGGAATGTAGTATCAAGTTGTTGTTTGTGCCATATGTTATGTTCTGGGTATTTGAGTGTGCAGATTGCACTCTTGAATTCATTCCTTGTTTTTGCATATTTTTTTTTTTTTTTTTTTTTTTTTTTGTGTGAAGATTTAAGTACATCTTTGGTTTGCACAGAAGTATTTTCTTTTGGCTGTTTGTTATATTGATTGAATATCCAGTGGCTGCCACAAATGCCAAACATAGGACCAACTAAAAAGGAGACTGTACATGTGTTCACTGTTCTTTTTATATTTTCTCAATGCCTATGCATTTCTGGTTAGATTTTGGTGAAAGCATTAGTCATTGGTTGGTTTTTTACATGACATCAGTTGACCACATAAGCTATATCTAGGTTATCAGAAATATGGAAGAATTGAAAGAGGGAAGGATGTATGTGTTGAAAGTTTCTCTTTCACTCTATTAAAGAAAGGGACTACTACTTATCTTCTCACGATAACTTTCTCCAATAGGATTTAATTTCTTTGTCTTCTTGCCTAGTGGCTGATATAGAAAGGTATAATTACAACATGATTATTGTTCACTTTAGTATTTTTCAGTAGCAGGAATACTAAACATTTATTGTCTAAGTACGTTAATTAAAAAAAAACATGCATTATTGCAAGAAAGGTAAATGACTAAATTGTTGTGATGGAAAAGATAGTCTCACAAAGTAATAAATGATTAGTGTGCAAAAATTCCAGGTACTCTTTAAAGTGAATACACAAGTGAAAAGTTTTGTGCCTACCTAATATATTCTGAAGTAACCATCAGGTGTTTTATAAAATAACTTGTCAGATTCAAAACATGTCAGGTGAGCCACTTAAAACTTTTGAATTTTGAAGGTTTACTTAATTATCCTGATCAATTATTTCTTGAAAACATTTCTCAAATACAAGGAAGAAAAATTTTAATGTGGATAATCTAAAACTGATATCTGACAGCTAAACTAAAAAGAAAAAAAAACTTTTAAAATTTTTAAGATGACCATAAAAAAATAATTGACGTTCCTTATTTGAAAACAATTATTGAATCTGTTTTGGCAACTCAGTTTATTCTGATAAATTTCTGTTCTGTCTGAGGAACTAAACTGAATTACATTAAAACATGAATTGAAATATTTCATTCTTTACTAAACAAAGAAAAAAATGAGTGAATAAAACATAACAAAATGGAAAGAAGACTTGTCTCACTTTTCACCAATACATACAAGTCAGTGCCATTAAAATCAGTCAGTTGTGTTGCCATGACAACCAGCAATTGACTTTTTAGCATATTGCAGACTTGTGCTATAGTGTCGGCCATCTTTTTCAATGTGAAAGGTTAGCAATTACAGAGCTGAGTATTTGTCCAGACAATGTTGGGCCTGTGCAGACATTTTTCTTCAATCACTAAGCAAAAGTGATCTTGTAAAATACAAAATAATATATTAAATTTTACACAATACTATGAGTCAAAATTATATGTTAAGTTAGTGTATTGATTGTAAGATTTAATTTGACTTCATTTTGGAAATAATAAATGCATTGATAACAAGTTTTTAATTGATTTTACGTTGTAAGCTATTTGCCATAAAAATGAAACTATAAAAAAACTTAGACATTGAAAAAACATTTATAATGAAAATGAATTGTAAGCAATTTAAAAAAGTATTTAGCCAAACATTTTTCTTGGTTATTTAGCATAAACCTGATCCCTAAAGAATTTCTTTTCTATCTCTATGCAATTAAATTTTATTTGCTCTTTTTATTTTCTTTTTTTTTTTTTAAGTATTATGCTGAATAACCAAAATGTTCTTTAAACCTTTTATTTGGATACTTTTTGGTTGTTATTATTAGTAAAGTTTGCAACAAAAAAAAAAAATCCCTACTCCTATGTAGGCAAAATGCTAATATTGCAAGAATGATATTTATTACTGATAAAATAGTTGCAGCAAAAGTAATCAAAATAAGGAATCTTTCAAAGTAGCTCATGATGAAATGGGGGTGTCAGCATTTGGAATTTGGGTTTGTTAGAAAAAGGAAAATTGTCGAAAACAACTGCTTTGTTCATCAGAAGACATAATTTTAAATGATTTTGTCTATACTTCTGAGATGAGGTAGTATTTACATTTACATTGTTCAGACTGTTGTACTCATCTTTACTGCCATGTTTACGACATTTTGGCTGTTGTACACTCTGGCTTTCTTCAGATGCAAGAACACACGGCCCTGTGGATATAGGCATTGGTTAGTTCCAGTGACTTGACCCAAAGAGTTGTGAGTTCAATACCTGATTACAGCAATAGTGAACAAATAGCTTAAAGGGAGATAACTACATGTCATCTGGAAGTGGCATCACACATGGGATGAGAATATACTCCAGTGATCAAAAGAAAGAGTTCAGTTCAAAATTCCCAACATTTGAAGAAGGCCAGAGAATACAATGGCTGAAGCCTTGTAAACATGGCAATAACGATGAGGACAACAGTCTGAACAGTGTAAATAATGACTTTGAATTCTACACTCATGCAATTGAAATATTTTGTTATTGTTTGCAAAATTTTAAAGTATTAAAAAATTTTAAGACTAAAAATAAGACTAATTTTTTTGTAGATTTAAGATTATTAAAGATTTGAATATTTCAAATATTTAATATTTCTTGATTTTAGGATTAATGTCAGAAAAATCTCATGGATTTGAAATATTTTAAAGAATGCTTTTTTAAAGTATTCTTAATCTTTATCAAATGGTTTTAGGTTTAAGCTTTCTGTAAAGATGTTAATCTAAAGTGTCACATTTGACGGCATATAAGACACTTTTTTTTTTTTTTTTTTTTTTTGTTTTTTAATAAAATATCTTAAAATTTCCCTGCGTCTTATATGCCATATGTAAGTTCAAAATTCATGACAGTCAGCCAAAACTAGATACCTGGCAACTCTTATTAGTGTAGACTTTAGAATAACTTAGCTGATAGTAGTATTGAAAATGAGTATCAGTTTTGATAAAGACGACAAATTTGATGGCTTTGAAGATGAATAAAAATTTTAATGGTAATTGTACTGTTTATCTCAATTGTAATAATTGCTTGATTTTTGTTTTCTTACCTTTGGATATAATAGTTTTATAGGCTCATGTTCTTTTTTCCTATTTTCTTGTTTAGTTGTAATCGTGGCTTATTTAACCAAAATCATACCTTATAAATATAGCCTAGGCTGTACAATTTACTAATTTTACTAATAAATAATTTTTTCTTTATTTGCCCTGCTGAAATTGGGGTGTGTCTTATACACCTGTGTCTTATGTTGTCAAATATGGTAACTTTTTAATGAGATAAGAAAATTCTTCTTTGAAAATATCTTTAACAATTCAGAAATTTTTTTTTTTTTTTTTTTAGATGTAGAAATTGATATTTTAATAATGTCCCAGATTTATGATTCAAATACTTATGGTTATTTAAAATCAGTTTTGAATGATTTTTCACATTTTTTGGTCATTTATGATTATTCCTGAATCAATTTCAAATTTTGTGGTATAAAACACAATTGTCACAATTACTGGTTCTTTGAAGTACCTGCAAACGGTTTATTCATGTCACTTGGATGGGATTAAAAGGGAGTGGATTTATTCATTAATCTCTTATTATTTTAATCTGTTTTTCTTTCACACATCTTTTGATATATTACCACTTAAGCCATGCTTACAATGTCACTTGTTTCTTACAAAGAACCAAAGTAATATATGACTTTTTTTTTTTTTAACTCTGCAGCCCAGGAACTAAAATCATGACTGTCAGGTAATTCTTTGCTTTAGAAATGTTTTTATCTAATTTAGTGATGGAGTTTTCCAACATGACACTGACATAAATTAGAATGGCAATTTTCTAATTAATGCCATTGAATCTTACATTTTTGCTCATGGAAGGTGATGTTATGCTTACAGGATAGTTGTTACCCTGATGGCTGTCTCTTTATGATGCGAAACTCCTGTTTGTGTCTTGTTCAATGTAAGCAATGAACAATTCCTTTCTCCATGTATCGGCAGTGAAAATCAAAGTTTGGTGAATGTTGGCTTATGATATATGGATATCTTGAACTAAACTGTGAGTCATTAGTATATCTAAGAAGGTTAGTTTATTATTGATTCCTTTTTCTGTTATGAATTGTATTGCTGCAGGCCTTATTGTGTTCATATGATGCAGCAATTTTTGCACATCTCCCTCAGGACGTCAGAGTATGGGTTCAAAACATCTGCATATTATAAGGCAACATTCATTGAATTCTAATGCTAAATTATAAGTTCCACTATCCGTACAGCATGACATATGGAAAGGGTATTAGGGAAATTCATCATTTTGAGTTTGGTAGTTTATTAATTTTTATTTTCATATTCTGGGAAAAACATACACAATTTTTATCTATTAAAAGCACAAGTCTTAATGGTAGAGGAAACTTATGCTACACTAATCATCTTGCTGCCTGTTTTGAAAATGAGCATTTGGAAATCCTGGTTTTCATCTAGTATTGAACACCAACAACTAGCACTGGTTGTAAACTTTAGACAGCAAAGCAGAAGCCAACACAAGCCTATTCCAGTAATAGAATTGAGACTGAATATAGACTTTGCAAACAAAAAGTTAATTTTGACAATGATTTGATTTTAAAATGGACAATTAAAGGTTCTTTTGATGTTGAGTGAACAAAATTTATTTTTTACTTTAGCTTGATTTATATATAAAGGTCTTTTCCTAGATTAAAACATATCACCTCTCCAACCTTGTGTATATATATATATATATATATACACACACACACACACACAAGTGGGTGCAGTGTACACTTTGATCAGAAATAGTATATTACAAATCAATATGTTGATATTGTCTTTCATTTGTTTATGTACTGTACATTAACAAATGTTCATAGGATAAACTCTGCTTACAAGTGTTGTTGGTCAGGCTGAAAAATTTTCAGAACTTGATATTTCTACCTTTGGAGTGATTATGTTCCCTATGATGCACAGACATTAAGCATGTATACTGGACATACAGATATCACTCTATTCTGCGAATTGCCATTGTTAATGATTTTTGAGCTGATATTATAGATAGCTAGGAAGTAATATGCCTTATAGTATATACCCAATTGTTGAGAACAATATAAAATACAGCATTTCAATATTGTTAAAAAAAATTCTATCATGAAATCAAGAAACACAAAGCTAAATTAGTTCTTTTTCCGTTTGGAAAATAGAATTTTAATTGTATTTATCAAATGAAACAGAAGTGCTGAAAAGTTCAACCACAAAGCTTTTTCCAAAATCTGATAATTGGTTGGATTTTGGTATGGGTTATCAGGCTTGGTTTAAAAAATAGAATGCAAATAAAATCCATATTTATTTTTTTTTATTATAATTTTGTCTAGAATTTTAGAGAAAAGCACTAGATTTGAAATGTTTGACCAGTAAAATCTACAATCATTGAATTCAAATGTGAATTCTCTAGTACAAATGAAGTTAATCTTTTTTTTAATTCCTTGTCTGCAGTCATTAACCAAATTTCTATTAATGAAAGACTGCTACTTAAATACACATCAGGTATTTGTATAAGAATTACTATTTGTTACAAAATATTGTACATAGATTTATTTTTGTTTTCTAAATATTATTGGAAAGTGGTATCCTGCTTACTGTCTTTGTGTTATATCATTTCAAGATGTGGGCTATCATGACTCTACAATTCCCTATTTATTTTTTTACCACCTATCCTTACTTTGCAGTACTTGTTCTGTTACCCATCTACTCAGATCAGTCAACAAGGTCACTTGTTTTTTTTTTTTTCTTTTGTCTTCCATATTTCCTGTGACTGTTAAATTTTCCATGCCTTCTTTTATTCTTGACATTAGTCATTGAATCACCACATCTGTTAAAGTTTTGTGAGGAAATTAACATTCACTGCCATATAGATGATTAGATATTACACAGCAGTTCAGTGCTTTTTCTTTCTTTCTAAGGACATTTTCCAATCCTTTAATAATTTGTTCAGTTTTTGATAGGCATCTTTCATTATTTTTCTGTGCTTTTTGTGTCATACCTTTTGTTCTGTTGCTTTCTTTCATGTTCATTTGTGAGAGAATCAATTTTACTATCTTAGTGATTTCATGATGTTTGTTTTGGCAACAATAAATTTCTTCTTTCCTCCTCATGTTTTCTTGTCATCTTTTTGTTTTCTTCTTCTCTCCTATCTTTCATGTTCTTACCATTCATCCACTGTAGGAAACCCACACTCTACTGTGCAATAATTGACTCTAAAACTCTTAACTCTTTATTAATGGTTATAACAATATGTTTAACTGATTCCAACAGTACTTTTGCAGACACTCTATTAGAACTCTACCAGAAATGTCACTGAACTATTTGAGTTCTTTATTTAAAGTGTCTTTCCTAATTCATTTGTGTTACTGGGGATGTCTTATCCCCATTTTTGAGATTATTTTCTTAGATATTTTATTTTTAGTATTCATCCCCCCCTCACTTTCTGGTGAGTTTGCTGCATACTGAAATTTGTACTGTTTTTGTTTTGGGTCAACCATTAGTTTTTCCGTAAGTTTCCTTTTTCTGATACTCATACTTGTATGTCCAACAAATTCTTGGGCTTTTAGTATGTCAAAGGTATCATACAAAACTTTCATAGGTTCTTTCTTTTTTACAGATCTTGCTTCAGTATATTTTTATGTGACTGATTTTAATGCCTTTTATCTCTCCATTTTTCTTTTTCTTTCACAATATAAATCATTTTGTCCATTTGTAATCTTATTACACCATCTTCCCACATTTTCGTTCTTAAAACATTTTTTGCCAATTTTGAAAAATTTAATGTTCTTTTTGTTATCCATTCTTATTCTTTTTTTGACTTGATAACAACTTGTCAACGCCAATTTTAATTCTTCTCGCAAACATTAGTTCTACTGGTGACATGCCTGATGGTGTATTATCTGGTATAGTCAATGATTTTCGTAGTACTTCTTTTCTAACTTTTTCATTACTTGTTTTTTTTTTTTTTTTTTTTTTTTTTTTTTTTTTTTTTTTTTTTTTTCGAAACACTCTAAGTACCCACAAACTGTTCAGCATGTTCATTTGACCTTGGGTGATACAATGGGGTAGTAATATGTTCAATCAAGAACATTTTACAAAATTCTTTAAATTTTAAAGCTGTGAATTGTGCACCCTTATCTGAGACTATAAAATCTGGAATGCCACATTTTACAAAGTTTATGTAAAAAAAAATTCACTGTAACTGTGGAAGTTACTTATTTTTGCCCTTACTTTCAGGCCACTATTTCCTACTACCAGATAATGTGACCAATTTATTGAATCTGCAAAATCTATCTGCATTCTTGACCACAGAATTTCTGTATTTGGTCAAGGTTATAATTTCATGGTAGGGGATTTTACTGCTAGAGCACACCTTCTGAAAGCTTTTACTACTTTTTCAATGTCTTGATCTTTTTTTTTTTTTTTTTTTTTTTTTCCAGTATACATAGCTTCTTATAAGAGATTTTATCATTGAAATTTCCTAGATGTTCACTAAGAAATTCATTTAATATCCACTTTTGTAATATAAGTATTACTACTTTTTGAGCAAACATTAATACTTTGTCACATAGCGAGTAATCATTCAAGCCTAGATTTTTTCTAAACATCATATATCTAACTTTCTTTTAGTCATTTTTTTTATTTTTAAAATAAACATGTCTTGTTCTGCTTATACTTTCATTTCTTCCAGGGTAACTGATAGTTTGTGTACTACATTGCATAATTTCTAATTTCTATTTCTCTTTTTTTCAATAATTTGTCCTACATACTTAACAAAACAATTTGCACTTTTCCTCATGGAGTTTAAACCTATACGCTTGTATTTTTTCAAAAACTCTTTTTACTTGCTTAATATTGTTCCTTAGATGTACTTTTAATCTATGTCATACAGATAAGCAACTGTGAAATCACAATCTGCAAGCAGTGTCCATAGCATGTTGAAATATGGTGCTGGCACCACTTGTATTCCAAAGTGAAGTCAGTTGAACTTCTCCAATCTGTTGTGCATGTTTATCATTATTAATTTTGAACATTTTTCAACTTGTATTTGCAAATACACTCAGCAAGGTTCAGCTTCAAAACAACAATTTTTCCACCAATAAATTTTACCAAGATTTTCTCTGGACTTGATAAAGGACAGTTGTGATTCTAAACATTTTGTTCTACGCACTTGAAAAATCAGCACAAACAAAAAGATTTTTTCTTTACATATGCTGCTGTTGCTATCAATTTTGAATGGTCAATTTTTTTCAAGTCTGCCTAACTCTTTGTTAGCTTGATTCAACATTGCAACTGGTACACTGTTTTGGTTTACCAAAGTAGTGTACTGAAACAGTATACTAGTGTTGACTCTTTTTTTTTTTTTTTTCACTTGAAATTTTGCTTTGATTTTGGAACACTGACCCAACTCATTTGACAGAACATCTGGAAAACATTTTTTCCATTCTGCCCTTAAATTTTCACAATTTTTTAAAAACTGGTCACTTGTCCACTTATATTCTTGCAATACATAATAGGTAAATTCCATAACTTGAATATTCCATCCAGTAAGTACTGAATAATTTTGTAGTATTTTTTTTTTTCACATGAAAACCGTAGATTTTATGCACTTGTTGCAAAATGAAATGTTGCAAGTCATTTCGCTAATAACAAATAATTTCTCACTAAACATGCCCTGTGTGATTTCTAAAATTCTTTTTAATGTTTTAATTACTTTTTGCTGTCTCAATGCTGTGAACAAATTTTTTCTATGAAAACTTTTCCAATCTTTAATTTTACATTTTGACTTTTATACCCTACTTTTCCACACTTGTATCATTTTAAATACTTTAAGAGACAGCCATCACTGAGATGTAAGCTTCTGTACCTGAAACCTTGATTAATTTTTATTTTTCCATATTTTTCTTTGGTTTGTGTGTGTGTGTATATATATATATATATATATATATATATGCATTCTTTTTCTTCTGTATTGTATCTTATTTTGAAGTCGCTGACAATTGTTCGATATTTCTTGCAGTGTTAAATTTTCATTCTGTTCCAGTTTTCTTAGGATTCTAGCACATTTCTGTGTCTTTTTTTCACTGTTAACCCTTGAATGAAAATTAATCCTTCAAACATATCCGGAGTTAGCTTATATAATTTGAATTTTTCACTCTTTAATGATTCCAGCATATGTGACAAACGCTTTTTCTTTTTTGTCATTCATATGCTTTCATTGAGTATTGAATAATGAACTTCTCTTGCTAAAAACTTTAGTCAGAATATTTACTATTTTTTTCAAAACAAATTTTTTTTAATAGTACAAAATTACAGTATTTTTAATGTTCTGTAGGTACTGACTTTCTCAACAAAATTTTTCTTCTCTGTAAATTTGCTCATATCTTCTAAAATAAGCAGAAAATGTAATTCTATCATCAGAATTGTATGTGAATTCACTCATGGCATTTGCTGCTGCTTTAAAGTAAAAAAAATTAGAAAATTTGTTTTCTTTCATTTATTTTAATTAACTTTCGTTCCTAGAGTTCTAACAATGGTTGTTGCCATTGTATTTTTGCCACTTGGGCTAATAATTATTTCATATTTAAGAATCTTTCCTCTTTTTTTTTTTTTTTTTTTATGAGCACAACAAAGAAAAAATGACACTGATATGGTTCTAATTTTTTGTTCTCACTATTATGATGTACATGGCAGCAGAAAAAATATTTTATTTTCAACTCTATATAAGCTTTGATTCCTTGTTGCCACTTTTATAACTCACTACTAACAATTATGTCTTGATTGACTTCAACAGTACTTTCATGAAACTCTAATAGAACTCTGAGTATTTATCAGAAAGCTCCCCACTGAGGTTGGATGTGACACAAGGTTGGTTTTTAACATGGGAATTCTCAAGCCCTTAAGCATAACCATGTCTGGGTTCCTCTCCACCAGGAGGCAGGGAGTCTGAAGTTGAGTTTGCAGTGGAACTCAGTTCATTTGTTTTACTGGAGTTGTCTTATTTACTCCACAGCAAAAACAATTGTTTTTATCGTTTTGCTTTTTTCTTCAGTTCTCCAACCACTTATTGTGGTTGGAGAACTGAATTATTTGAATGTTTTTTAAGTAAGTTAAGCTCTCCTAACATTTCAACATGTTCTGTGGGTTGTACTTTATGAAATGCCAGTCTGTGACACTGTAGTGAACTACTGCAGTGGGCAAAGAGGCCCAGTGTTGTATGCATTTTTTAAATTTTTTTTTTTTTTTATAATTCTTAAAAAAAAGAAAACAAAAAAAAAAACTTACCTCCAGGGTGAACACAAATTCAAACATGCCTTGCATATGAACTGTCCAAAAAGAAAAAAAATGGCTGTTTTGTGTTTTTTACACATTTAAAACAGATCTTGGAGACAGATAATCTTGCGAAAGAGTATCTTTTCATATATGTAAATTTTGGCTGTGAATGGAAAGATAAAAAAAATAGGCAGAATGAAGATTTACTACTGTATCAAACAAGTTATACTTGTTGCAATCAGTAGAATGTTTGATTGTGGGAATTCTTTACAAGACCACTAAACTTTACAACTTTTTTGCAACAGAAACATAGGTATAAATCTTTTTGCATTTGTGCTACTCACTCTGTTAGTGTTCATGAACATTCTATTTTTTGTTCTGTCTTTACCCTATTTAAAGTTGAATCTTGCTACAAACTCTAATCATTAGAATTTTGATAATTAGTTTTGTTATATGACTCATGAATCTGATGAGTCACCAATAGTGTTGAATTTGTTTCCACCTGGCTTCATTCTTTGGCAGCATTGTGATAATTGACTTAAGTTCTCCTGCTATTTTGCCATAAATCATTTCGGTCACATTACAAATCCTAAAATCATTTCTGGTTATCAGCATCTCTTATCTCATTTGATTTTTCTCTTTTGTTCATTTTCAGTTTAGCCACCTAACATGGATGTAATGTTTCTTCTTTTTTTTTCATTATGATGTTTCCTTTTGTAATACATCCTGCATATTTTCTGTCTTGCAATTTGTGAATGCTTGCTACATGTGTATTCCATAGATTTTACATGCGTTTCTCATTAAACTATTTTTTCCTTTACAAGCTTGCACTTAGAAATGTTGCTTAAGTCATTGTTTACCTATATTTCTTAAATATTCTCTATTTAAAAGAACAATCATGTTCTCTTGTGCATCTTTGTGCACGTAGTGTAGTGGTTTGGTTATCAGCACAGAAAGTGGGATTGGCATGCAAAGTTAAACTTTCAGATATGGTTGCATTTACTTTTGTGCAAATACCCTTAAAGGTATTCATCTTTTCTCTCCCACAACTGAGCTTGGAGTTATAACAGTGCAGACTGGACTTTCTAGCCTTGTTTGGCAACCAGCCCTGGAGAAGGACAACTCTGAATTCAAAATCGATTTGGCAGGTGCCAGCAACCTTCAGAAAATCAACTTGCTGTAGAAACCATTGCAGTCACACCTAGTGTAATGCAGCTGTGGCATTTTACAGGGGATCTTATCAGGGTGGGAGGCTTACACACACACACACACACATATATATATATATATATATATATATATATACATCTTATACAAAAGACATGCTAAAAAGCTGTTAGCTCAGTTCACATCTCATGATCTAGCCAAATGATTTTTGTTTGGGCTGAGAACATTTCAGCATCCATTCATATATTTCAGCACTATACAAGTGCTTTATTCTTGAATCTATATAAATAGTTCCTAATTTTCATAAATGACCCACCCGATGTCATCATCAGTTCTCAGCTTATTACCGATGTAACTATTTTTGTCAGTAACCATTTACTCCTGTCTTAATTGTAAGTCTGATAAGATCAAATTGGCAGGCTGATCTCAAAAATGACCCATAATTTGTTAAATGGGATCTTAAACCTACATTGAAATGATAATTGTCTTGAATGGCCACTCTTCTAGATACTTTTGCCTTACTGAGGAGTTCCTCAAGGCTCTATCCTTGAACTTGCATTTTTCTAATTTTCATCAAGTCTCAACTTGATATCTGATAAGACAACTATTTACTCATGTCTTAATAAGTCTGATTGGTTTGATGAGGTCAAATTGGCAGCTGATCTTAAATGACCTGCAATCTGTTGTTAACTGTGGCAGTGTTGTTTTTATGTCTCTAAAATAAATTTTCTTTTAATTGTTTAAGACAACCTTTTTGATCTTCCATCAGCTAATTCTAATCTCTAGGAGAGTCACTCATTGCACCTTAAAAGTTTTCGGTTGGCGCAAAGTTGAATGATTCTATTGAGTCAATTACTAATTGTATTACTTGGAAAGTCGGTTAACTGTGTCATGTTAGAAAATATTTTTTGTTAGAATTCATGTTGCATGTTTATAAGTCTGTTATTATTCCTAACCTGGCATCTCAGTCTAGATCACTTTCTCACCAATGTAACATATCTTCCCTGTGCCTTTTCTATAAATACTTTCATGGTAATTGTTCTGATGAACTTACTTCTTTGCTACCTAGACTTTATGAATTTAAACACAGTATTAGATTGGTGTCAAGGTCTCATCATTTTACAGTAGAAATGGCTAAATGTAACCATAAGTTTTATGCTAAGTTTCTTCTTTTGCACTTCTTTCTTGTGGTACTCTCTTCCGGCTCCTTGCTTTTCTGTCAATTTTGATCTTCAAAAATTTAAATCCAATGTCAATCACTATCTTCTGTCTTCATTCTTATTCATTTGTCTTCTTGCCTTTATAGTTATTTTTGTCATAATCCCTAACAGGCAGTAATGTTTTGTGTTTTAGTGATTTTATTGCCTGACTTGAGGTGAAATTATTAAAAAAAACAAATATATTAATAAATTCAAAACATATGCAGTTTTGAAGAAAAAACAAATTTCTCATTTATTTGTCGTAGAAACCTGTAACTAATCTACTAACAAAACCTACTTGTGTTTAATGCAAACAAGGATTTATTTGATTGTTTAAATGATGCCTTTAGGGTGAATTAAAATAAACTTTATTGAAGATTTTTATCAATTCACTCCAACATGCAGTGGTATACTGTGAGGGGAAAAAGAATGTGAAGACTTTAGGTGCTGGAAACATATTCCTAAATTGAAAACAGGGGATAAACCTGTAATTCTATTCAGAAGACTGAGGAGCAGTATGATTCTAACAATAGCTGAACCTATTTACTATCAAATCTTCATTAAAAATATTACTAGTCATTCTAAAGTAATTAATACATTTTCTGGACACAATGAAGAAATTCAGAATCAACTCAAATGTTCATCTTTTTAAAGATATAAGCAACAATTGAATAATTTTCTCAGAAGTTATACAAGACTTATTTTAAAATAAAAATAATTCTTATTAAAATATTCTTGAATATAAGAGATTATTTGGACCTTAAAATTAACAAAATTTGACAAATATAAAGTCCAGTTCCTTCTCTTTTTATAATAAATATGCCTGTTTCTATAGCATTAAACAGCGCTGATGGTAATATGCACAAAAACATTTTGTGAAACAATTTTATAATTTATTTTTTTTGTTTGTTTATTTTTGACAAATTGTAATTCTGTTATAGTTTGTTTCAAAACAGCCTTTAAAGATGATTTTCACTGTTCACTCAACATTTTTTTTTTTTCCCCCCATGAAGAGAAATATGTAGATTTATCTTTAAAAGACAAACCAATAAGACTATGCTTAATACCAAGCATTATCATCACCATGCCTGAGATACAATTACATTAAAATGAAGCCAGGTTTTAATATTTTAAAAATATTCCAATTAAAAATTAAGACAATTTGGTCTCAAATTATGAGTTAGCTAAATCCTTTCAAAATATCATATAACAGCTGTAATAATGCATTTTGGATATGGAAAATGATATCCAATCTCATCATTGGAAACTTATTTGCTTGTCTCAGAATCCCAGAAGAAAAAGGATCCTTCTCAGTTTGATTACCTCACTTGATTAGATTTTCAGGGACAATCTTTCAGCACTTGTGGAAAAGAAGGGAAAAAATACCATCTTCTCTTCATTCAAATAAAAAATTGACCAGTAAAGTTACCAAATTTTTTTTTATGCTATTGCTACTTAACTGATCAATTTAAGTTTTATGTAATGCTTCCAAACTTTTAAAAAACACCAGCTATTTTAAGTTTCTTTAAAATTTGATTGGTGTATATAGAAAAATATGTTACATAAGTGAGTTCAAAGTAAGCTATAGTTTTGTTTGCAACTAAAGCTAAAAGAGCATACTCTTATTGATTGGTTGTGAATTGGGTAAATGTTGTTAATAGAGGCAAGACTTCTGTATAAAGAAGGAAAAAATGTGGCTTTTTAAAAAATCTTAAGGTTTTATCTCTATTGATAAAAGTAAAAAAAATATTTGGGTTTTATAAATTGATTTGTCATGCCATCAAAAATGATTATTTTGTTAATCTCTTACTGTTATTAGGTTTTTACATGTGAGTCTTTAAATACATCAATGTGCATAGTATCCATAAAAAATGATTATTTAAACATGGATCTCCACTTAATATTTACAAGTTTTACTATGCTGTAATATTGAAAGTATCATTTGTCTGGTTATCTCTAAGTGGGTCATTCAAATTGTGACAGGATTCAGTTCTTGTTTCCTATATCTGTTTGCTATTTCATCAAAAACTTACAAAATTTACAAATACACATGGCGTATTGATAAAGTTTATAGTAGGAAATACACTTGTTACTAATTGAAGAACCTGTACCCTAATCAATATTTTTCATTGTCTCATTGTCATCAAAGTTGTACCCTATCCCCAGGGCTAATTCTGTTTGTTTTGTTAACAGTACATTGATGTATAAATATTGTATGTTTCACAAATTGCACTTAACATTCATATTGTAGTCTTCATGTATGAAGATTACATTGCCACCCAACCCGCATGCTAAGCTGTGTCACTCCTTTTCCCATTTATTGTCATGGCAACTATTTATCTGTTACTCCTATACCGAGTGAAAGGCTCTTTATTCCATTATGTGTACTGAAATGTGTTTGTGTGTATACAGAGTGCGATGGGTAAATTGTCACCATTTTATATTCTTAATCTTGTGCATGCACATTTGGTTTTGGATTTTTGTTAACTGCATAGTTTAGTAGGGTCAGTTAAACATTGTCTGTGAGAAAAAGAGGACCATGATGCAATTCAGAAATTTGGAAGGGACATGCTGTACTGCTTGGCATTGTGTCAGAAACTCTAATACAAATATTTCAGGATGTTTAGGTGTCAATTTGAGGACGGTGCAGAGTATTTGAAATGAGTTGGAGGAGTCTATGAAGGTATCTGGAGTGATGGTTATGCCCCCATTCATTTTTCTACAGGGTCTTAGACTCAACATGAAGGCCTACATCAAGTACCTTGAGGAGGTAGTACTGCCTTGGGTCAAGAGAGTGGCTGCTAGAAAATACTGTCTGGCAACAGGACATTGCACCATGCCAGAAGAATCCAGTTATGGCTGTCATATAATTTCTGCAGCCACATCTCCCACCCCCCATATCCTCCCACCTAACTCCCCAGACTGCAACCTCTTGATTATTATGTGTGGGGCACAGTTGATCAAGAGATCAACAAAACTTTGTAACAGCAAAGATGAATTGAAGGCAAGGAATTATGGCAGCATTTACCAACTTAAACAAGGAGACTGTCCAGAAGAGATGCAAGAGATTTCTAAGTTGGCTGTAGTTGAAGACAATGGTTTTTTTTTTTGTTTTTTTTTTTAATAAATCTACTTTATTTACATTATTCAGACTATTGTTCTCATCTTTATTGCCATGTTTACAACATTTCAGTCGATGTACACTCTGTCCTTCTTCAGGTTATTCTCATCATTGGGGTTTATCATTTTCATTCCATGCGCATTCTCATTATCTGTGAAATGCCACTTCTGGTAGCCATGTAGTTATCTCCCTTTAACTTTCTAAGTTATATTTTACTTAACAAAATAGAAAAAAGTGGGTGGCTTTTGTTTTTCTAGAATATACTTAATAAAATTAGAGGAAGTAAGCTGAAATTAAGGGGAAGACATTTTTATCTGCTATTAACATTAAATATTAAGGAACTTGAAAATAACTTTTCTATTAGATAAGTAATTTTTTTTACTTATTACTTGACTTTAAAAAATGTTTTTGAAGAATTAGCAAATAAGACATTAAGTACTTAAATTTACTTTAACTTTTTTAACTTTTTTTTTCCTTCCTAAGTATTAAGACAAAGAGAAATGTAAGTTTTGAATAATTTTGGATTTGTATTTAAATATTCAAGGACACTGGTAGAACCATGGCAAAAATGAAAGCTGAAAAGGTCTAAAGATTCTTGTTTGACTGATTAGAATGCATTTACTATCTTACAGGATTCATGCATATATTTAAAAATTGTTGACATTGGGCTTAGTGTCTAGGTTCCTATTCAATATTTGTATTGAGATTTAAAAATGGAGAACTTAAGTTTGAACCAATTCTAATAGCCTTTTTGTTTTTAATTTAACATTGAAGGGTGTTTGTTGAGGAAATGCAAAGCTTTCATCTCTTGAGAAAAGTTATTTGCAAGAAAATGCCATTTACTCTATAGGTTTATATGCAAAATTAATGATTGCATATTCTGAATTTTTTTACTTTCTTCCTCGTTTCATTTATAGGCTGAAGTTCACTTCATGTTGAAACACCATTTCTCATATGATTGTCAAAGTTAAGTCTGATCAGTATTTAGATGGGTGATTGCCTGGGAATACTAGATGCTGTAATCTTGTGGGTGGTGTAATGGATAATGACTCAGAATTGTTAAAGAGGCAAGTTTCAATTCCAGTTATGCACAAATACCCTTGGAAAATCTATGAATCCACTACTTCCCCATCTATGGGTTAATTAGTAAGACTTGCATTACTAAAAGCATTATCTCAAAAAAAAAATTGATTTTGCCATTAAATAACCTATACAGGTGCTTATATGCCACTAAACAAAAAGCAACCAACAACTTCAATTATAGTTGTTTCTGGAAATGTGATGCATAATAAATACATCATGGTTGTGCATGGGTGGTGCAGTGGATATTGACTCAGAACAAATCAAAGAGCCAAGTTTGAATTCCAGTCAAATTTGTTACATTCACTTACATGCAAATGCTCTTGGGAAAGGTATTAATCTATTTCTTCTCCCTCTAGCTATGGGTTAAATAGCAGGATAGATTGGGTTCTAGAGCCTTGGTTGGATATACTGCAAGAAAATCTTCTGCCCAGTCAGTCATGTCTCTTTTGAGATCACCCAAGCATGTATCATGTATGGCACTTGAGTAACCGACATAAACAATGTGCAAAGTTAAAATGATCCATCATCTTAGTCTGTGTTTCTTTCATTGTTATTAAGTTTTATAAATTTTTCAAGTAATTTTTTATCAGTATAAAAGAAAACCGCATTAAATTTTTAATGTTTTGTAATAATTTTGATATCACGTTTCATTCATAAACTATCTGGAAGAATATTTGTTTTTAAGTGATTTTTTTTTTTTTTTTTTTTTTTTTTTTTTTTTCTATATCTTTGTCATCTGTGGTGAGATAAAAGGAATTAGAAAATGATGTAGCATTGACAGATATTCCTGTGTTAAACAAGTTTCTTTTCTTTTTTTTTTTTTTTTTTTTAAATGATCTGAATGTCTGTTGTAGGGAGATAAACATAAAACTGCATCTGCCACCCTTCTGTCTACTTTGATTCATAGGGTGCTTTGAGGATTGCTTTGATTCCCTTGTTTGTTGATTAGCAAAACTCTGGTTAAGGAAAGGAATTTCAATCCAAATTAATGATCCATTCAGCTTGTAATATGCAGAATGAATTCTAAGACTGATTTTGGGAAAAACAAGTCGTGTCTTCATTCTTCATTGCTGATGGTAATTTTATTGCATGTTGTAAGAATAAGCAGGTTGATGAAGTAAAGATGAAAGCTATCAAGTGCACTGATTCATGGAAGATTGGTCATTACTGATGAAAACAACTTGTGGAATTTGGTTTCAATAAGCTTGCTTACAGTTTCCATCAACTCCAGTGCACAATGACTACAATCTTTTCCCCGCCTGCCAACCAAGATCTTCCTTTACCATTTTGTAGATTTTAAACTCATAAATTTTGAGGGTGAAGCAACCTTGCATGGGGAGGGGGAGAGGTGCCATCATTTGGTTCTCATCATTCTTCATGCTTTTTTCTAATATAACTATTAATATGTAGAAACATTTTAAATGTTAAGTCATCTTAAATTTACCATGAAAGACCATTGTTTTCAAGAAATTTGCTTACATACAGTTTACATGGTCTACTCGGACCATAATTCTTGACAAACTAGATTCCTTGGTTTTGCCATGCGTAATCCTCACGGCTAGGAACTGCTGTACCACTTACATAGTAACACAACTGACATTCCCTTTGTATCCCATTCAAACTCATAACCAACATCGAGTGGAATATTTATATATGATCCATTGGTAAAGATGTAGGAAAATGATTGTCTCCCTGTATCACTCTTCAGGCCTGATCCTTTTTATAAGAGCCAGATCAGGCTGAAAATGGAGTACAGTTACCATTTCTTTTTTTTTTTTTTTTTTTTTTTTTTTTTCAGGGGGTGGGAGATCTGTTCAGTCCTCACATTCCAGTCTTGATAGTTCAAAAGTGTCTTGCAGTTGTCATTGGAGAATGATTATTTTTCATCCTCCAACCTCTCATGTGTGGGATGTGGTAAATCTCTCACTACTCTCTCTTATTACTACCATGGAATGTGCTCAAACTTCATTTGTTGCTTACATAGTAGCAAACCACCTATATTCTCTCTGTATTCTCTTGGTGAGAAGTAAGTTTCAGTGGAACAGCTTCTTCCCACGAACCAATGCTCTGTGGAACAGATTCCTAAGAGGGTGTTTTTCTGATCACTATATTCTTAACCTGTTCAAGTCTAGAGTAAACAGTTACCTTCCCCTTCTATCCATGTAAACTACTCCTTAACATAACTTTCTATCTTGAGTGGCCCCCCAGACCTTATAGAGAGTTGTCTTTACTTAAAAAAAAAAAAAATACAAATAATGCTTTGCTTAAAATCATATCCACTTTGATTCAGGTTTCCCTGTTTTTCTTTATTCAATTGTGTTCACCTTCATTGTTTAAACCCTGAGATATATATATATATATATATATATATATATATATATATATATATATATCTTGCTCTATGTTCATATTTATCTATTATAAAACATGATGCAGAATTTTGTTTAATATCTTTTATTTTTCATATCTAAAATGGCATGTTCTTTTATGATAATGAGATGTTACTTAAAACTGTACTTTGTGTTAACATGACAAAAATATCTTATAAGTAGGAGTGAGCAGGCTGCTAATACTTTGGCTTTTCTTTTTTGTACTTGTGTTCTTTGGATATTTTATATATTTTTATTTTAAGTTTTCAAAGCATAATTCTTTTTTAAATGGGATAATAGATTTAACTGTATAAATAAGTCCTATGCAAAAACTATAACAAATACAAAATTACTTAAATGTTGCCAAATTTGTTAACCGTATGCATAAATTAGCATATAATTTGCAAGGTCAAATATGAGAGACTTTGATTAATCAGACTGTGCAGATCAAGAATTGTTTGTGTATGTTACTAGAAAACTCAAAATCACATTTATTGATTCTTTAAGAAACATACATTTTATTTTATTTTTATGTGGTTCATCAAGAAAGAATCACATGTTTCATTACAACTTTAAATCTAGAAGAGAACCTGCTGTTCAATATATCATTTCTTTTTTATTTTTATTTTTTTAAATATTGAAATCATTCATAGAACTAAAGCTGTATCAAGACACTATGGTGACTGTTGTTGCTAATCCATGAAGGGGATAGTTTTGCTTTAAATTTTCAATTCCAAATAAGTTCAGGGTTTGTCTTTTCTGTCTGTTTTATTTACTACTTATTGAACATGAAAATTTTTTCTTTTTCTTTGTTTATAAACAAACTATTCTTTAACTGTTACAGCATTTAGGCTACTCATAAACCTACATATTATAAGTATTGTTTAATTCAATATCAGTTCCTCATTTGAAGGATAATTTCTTTTTTACTTGGATAGGTGTGCCACATCATAGATATCTATCTACAGGGTGCGATAGGCAAATTGTCGCGATTTTATATTTTTAATTTTGTGCATGTGCGTTTTTTTTGTCACTGCACAGTATACTAGAATCAGTTGGGCACTGTTTGTGAGCAAGAGTACCATGATGCAATTTGCTCCACCAGCAATTTGGAAATGACATGCTGTACTACTTAGCATTTACACCAAAAGTTCTAATCTGAACATTTCAGGATTTTGGGTGTCAATCAGAGGACAGTGTAGAGAAATTGGAAAGATTTGGATGAGTCTGAGAGTGATTATGAAGATGTTTGGAATGATCACTAGTGATGGCAATGTTATGCTTCTATTTATCTTTCTACAGGGCCTCAGACTCAACACGGAAGTCTACATCAAGTCTTATGTCTGGCAACAGGACTCAGCACCATGGTGCACAAGCAATACAACCCAGTCATGCCTGTCTGACACATTCTGCAACCACATCACCCCTTACATATGGCCACCTAACTCCCCAGACTAAAACCCCTTGTTTACTATGTGTGGGTTGCAGTTGAGACTAACAAAACTTCTTGTAATATCTAAGATGAACTGAAGGTACGAAATTGTCAGTATTCACCAACTTAAACAGGGAGAGCATTCAGAAGAGATGCAGGAGAATCTAAAGCCCTCTGAAGATCATGGTTAGAGCCAATGGCATTTTTTTAAAAATAAATTTCCTCTTTAGTATTTCAAGGTATTTTTGTGTAATTTTCATAAATATATCTGAGATGCAAAAGTGATTTTCATTTTTGCATAATTTAGGTAACAATTCTTACAATGCACCTTGTGTGTGTGTGTGTGTGTGTGTGTAATTCAAACAAGGAGTGTTGAAAAGTTCTTGGCCTCACTCACTTTACAAAATATGACCAAGTGATGAAGTATCACAATTTATTATAGAATCCTTTTAACTTTTCAGCTCCTTCTTCCTATATTAGGAATTTTTGAAAGTTATATTTTTCATTTTTAGGGAAATAATTCTTATATTAGAAAACATTTCTTTAATTATATAACCACTCTTATTTAATATACTTCATCTTGAAACCAACTTTTCAGATGCCAAAATCTTTTGTGTCTATCTTTGAAATCAATATTTAGAAGAGTCTTATGATTTAGATATTTTTTTTGCTAAGAAATGTGAACAAATGGTAATTCTTGGCATTTGGTTCAATTCTACAATTATAGATATTCTATTAACCCAGAAATAAGAATATTACATAGATATTTTGATAGCCATTGGTATATCTGAACTAAGCTTTAACTGAAAACACTTCTGCATTGTTCAGTAGCTTCCCTGTGCCTTTTCATGCAAATTCTGATTAAATTTGCTCTATGCTACCTATACTTCATGAATTTAATTGCAGTACTAGATTGGCAGTAAAATTATTTACAGTTGATATGGCTAGATGTAACCATAAGTTCTTCACTAACAGTTTCTTCTCTTGAACTTTTCTTTTGTGGACACTCTTTACTTTTGACCTTCAAAAATTTAAATGCAGTGTCAATCCTCATTTGTCTTTTTAATTCCTGTTCTTTTATTGTTGTTGCTTAAGTTTTTAACCTCTTGTGTCCTCATGGCTTTATTGCCTGGCTTGGGGTGAAATGATTAATATTTCCAAATATGCTTCAGAATCCTCCTAATTTCCTGTGGCTGAAATATTTATTTTTCAGCTTTAAAATTTGAACTCCATATTGTATTTATAATTACATAATTTGAATTTCATTTTCTAGCGTAAATTAAAAACATAACTTTTTCTTCAAAAACAGCTTTCATTTATTTTTTGAAAATTTCTGGGAGAGTTTTCTTAATTATCAAGTCTTTTAGCATTTAGTTTGGTAATTGCCAGTCCTCCAAAGCCCATGAGATCCATCTGGGCATACCTCAAATCTCTCTCTTTGGTTCTAACATTTTCCTGCAAGATGCTATTGATTTACTTAAGAACATTCTCAAATCATTAGTCAATATACAGACAATACCATGGTTTATTAGGTCACCACCCAAAATATTGATGACTAGAGTCTGACAGATATTCTCTCTCTTAACCTTTGTTGTATGGCTCAATGGGGGTGGAAATGACTTGTAATATTTAATACCTCTAAAACCAAGCTTGTTACATTTCATTGCAAAGTAGATCCCAAGTTGTCTTCTCTTATAATGAATAATTGTACTCTCAATGAGTGTACTTGCTTGAAGTATCTATTGAGACTCCAGATCTCAATTGGAAATCATCTGTGCAACCCATTGCTAATGAGACTGGAAAAAGACTATTCCAGAATATATCTAACTCCTTCCACCATGCTTTATTTTCATAAGATCCAGATTGAACCAAAAATGGAATATTGCTACTCTGTCTGGGCTGGGGCTGCCCAATCCTCACTTTTCAGTCTTCAGAGTTCAAAAGCATTTGTGCAACCTTGTGAGTGGTGAAATGTTTTCCACCCTACAGCTTTTTGCCAACAAATGAAATGTTGCTAGCCTCTTGCTACTCTATCCTTATTTTTATTGTCAATGTCTGGGGAAAACTACATTTCATCATTCCACAAGTTCATATCTTCAGAGTTACTAACCACCATATTACATAGACTGAAGTGACTCATCCTTATTCCTTTCATATATCGTTAGTGAGGAAGAGCTTCCAATCTGCTTCTTCTCCATAATTGCTGCATTGTGAAATGGTCTCCTGAGTGGATGCTTCCACAATCATTAAAGTAAGTCTAAACCTCTTTATGTCTGAGGTTGACTATCTTACATAATATGCACCTCTTTTCCCCCTCACTGTATATCCTTTCAACCTCATTTAGTGATCTATTTTGAATGGCTCTTGTCTTATATTGGGTGAACAATAGTAAAGGTAAATAATTTCCAAGCAAAATCTGGTTATGTCAAGTTTAATTTTTTATGTAATTATGCAATTAAGTGGAAAATAGTTGATACAAGTTCAATAGTTACAAAATGACTTTAATTGATGGATGAGTTCATAATGCTAATTTCTTTCACAGAAAAGTTAGCATGAAATTATTTGAGGACAGTATTTGTATAAAACTTTTTATTACAAATTTCACAAAGACTTGTGTTCAAATGTCAGGGATATTTTTGTTTTGCTTTAAAATTAGTAAAGATTAGACCCCTTATCAAATAGCAGTGGAACCAGCTTGCAATCCATTGCTCTGTGGCAAGCAACCTGTTAATGTATGTGAATATGTAAAGATTTGTGATTAAAGCATTGATTATTTGCTAACTTCACAACTAAACTCTTTCTAAAGAAAATTAAGGAAGAATAAACTCTTGGGTAAAATTTGGAAATTTTGTTATAGTTCATACATTTATTTGTTTGCTTATATCAGTCAGTCTAGTTGTTTCCATTTGAGACTCGTGTGTGTTTGGAAATTTCCAGCACCTTTCCTCACAACATTGTTCTCTGGACAGTGAGAACTTTGAATTCCTCATTCATACAATCTTGCATTTGTTTATGGTACTGCTCCAAGTGTTCTAGCCTTTTATAGGCACAACTTTAAGGTTTCCACTTGACACTTTCATCTCTCAAGTAAGATATTTTTGTTTGGTTTTTTAGTTGTACCCTGTTGTATGCTGTCACTGCCACATTTGTAATCTGTCAAGTCTTCCTTTCTTTTTTACTGTCAGATCATGTTTTCTTGTTTGAATGGTGGAGTCAGGCTGGATCTAAAATTTCCAGAGTATTTGATTCTTTTTGTGCAAATTTTCCATCATGCTTGCTATATTCATTCTTTATTGTAGTTTACCATCTCAAATTTTCTGTAAATGGCATTCACTATTTTTTTTGCATTTTGTCTATTCTGCTTTTGGTGATCTGGACACAGCCTTCCATCTGCTTCTTCCTTATGACAATCTATTGGTATTGTTGTCTCCAGGATGCATGGCCTTGTGTAGGATTATAACGAAATCTGCAGATGAACCTTGACCAATTCTTCCTGACTCTTAACCAGTCTGCCTACATTCTGCTTGATTGATCTCTGATTGGCTAAAGTAGGCTAGGTTAGTCCTGACATGCAAGTGGTCAAGTATATATTTAAGAACAGATTTATGCAATCCACAGTAGCTGTCAGTTGGCAAACAGAATATAATCAGTAGAGCACTGCAACACCACATGTGTAGTCTTTCATTTGTATTTATATATCAATTATATACACAGTTATAAGAAAGTCAAAGCTGGTGGCACACAACAGTTGACTGGTATTTCAATAATACATGCAGTAACAATGTTTTCGGAGACAGTTTGCTCAGTATTCTCTAGCAGCAGGCTTAGGGTGACTCTTATTCAAATCACGGTCCCCAAATCTGCTAATTTTGTTTTCCACCTTGGTTTTATTGAAAAGACACAAAACCAGGGTAGTAAAAAGTAGCTACAGGAATTCAATTTTCCCTCTCTTACTAGCTCGAAATGGAAATATCAGTTATCCATTTCAACTGAGTCTCTGGCCCCTTCACTGATGAGAAGATAACTTACTCTCTTTTATTGTTTGCCTGTCCATCCTAAAAGCTTGGTAGCTCAAGACAGGAAATTCTCACAGTCCAATTTTGACCTAGGGTCAATAATTTGTCAAAATAGATGACAATATTATGTATATGATTCTTTTACGCAGATTTAATCAATTCGGTTGCTTTTCTGACAAAAATAATTGTATTGTATTCTCTAATTTTAGCGAAATCTCTTATCGTTAAAATTAATAAAAATTAATACCAGCCATCAGGAAATAGGGTTACAGGGTTATTTCCTGAATTGTCAATCAATGAATTTAAACTTACCTGAGCTAGCTTAAAACTAGCTTAGCTTGGCACATGTCCACCTGTCTCAAGCACTGATGGAGGATAAAACTTACTCTAAACATTATACTTATTTTTGTCTAATTTGTTTGTTGAGTGAAGGTTACAAGCAAATAAAATTTACATCTGTATTTTATTTGTTGTGATAAAAAATAACTGAAGAGATCAAGACAGTTCTTTAAATTTGGATTTTTGTTTTAATTCCTAAGGCCTAAGAATTCAAACAATTTGTAAAGAGAAAATTTACTTGCACATACATACACATGCATATATGCACAAAAAGAGAAAGAAAATCATTTTAACATGAATAAGATCAACTGAACTAGCACATAAATTAATGATATCAAACTTAGTATAAAGATAATAAAAAATGATAAAAACCACCTGAGGAGCTCACTGAACAATTACAAAAGAATTAATCTGTGAAACTCTGATTTTATATTCAGCATCTCAAGAAATCAAGTGACAAATGTTGTTTGTATTAGTCATATATATATATATATATATATATATATATATATATGATATGTTGCAATTCCTGAAAAACATGTAAAATTTATAATACATTACAGAAAATGAATGACCGCAAACCTTGTCACTAATCAGTATAAGCGCATCAAATCTAAGCTAATGATGACCAATATAGTGTATGAATTTCAATACTCAGTACAAGACTGTTTCTTGTCACAAATCAATTACCTATATTGGACATACTATCACCTTGAGGAGACATCTGACATGTCACTTAAACACCAAAATGCCATAGAAAAACATTAACTCATAATTTACTAGAACCCTTAAGGAAAATTCTGATTGAAAATAGAATTCTATATAAATCACCGTATCAAAAATGTCTTGCTATTTGTGAGGTACTATATATAAAACATTTCTCTCCTACCCTCAACCTTACATTATTTAATAGTGGAAATGAAGTATTTTAAATTTTGTTTAAAATACAAATGATGCACATGCAATTTTCCATTCATGTAAGAACTTGGAATAAATGCTCCTTTTTCAAAAATAATAAATTACTACATACATCAAAATATGAAAAACACCACCAGAGGCATAAACACCCTTGAAAATGGCTATAGAAGTGGTCACAAGTGCTTGGGATGATAGAAATTATGGGCAATTTTTACATTCCTTATCTCTGACAAAATGGGAAAATATTGGGATGTTGGAAAATCTTAATGAAAAAATTTTTTTCCTTGTCAGCCGCATTTAATGAAAGATATTTGAAAGAAATGTGTGTGTGTGTTTGTCCTTACTTAGGCACAAAGCCATAGTAGTGGAAAACTTAGCAGTTAATTACTTTGTAACAAGCTTTCTAATCCCTGTGCTATGGTGTATGTGTTCAGTCTCTCTCTCTCTCTGTTCTCTCTTTCTCTCTCTCTCAAATAGATAATGGCATTTATTCCATTCATACTTATCTTTTTTGTAGGATTCCACCTTACTAGACATATTGTTCTCTTTATCTGTGGCAAATAATGCATGCATTGGAAATGCTGAGAACAGTGGGAATTGATCCTAACAGACTTGTTTGCTATCAAAATAGATGTGCCTATTGTTATGAAAATAACAAGTTGGAAACTATTGCAGATTGTAGATCATTTGAAAGACTAAAAGAAACAACCATGATAGAGATAAGTAAAGTGTATTCAGATTTAGTTTTTATCATCTATACAGTTTTTGTCTTTTGATGATTGAAAGAAAAAATACAAAGCATGAAAGACACATTTTTGCTATTTTTCTCAATGTGATTATTATTTTAAATAAACTATTTTTTTGTTCTTTTTAGTTTCTAGAATTATCCTTGATGAATAGATTCTTTTGCTCATCTCTCCACAGCCGTTAGACTGATTGTTGAAAAGCAGAATGTGTATAAATGTTTTACTACAAATGAATCCAGGGGTTGCATTTACTGAAACTTGTAGAGATTGTCTTCAGTCATGATGAGTCATCAGTTTCAAATGTCCACACACTCGGTGCTTAACTGTCGGGGACGTAACCCTGCCAGCTTTTAGTAGCAGGCAGAAATGGCTGATTTTGTTTTTATAATATTGGTCTAGTTTCAAGATTGATTTTACTAATTAATTTATATAAGGACTGAGCAGAGATTCATTATTGTCTGGAGACATTCCAAGTCATTAAAATCTTCATATGGTGATATAAAGAAATGTTTTAATAATATTATAGACATATAGGCACAAGCAAATGTTCATCTTAATACACTTTTGATAATGTATTTATATGCATGCACACATGGCAACTCTTCTGAATTTCTGTTTGTTATATAAGAACTTTTTCAGCATTCACTCATTTATCCAGATACTCTTATATATATATATATATATATAAAAACACACACACACACACACATCATATAGTTTCAAGATATTCTGTATTTATAGGTTAAAGTGCTCAGCATCACGATAGAGCATATTGATTATCTTCCTTTATCTAGAGTTGTTGCATATAAGTAGCCACCATATGGGTTGACACCAGCTCTTTGTAAACAGCTAATATGACAAAAAAAAAAAAAAAATTGAGAAAACAAAAAACAAGCACCGTTACCTTAACTTTGGAGAGCAGTCAGAGAGGCGACATTGGAATAGCCAATCAAAAAGCTAAATTCAGATGATGTCCTTAACAGACTAATCACTAGAGTGGTTGAAATCTTTTTTTAAATATGATGTGTATAGCATATGCTGAATTTGAAGGATACCAGATGCCAGCTGATGTGTCCATTGAGACCTATATTAATGACTTTGAGAGACTCAACAACAAAATTAAGGCTTTCAAGATTGAGCTGCTAGATCAAATTAGAATATACAGACACTTGAAAAATGTTTAGGAACAAGTAAAACATAGCCCTTAAGAACAATTTCTAAATTAGAATATTTCCATCTCAAAAGTAGAAAAGAATTATAGCCTAACCAAAAGTATCTAGCAGATACACTCTATATACAAAATAAGATTTTGTGTCAGAAGTAGAGCAGCTGGAAGTGAAAGAAGTAACAAGAGATATTGTAGAATTGGCAGGAGGACCCAATTGAACAAACTGGAAGAACTAAAAAATATTTTATTCATAAATCCATCATGAAAGGTTGCTTGGAGAAACATTTGGATGTGCTGTGATGAATATGGGGTTGTGTTAGGAATGTGTTCTGAAAATTTGTCGCAATGTTATATTGATTCACTAGATGAAAGGAACAAATAGTTTACCAAAAGAGTTAATGAAATTCTGTTTCGGTGATGAGAAAGCATACCCTTCACTAACTTGAGTGAAGATTCCGACCAATACTGGCATCAAAGAAATAACAATTGAAACTGATGTTATCAGTAATGATGTCCCCCTGCTTCTTGGTAATGATAAAATAAAAAAAAAAACAAAGAAGAGAATTAACTTCTAAAAAAGATGGTCATTATGTTCAAGAAAGAAAAATCTCAAATTCACATTGTCATAGCATTATGTGGTATTAATCAACAGAAATTCCAGACAAACAGTATGGTTTCTGCTTCACCAGGTCTACTGCTGATATGCTCATGGCCATCACTGAGTATACACACCAGGCCCTCAACAAGAACACCAAAGCCAGAATTGTTGCCGTAGACATCTCCAAAGCATTTGACAAAGTCTGGCATGCTGGCCTTCTATGCAAGATACGGGGCTATGGTATAACTGGACAGTTGTTTGACCTAATCTAGTCATTCAACAAACAAGCCTCTCAATTCTATCACACAAACACTGGTGTCCCTCAAGGCACTATTCTAGGTTTTACACTTTTCCTTATCTACATTAACAATTTCCCTGATGTAATAAGATCCTAAGTAGGCATATATGCTGGCAACACTACAGTTGACTCTCGCCTTGATCAAAAATCTGCTGAGGCTGACAAAGCAAACCTCGCTGCTGAGCTTGAAAAGGACCTCTAATTTGTGGTGGACTGGGGTAAGAAATGACTTGTGAATTTTAATGCTTCCAAAACAAAGCTGCTATCTATTAACCATCACAGACAATTGTTCCTACCCACCATTAGCATGGATCAGGCTAGTCTCCCTGAAAGTAAAACACTGTGCCTCCTTGGGTTAACTCTCACATCAGATCTCAAGTAGAATGACTAAATAGAATCCACTGCTAAGAAGGTCGGTCCTCTGTGCAGGGCTAGGAAGTTTTTCCAGTCTGAAACAATCCTGCACATATACAAATCTGCCATCCATCTGTGCATTGAACACTGCTGGCATATCTGGTTGGGTGCTCCTGCTATCCACCTAGGGATCCTTGACAAAATCCAATGGAAAATCTGTAATGTGATCGATCCCGACTTGGCAGCTAGGATACAGTCGCTTTCTCACTGACACAGTGTGGCTTCCTTGTGTCTCTTCTACAAATACTTTCATGGCTTCTGCTTCGATGAACTTAGCTCACTGGTACCCCATATATATGAGTTTCCTCGAGCAACATGATTAGCAGACAGGTCCCACCCTTTTATTGTGAAACCAATAAATTGTAAATGCAAATTCCACTCCAGCAGCTTCTTTTCTTGCATTTCTTGCCTGTGAAATTCTCTTCCGCTTACTTGCTTTCCTGACAGCTACAATCTTCAAGAATTCAAATGTAAAGTCAATAGTCATCTCCTGTCTTGTTAACTTGCATCCTCTCTCTCATGCTCCTTTCTCTGTCCACCCAACTCTCATCAGTAGTCTCATCCTTCTCTTACCTGCTTCCTGACACCCTGTAACCTGTCACTCTTTCAGATAACATTCCTCCTATGCACAACAGTGGCAGTAAAATGCCTTGCTTGGGGCAACACAATTATTAAAAAAAAAAAACAAAAAAAAACAAACATGGCATCTCAGTATAATGAATATAAGCCAGTGCCTGTGTATTTCTTTAATGTTCATAAAATTATGCAAGCAAATGAGTTAAGCAATGTTGAGCCTGGTCAGTAACTAAATGGGTGACTGCTTGGGAATACCAGATGCTGTAAGTTTGGATTTGTGAGCAATGTGATGGATAACAGCTCAATAAAAAGTGATTTAACTTTAAATGTAATTGTTCAATTATAATTAAATTCATTATAGTTTATAATTTCCCTTATAATTAATTAGATAAATCTTAAAACCTTGTGTATAAACAAGTTATGGCCATATCATGTTGAAACACCAGTTCTCATAAAATCATTGAAGTTAAGCATCATTGAGTCTGGTAATTACCTATATAGGTCACTACTTGGGAATACTAAATACTGTAATAGATAATCGCTAGGAACGAGAACTTTGGAAGTCAAGATTGTCGCATTGACTTATGTGCAAATACTCTTGGGAAAGGTATGAATCCATATCTTCTTCACCAGTGTGGATTAAATAATAGAGTAGACAGTCGTATAGACTTTATTGGCAAGCAGGAGGTAATGACAGCTGACTGAGAATTCTTCAACCAAGTTGATCACAAATTGAAAAGAGACATGATCACACAAGTATTCATCACACATGGCATTTAAAGGAGGAAGTGTACAAATATAGGACAACTCAGTGCTATGTGGGATGTGTGATGAGCATAAAATTAGGTCAAATTGAAATCCACCTTCTGGTTTATTTAATAGGCTTAGGTTAGTATGACATAAAGACACATGTTATTCACTGATTGTATATATCAAACTTTCTATATTTGTTTAGGAAAAGTAACCTTTTATGCAAAATGTATAAATTTAAACTTTCATGATTTAAGGAATGAAAGACTACACTATGGAACTGCTTTGCAAGACAGAGGGACTAATTTGTTCCAATTGACACTGTCACTAATTTATTTATACAACCAAATTCCATCCAAATATATTCCAGTACTGCTATGTCAAGATAAATCTCCTTCATGACAATTAGTACTTGACAGTCTCTTCAGAAATGAAGAGATAGTGATGTAATGTTATTGATGAGTACTAAGAACACTATGAATAGAACATATAAGCAATGTAAAAGTCTAAGAAATAAGTGCAAAAAGTTTAATTATATAATCAGAAATAGAAACTTAAAATATCCAGGATGCATACTAAAGATACTTACTCAGGGAATACAAAATATAAGAGAAAAACATACTTTTCTACTTGATGTGTTTGTATGAATAGAGAACAATAAAATGAACCCCAAAAAAGTAAAAATGTATGATATTGTGGAGAGCTATGATTTAACCAAGTCCTGAAAGGGCTTAGTTCATGAATAAATAAAATGTCATGATATCTAATGTAGATTAGATTTCAAGAGTAATTCTACAAGTAAAGAGATTTATGCATAATGTTTTCAAATTTAAGTGTATCACGACAATGGTGAATTCATATTAGCAGTAGGGCAGGCATGTTTTTCTTCCAGATTGTGCCGATGAAATTCACTTACCTTCAAAAAGGTTTAGGACGTGCAGCTGCCAATGCCACTAGGCTCTGATATAAAGAAAAACCAGAGTGGAAAATAGTTGATGGAATAACCCTGATGTTAGAGTTGATGGAATAAGCCTAACCTGGATGTGCTGTTTACAGATTAGCTTCATGAAAATCTGGTGTGTACTCATTCTGGCCTTTATAACAGAAAACAGTTGGTAGAATAACATGGATCTACTGCCTACGGATTAATGTAATTGCCCTCAAAAACAATGGCAGTGAACAAGTGGGGTGGGGACAAAGAAAGCCAATTGTGGGAAAAGTGGATTTATGGCTATTTGGACATGCAGCTCTTTGAATTTGGGATATCTATATTTATTTTTTTTTTTTTTTACTACACAGGTTTGAGATGAAAATGTTAAAGATATTTAGCAAACAAGACTGGAAAGAAGCCCTGTTTAAACAGATAAAATGTTGTGAACACATCAGAAAAATAAAAAAGCCAAACTGTTGATGACTTTATCTTGAAGCTTTTCAGGATATTTTCATAAATCTTCCAGTTGACTGTTTTCAACAAAAGTCAACTAATGTGTCTCTGAATTCAATATCTCTCTTCTCCTACAAAGAAAATATTCTGTCTGAAACAAATATAATTAATACACAATTTTCCTCTTCAGCAAACTGAATGCTTCTGTTCTCAGGATATGTCAGGTATCTAGTTAAATATCATCATAGTCAGTTATTACAAGTTGATTGCTGGACAAACATATTTCTTAAATCCTTCAATGATGGCCTACAGTATCTTCTCTTTTAATTTTCTTTTATCAATTGGTCTATTGTTTGTAAATTTGTCGCTGAGTAACCACTTCTAAAACTTGCTTCTTCAAAGTAGCTGATTTTTTTTTAGATGTTCGTTAGTTTGCGAGTACTTTTCAGAATAGGGCGGAGTGGCAGAAATTGTGCCTAATTTTCATATTTTTCAAGTTTGATTCAAATTTACCAGAAATAAGCAGTTTCAAATTGAAAGAAATTTTACTTAGTCTGAAGAACGCATTATCTCATATTACACTTAATGCATTAACAAGCACAGGCCATAGTTGATATATGGGGTGGTCCTTTGTTTTTATTTTTTCTGATGAATTTGTTACTCATGGTAAAATGGGTCTGTAATAATTTTTTACCATACTAATGATGCACTTGTTTTTAAAACTAACTGAACATTTTTTTCTCAATTCTAAAAAATGTCACCACAAAAATCATTTAACAAGCCTGTGAATATAAACCTTGAGATAAAAAAACTAAAAAATACCTTTTTTTTTTTTTTTTTTTTTTTTTTTTTTTTTTTTTGGCCAGAAAATTAAAAACAAAATACACACTTGAAACGTCTTTTAATTTCAAGCAAAGTACAACAGTTATTTAATTTTCATTCTCACCAACTGAAATTTCATTATAAAGATTTTTTTTGTTAGCATTTGCTTTACCTGCCTAAAAAACTGGTAAAACAAAAGCCACTTACCCTGTCATGCAAAATAAAGAAAAAAGTCTGAATGAATTTATTAGAGCAGAAAAACTGTATGTATATAAAATCAATTAGAAGCACTGATTTTATAAAATGCCAAAAATGAATTAGGAGAAAAAATATGGGCAATGATCAAGTAACCTTTTGTTCCATCTGTTATTATTACTCATGTGTTTTGCCATCCTCATTTATGTTGCTTAATCACTTCTATGTTATCTTTTCACTTGTTCACTTAAATTTTTGCAGCTGTAAAAACAAAAGGTAATTCATTGTTGTACAGTAAATTGATGGATGCCAATGGTTATCAATTTAATCTTTAATAAAACAAAATGAATCATGAATTGTTTTACCAAACCTAATATTGAGTTTCAAGCCAAAACACTAAATAGACCCATTTTACTTCACTCTAGATCATTTTACATATTTCAATAGTAATGTGAAAGAACACTTAGGTTTTTCTTATTTACTTTCCGAAAAAGTATACCATAGACCGAATATGTGAGTAACGGCAAAATTCTAGGAAAACTGCAAACAAAAGATTTATACTTGATATCAGAAAGAGATAGCTGAAATTTCTAAGGTACATAATGAGGAAAGAGGGCTTGGAAAAACTGATATTCACAGGACAGATTGAAGGAAGAGGTACTAAGGAAAACAATACGTAACATATTTAGTGAGCTTGAGTAAATGGTTGGTAGAACAGGTTTTAGAAGACAAAATTTATTAATACCTACAAAAAACAGGAAATTGTGGAGAGCCATGATTGCCTACATCCTGAGAAGACATGACATAATTACTGTTGCTGAAATTTGTGCTACATTATGTTGCTATCTACTCTAATAGCACTGTTAATCCTTCTATGTAATACTTCTGTATCTTTCAAAAGATGTCATCATGACCCTAGTCAGTCAGTTAAGTGTCATACGTAATACTTGCTTAGACAATCATGTCTTGAAAGAGACATGACTGACTGGGCAGAATGCTTTTTTGTAAAACGATTTCTTTAGCCTCAAAATACGCTTCAGTTTCCAATATCACTTCTTTTGTGGAGCAAATCTTTCCCTGGAGCATTTTTTGAGGTCTGCAAACAGCTAGTAGTCGTCTGGAGTCAAATCTGGAGAATAGGGTGGATGTGAAAGCAATTCAAAGTGCAATTCATGTAGTTTTGCCATCAGTGCAATCGACTTGTGACACCGTGTCACAAGTCAATTGCACTGATGGCAAAACCACATGAATTGCACTTTGTGAGTTGTCTTGGTGAAAGATCGCTTTTATCTTTATTTCTGGCTGTTTTTAGCAATTTCTTCCTTCAAATGTACTTATAATGCTATATAATACTTGCTATTGATGGTTCTTCCTTTCTCAAGGTAATCAATGAACAAAGTATCTTGCACATCCCAAAATATGGAGGCCAAAACCTTACCTGCTGATGTTTGTGTTTTTGATTGCTTTGGATGGCTTTTACCTGCTGCTGTCCACTCAGCTGACTGCCGATTTGACTCTAGACTGAAGTGGTGGATCCATGTTTCATCCATTGACACATATTTACACAAACTCCTTGTTGCATTGAAACAGTTGCAAACAATGCTCTGAATCTTTGATGTGTTGTTTTTGATTGACTGAGCAAATGTGGCACCTGCTTTCTCAGTGACAAATGTTCATGCAAAATAGTGAATACACTGCCTTCTGATATGTTCAACTATTCTCTCATGCAACTTTAATTTATGATTGACCAAAATGAGTTTGTGGATTTTTTTTTTTGTGTTTTCCAGGACAACAGCCAATTTTGGGCAACCTGAGCATTCAGCATCATTTGTGTCTGTACAACAATCAGAAGCACTGTCTCTATTAAATATCAGAAAAAATTGGGAAGAAAAACTAGAGCAATGATCAAGCAACCTTTTGCTTCCTCTGTTATCATTACTTGTCATGTGTTTTGCCCATTCCTATTTATGTCTTTGCCTTTTATATGACAGTTAATGTTGGACAATCTCTTCAAGGGTGAAGGAGAGGCTCAAAGCAACAAAAATCTGGTCCTTTGAAAGATACTGAGAATACCATAGACCAAACATACAAGCAACAACAAAGTGTTAGAGAGGATGCAACTGAGAGGAAAACATACTTATCAGGAAAAGACAACTGCGGTTGCTGGGACATTTATAAGGAAGGAGGTCTTCAAGAATCTAATACTTACCGGACAAATAAAGGGAAAGAGTGATGGAGGTATGGGGAAGCAGTGTGAGACACATTTGATGGGCTTGAGTAGATGGATTGTAGAGTGAGGTTTGGGAGAGATGCCAAGAGGAAAAATATTGAGGAACAGGATCAAGTGGATTCCATGATTGCCTACATCCTGAAGGGACAAGGCACATACAGAAAAAAAACAAAGGTAATTCATTGTTATAGATTTTCAGTTTAATCCAGTCTACATAGGATGCATGTTGGGATGTAATAGATATTTGATTGAAATGAGAAATTAGAGAGTCAACTTCAAATTCCAGTTGATGCATTGCATTCCCTTATGTGCACATAGCCTTGGGAAAAGTATGAATCAATTTATTCTCTCTCCAGCCATGGAATAGCTGGACTAATTGGGTTCTGTAGCCTTGGTTGCAGAAAGAAATGGCAACTTACGACGGGAAAATCTTCTGTCTAGTCAATCATGTCTCTTTTGAGACATGATCACCCAAGCATGTATCACGTACGGAAATTAACTGGAAGACTCTACATTGCTTCTAAATTTATTTGCTTAAAACATCAATTTTAAGAATTTTAAAAACATAGTCTACCTAGTGTAATGTTAAGTGCCATATGTGAAATATACTTGGGCAATCATGTCTTGAAAGACACATGACTGACTGTGCAGAAGACTTTCCTGTGGTATGTTGCCATTACTTTCTATGGTAGACTAGTTGCCAACCAAGGCTATAGAACCCAACCTGTCCTACTATTTAACCCATAGCTGAAGGGAGAAGTGACGGATTAATAGCTTTCCCAAGGATATTTGTGTGTAAATGATTAAAATGAATAGAACTAGTATTAGAACTCGGCTCTCCAATTTCTCGTTCTGAGATATCGTGCCACAATGCACATCCTGGTGTAATAGATTGTGTAATAGTTTGAAAATTCTTTTTAAGAGAATAAATTTAACTCTGAATTGTTTTCTTCACCAGAATTACTGATTGCTACTTTTAGATATGTGAGGAAGGTTACAAATGAATATGTTGATAATTTCTGACATTTATTTAGGAGAAGACATCTTTTTTTATAATAATTAAAAACCAAACTTTATTTACACTATTTATATTCGGATTATTGTTTTCATCTTTGTTATCACAATGTTTTGGACATTGCTCCATTCGATTTTCTTCAGGTGTATATTAATATGGATAATCTATTGAACTGAACCTTTTTATCTACAGGGGTAGATTGGTCCTTTTTTATTACCCGTGTTTAGGGATATTGTCCAGTTTTATTTTTATTTTATATTACTTGTTCATTTCCAAGAATTTCATAACCAACTCGGTGCTAACCTTTCTGATTATTTAAGAATGAACAACTATTTTATACAAGTAGAAACATTATTCCATTGTGAAGTAAATGCTTTGTTTAACTCTGAAGTAAGTTAGGTAACCAGTAATATTATGAATGCATAGATAATGTAATAGTTGTTGATGTATTCACTTAACACTAAGTCTGACTGGAAAAAGTATGAATTTATTTCTTCTTTATCTATGGGTTAGGGTAGACTGGGTTCTTTAGCATTGGTAGTGCAACTAGTCTTAAAAAAGGGATAATTCTGAATGAACCTGGATAAAGCAGTAGGAAACTGTTTCTAAAGAACAGACCTGGTAATACATAGTTTAGATATTCAAGAAAAGGAAGCAGTGGAGGCAAATGACTGATTACATTTTAAATGGACATAGCAAAAAAGGTAAAAACAGTAATATCATTTTGTGTTTTTAAATAAAAAGAAAAACGTGTGAATTGTTATGAACCAATTTTTTTTTTTTTTTTTTTTTTCAGTTTTTACCAAAATTTCTTCAGTTGTGTTTATAATGAATGCTGTCAGTTTCTAAACTTTGTTTTTTCTCTCCTTATAATACCAAGTATTTTGGGAAGATAGTCTGAAATGACTTTTATCATCTACACTTTAAAATAGGGAAGTTGCGGTTTGCATAGATTTAAATCCAATTATCACTATTTTCTGGGTGCCAGATTGGTCATGTGTTGAATTTCAAAGTGATTAAGATTTTATTTCTAATTTCAGTCAATCAAAATAAATTGGAATGTGTTTATTATTCTTTATTCAAACCAGATTTGACCTGTATTTCATCTATTAAGCATTTGCCCATTACAATCTTTCTTAACCCCCTTTCAGATTTGGTCAGCCCAACATTGATGGAAAGATCTTATGGCATTTTCTTTCAATAGAATTGACCAAAATTAGATGCTCTACTACAGCCCAAGCATAATCTTGCAACAGGAATGTATGAATGTAGTGGAGGGGGGTTAGTTGGAGCAAAAAACTCATCAGTTGAATTAAGTTTTGTGTCACTTAAGAACTGATAAAATGTGAAAAAACTTTAGTTAGGAAAGTGTTACAAAACACCCAAATATCTGGATTGATTTACCTGACAATTTTGTAAAAGTTCAAATCTTTACATTTCAACAATATTGGTATACAGTGTTTGAAGAATCATTTTATTTAATTTTTCAAATATCTATCATGACATACTTTTTTTTTTTAATTTTTTTTTTTATACCCAATCTAAAATTATTGTACATTTAGGATGCAACAGATTATTGCATATGCCAATTGGTTACTGATATATTTGAAATTACTTTTAGAGGCTGAAAAATTTAAAATTTCTTGTTTTCTGTATTTGTATATTTATACCAGATGTTTTAATGATTGTTACTGGAGATTGCATCAATAAGTCGGCATCACCTGCTTCAGTATCCTTGTTTATTCCAGAATTGTCACTCGCAATCCTTTCTTGAATTTTTATTTATTTTAGTCTTGTTTACGTCATTATCACTACTACTACAACATCACCAGTAGTGGTGTTGTACTTTAAAAGTATGTGGTTTTAAAGGAGGTTACTGAGAAGTATAAAGGTTAAATTTGCTGATGGATATAAATTTAATTCATGTCATCTCCAGCTTTTTTTTTGCTTTGATTAATCTACCTTAATATTTCAACATTTGTAGCTAGGTCAATGGTTAAAAATGGTTTTGGGTGAATAAACAACATTTGCAACTATTATTCCATTTTGCTTTTTCTTTATTTAGTTTAAAATCTTCTTTGGCCAACCCATTTTGTATAACATGAAAAAAGAGGTTAAAAATTTACATAGATAAAATATTATGCATCAAATTAAAAACTTATTTTAATTCAAATGATTTATTATAAACTAATTTTACTTTTTTATTTTGTTGAATATCGGTTAAAAATAAATAATTGTGACACGTTTTATATAAAGGCTAATTGGTTTGATAATTCTGCATCTTGTAACGGGTAGCGATGCAGAACTGATAGCAACATGTTGCTCAGTAGATTTAATTCAAGGTCAGTGGTTAGGAAAGGCCAAGACAAGTGTGCAGATACACCTGTTACAAGTTTAATAATGTACTAACCTTTGCTCAATAGCACTAAGTCAACAGGATTTTTATATATGTGGGACTGGCTTTGCAACCATTTAGTCAATTTTTTTTCTCTTTACTAAGATTAATATTGTTTGTTTATTGCATTAATTTTTAAATGTACTTGTCAGGTTAAGCAGATATGTTAAGAATTTGAACTACTTTTTGTAGAAGAAACAGAATTATGATTTTTTTTTTTTTTTTCAGAAGAAACATAGTTTCATGATTCTTTATTGAGCTATGACCATAGTTTAATAGTTTTTTTGTTTTTTTTTCTTTCACTAATTGGTCACTCAATACAAGGAACAATAGTCATATTAATAGAGAGGGCTACTGAATGTGATTGTTGTTTGAATGTAAAAGGAGGTAAGAAGAAATATAGGAATGATAAGGGTTGACTCTAGACATGAAGAAGTTAAATTGTTTAGGGAAAGAACCATCTTGGGTGTCTGTTCCATAAATCAGTAGCTCTTTGGAAGAAGCTGTGCAGACAGAATTGTTTTTACTAATGAAATACAAAATGAATGGGGATGATCTATATATATATATTTTAGTAATTGTAGGTTTTTAAAAGAATGAACACGCAAAATCAATTTGTCAGTTGTTTTTCTTCGTTGTTGTCTTCCAGCTGCCTTGTGTTTAATTTGTTGTCTGCTACTGCCTCTCAGGTCTTGTGAAACTCCTTCCTCTAGGTTTTCTGGCTTTTCTATTTATTGATGCTAGTCCACACAGCTTTTAGTTTATCTGGGGATGTGAATTAAATCTGGCACCTGAATTAAACTAAGCATCTGCATTATGCGTAAGCTGTGTTTCTTGCTTTCAGAACATGGATTCAATCTTAAATCAAAATCCTACATGTCAAAGTCTAATTTTCTTACTTCGAGAATACAGTAAATCCTGTTCATTTTTGCCATTTGGCTCCTGTTATCTCACAGTAATTTCTTAGAATTAATGAAAACTTAAAAATGATGAAAGCAAACTATCACAAATTCAGAGCTGCATTGACGTGTGCTTGCAATGTCCAAGTACTTGCAAATCCACCCACTGAGCAGTTGACTTGTCTGTCCTCAACACATCTGGGTTATTCCATCAACCATTTTCTGTTTTAAGTGATGGAATTAGTCTTCCCTGACTTTTCTTTGTATTATGAAGCTAATGGCATTTATTGTATTATTTATTGCATTATGAAGCTAATAGCATTTATTGGCACACACTCTTAGGCTTTTTGAAGGTAGGTTGATATCTTTTTCACAGAAAAAAGAAAATGAAAAGAAAAAGTAAATCTAAGTCACCAAAAAAAAAGAAAAATAAATAAAAGAACCATTAAAAACTCTTGCCTCATTTTGGTAAGTTACAAAGTATTCAATACTTCGTCCAGAAAAAAGGCTAAAATAAAGTTGAAATCCAATTCAAAATTAAAGGCAAAAGAACCTTTCCATGATTCCAACTTTCTTCTCTGAAGTGATCCTCAAATGGTTTACTGAACCATCTGAGGATTACTTCATCATATTTTATATCTATGACATTTTTAGAAGTTGTATATTATTTTCTTTTTATACTTTCATTAATGCTAATAAAATATGGGCTTTTCATATTTACCAATTTTAATAGTTTTAGCAAAGTCTGATTAAATTGCACCAACAAGATTTAGGAGTATAAACTGATTCTAATCCTTTTACACCCAGTAACCTCTTGTGTCTTATTGGCAGTAAGCCTTGCATGAGGTGAAATTGATGTGAAAAAAAATGGGATCGATGTGATCAAACATTAAATATTTGATGACAATTTTGTGTTGAGCTGTGATTGATGAAATTTGGTAAAGAGATCAGAAGATACAAGATGGTGACAGGAGCCAAGATCATTAGAAATGAATTGGTTAGAGGTATAGGAGAAGATTGAGGTTGCAGTTTGTCTGTGGTTCCAGAGGAATCTTTCTATGAATGTGGAAGTCACAAGTATGTGCTTTGCACATCTATCCAATTCTTGTTTACCAACTCTCAGTGCTACATCACTCTTCTACCATACTATTACAATTCATTAGGGTTTTGTTCTCCTTGGTTCCTAAGTTATGTCAAGAGACCTGTTACCTTCACCCTTTTGAAGGCAATCTGGGTATACCTAGCACTGTGATTTGTCAGCATATTCTTCACATTATGGTCCTAAACTAAATGTTAGCAAATGAATGGAATGGCAAATTCTGAAAGGAAGATGCCAGTAAGGACCTCCTGTCATTTATCTCCAGACAAGTGCTTCTACTGTGAATGTCAATTAGCTCTTCAGTTTCTCTTATGAGTGACAAATGGCTTCTCTGATATCCAGGTGTTGTCCTGTAAGGCAATATATCAGGTCTTAGTTGGTGGTTCCATTCAAGATTATCTGATTGGTGAGTTCAGTTTAATGAAGCAGGAAGCTCACTTTATATGGCCTTGGTTGCCTGGATTTAAATTTCTCACTAATGATGCATCACTCACATGGCTAGTTTTGTGAAAGGACTTCTGGATTGACAAAAAACTTTGTTCAGCAGACTTGGAATATTCTCCAAACTGTATTTGCTTTGGTAAGTCAGTGGTGATCATGGGTCACACCTTCTTTCACTGCAGGGTTGTAGTTCAGTAAGTTTATTGGAGAAATCATGATACACAAGCTGTGTGAAAAGTAAAGTACTTTGTCTTTGAGGATAGTTTTAGTTTTTAGCAATGTGTTATTGTTGACTAAGGCAGTGTTCTTGTGCTTGCTAGGTGGTATATGAGTTGTGATATGTGTGTGACAGGAATTCTATGGAGATGAGAAGTTTACCTCTTACAAATCAGCTTAAAGTCAAGATTAAAACAGAAAGGTAACTACCATCAGAATTTGGCAAAAGGTGGGTGAGGCTTGTGTGTACTTGTCAAGAGAAAGGAGCTGACTTGGAGTGGCATTTTGATATTGTTCTCTCTGTATTGAACATTGGTAACTTCACCTGAAATAGTAGTTTAGGTTTATTTTGTCTTTAGTTTCTTTTGAAAAAGTTAACATAGCTGGAGGATGTACACTCATTGGCCCCTTTTTTTCTGTCTCTTCTTTAGTTTAATACCTCTTCCTCTATCTCGTTAAGTGACAGATGTTGGTTCTCTGGTGGATGCAGAAAACATTTCAAATTTTTTTTTTTTTAATAATCATTTCATCTCAAGCAAGGCAGAACTGCCACTGGTTTGCAGGGGGTTACATAAGAGGTGAGTGATGAGAAAGAGGAACAAGTTATGGAGATGTCAGAGAATGAGTAAGAGAAGGATGAGAACACTGGTGTGAAGAGGGCTGCATGAGAGTAGAGTGGAAAGGAAAAAGAACATGATAAAAGGATGTCTGGGAAATGATATGAGTCAAGGAGATAACAGATGGCAATTGACTTTGCATTTAAATTCTTGGAAAGTGTAGCTGTCAGGGAAGCAAGTGGAAGGGAATTCCATAGGTGGGAAGTGTGTGCAAAGAAACTGATGGAGTAGAAGTTGCAGTTACATTTGATTGGTTTCACTGTAAAAGGGTGGGACCTAGCTGCTAGTCTAGTAGCTCGACTAAATTCATTCACTAGGGAGTTGTCTGGATGAGCAGATGTTTGGCTGATTGTCTTTCAATTATTTTAGTGCCATATTAATTTTGTCCAGTTAACCAATGTTTCTGCCCCAAGGGATGATTGTGTGCCTGGGGGCTTTATTACTAACATGATTTTCTTTTATTTCTTGTATAAAGATATACATTGGGGTCTAGATTTGTTCAATTGTTGTTTTTTATTCTCCCAACTTCCCTTAGACAAATTGTACAGATAGACTAGTTAGGACTTTAGTCTCTGAGAAATTATGGTGATTGTAATAATGGTAAGTGGGAATGTGTTGATTTGGTCTAAGTTTTAGGTCAGTGATTGTGGCTAGCTAGGTTAATAAAACAGATTGAAGACCAGCATTCCTCATCCCTCTTTTTGCCCTTGTGCCACATTTTTTTGTATATATAACAAGAACGTTGTTGGACTTAGACTATGCTGTCTAGTGAAAGAAACAAATTAGGGAATTTTATTACCAGCAAGAAGAAACTAACTACAAAAGTAGTCTTGCTTTTTATATTTTATTTATTGATATTCTAGTAAATTTCCTTAATTTTACTTTTCAATCCTCATGTTAAAAAGCTATCACTGAAATGAAAGTGCGAAATGCCTGATCATCTATTTGTTCAGAATTTTATTTCTGTAATTTTTCCATTTAGACACCATTCTGTTTAAACTCCTTGATTCAAATACAAATTTATCCATAAATGCATTGTAATGAGGCTGTTTTAATAAATAGCTATTTTTACATTTGTCTAAATTGAGTCAAGTTAGTATTCAGCAAATGTTTTAGGAAATGGTAATTGAGATAAAAAAAAACAAACAAAAAAACGAAACAAAATAATCTTATTTTTAATCCAACTAAATATCATTAATTATCTGTGAGTGAAATTCTGATTCATAACTGGACCCATATCTATGCCTGGAGAAGTGATCTGATAAGGCCGCTTATTCACACTGCGAGTGAGTCATTCTTTGCTAGCCAATGATTAAGTGCCTTGAATGTAGGGGCTTTACTATGAAACATTCAATTGGTTCTTTGCGACAATACAAAAGATGGTAATATACTGCTCAAGCTATAAGTGTTGATCAAAGATCACGCAATTACTTGTCAGAATAGCAGGGACCTCTCTTAATGTCTCTGCTTCCCTATTACAAGGTCAAGGCATTCTTTGATGTTCATAGCATTTACTGGAATGCCACAGGCTTTGAAACGTGGGAGTTGAAAAGATGCAGCATTGGTGGCTCAAGATCAGTTAAACCCCAAGAGAAGAGAGAAATGGTGGAAGATGACTTTTACATGATTTTCATTGAAAAAAAATTATTTGTAGGTAGATTTCTTATTACTTTAAACATTGTATTAAATGGATACATGTGTTTGAGTAGATCACTATTTTTTAAGTATTATAAATTAACATCTATTGGTTTGTCTATTAAAGAGTCTTAATAAAGGAAATATTCTTTCTGGCATGGTGCAAGTATGGTTAAGCTTGGCTTTTATTTTTTTTTTTTTTATATTATAGATCTCTCAACCACAGAAAACTTTCACAGTCAAGCAAAGATCAATTACCCTGTTTAAAAAAGGCACATCTCTTGCTTGGATCTTTTGGGAGACCTCTATCTGCTCACTTTTTATTTTGTATCTGTAATATAAAAGTAATTTCAAAGGAATGAATGGATTTTATTTATAACTGACATCATTTCTTATTACATGAAATATGTTTTAGTGGATATGAAAAAAAAGACAGGTAAGATCTCTGCCAGATAATACATTATCTTTATTAAGACTCTCAAATACACAGGCTGGTAGTTGTAAATCAACACTTTATAAAACAAAAGAAAACAGGTATATTTAATCTAATGCATGTATTCACTAAATATAATTTTGAAAATAACAAGAAATAATGTCAGATTATAAATAAAATCATTAATTGCTTAGGTAGAAAGATGTATATTGGGGTCTGTAATAAGATGCTGGTGTATCTTAGATATCTGTGATTACAAGTTATTTCAGGTGTTGTCTGGAATAGTACAATCAGGAAACTATGTACTTTTAGAAAGATGTAACACAATGTTTATGCAATGCATTAAAATTAAACGTGTGTTTTTTTTTTTTTTTTGTTTTTTTTTTTCTTAAATCATTACATCCCCAAGCAAGGTAGAACTGCTACTGGTGTGCAGGGGTTACATAAGTGAGTGATGAAAACACAAGACAGATTTTTTTTTTTCATAACAAATAAATTTTTGATGTTTTTACACTTTTTGTGGAGTTTAATAAAACCCTTAAGAAAGGAAACGTTAGTTCACATATTTGTGTCTGGATTCGTCTGAAGTCTATACACCCGACTTCCCACCTAGAACAGAGGCCCAATTGAATGACATCCACATCACGCCCTCACTGATTTCTAACATAATCTCAAAACTTGACCCTCACAAAGCAAGCGGTGGGGACGGAATCCCAATCATAGTCTTGAAGAAATGTGCCCCTGGACTCTCCTCTGTCCTTTCTAATCTCTACAACCTCTGCCTATCTTCCTCCTGCTCTCCTGCCTGTTGGAAGTCTTCTTCTGTGGTTCCAGTATTTAAGAACACTGGTGAACCCTCGGACCCTGCAAATTACCACCCTATCAGCCTTCTTCCAATCTTTGGCAAAGTGTTCAAAGCCATTATCAACGCCAAGGTCGTTCAACATCTCACAGCCCACAGGCTACTCTTAGACAAGCAATATGGCTTCCGCTTCACAAGGTCCACTGCTGATATACTAACGACCATCACCGAGTGTGTGTATGTATATATATATATATATATATATATATATATCAGGCTCTCGACAAGAATGGTGAAGTGCAAACCGTCGCCTTGGACATCTCTAAAGCGTTCGACAGAGTATGGCATGCTGGCCTTCTACGGAAACTGCAAAGCTACGGCATAACTGGACTTTTGTTGGACCTAATCCAGTCATTCCTTCCTAATCGCACTCTGAAGGTGGTATTAAATGGACATGCCTCTCAGAACTATCCTACAAACGCAGGTGTCACCCAAGGCTCTCTTAGGTCCTACGCTCTTTCTAATCTACATCAATGATCTCCCTGATGCCATAAGATCCCAAGTAGGTATGTACGCCAATGACACCACAGTTTACTCTCACCTCGATCAAAAATCTGGTGTTGGTGACAAGGCGAACTTTGCTGCCGAGCTTGAAAAGGACCTCCAATCCATGGTGGATTGGGGTAAGAAATGGCCCGTAAAACGAAGCTGCTATCAATTAACCACTACAGACACCCCCCCCCCCCATTAGCATGGAACAGGCTTGCCTCCCAGAGAATAAAACACTATGCCTGCTCAGCCTGACACTCTCAGTAGATCTCAAGTGGAAGGAGTATGTCGAATCCATTGCTAAATCCGCTGCTATGAAAGTCAGCTCTCTGTGCAGGGTCCGGAAATTCTTTCCACCTGAATCTATCCTGCAGATATATAAATCTACCGTCTGCCCGTGTATTGAATACTGCTGCCACATCTGGTCAGGTGCCCCTGCTATTCTCCTCGGGCTTCTTGACAAAAATACAGCAGAGAATCTGTAATGTGATCAATACCGACTTAGCTGACTGCCTGCAGTCACTCTCTCACCGGCTTGATGTGGCTTCCCTGTGCCTCTTCTATAAGTACTTTCACGGCTTCTGCTCGGATGAACTTAAGTCACTGGTGCTTCCTAGGTATGAATTGGCAACTAGGTCCCACCCCTTTACAGTGAAACCGACAAAATGTAACCACAATTTCTACTCCAACAACTTCTTTTCTCGCACTTCCCGCCTGTGGAATTCCCTTCTGCATGATTGCTTTCCCGACGGCTACAACCTCCAGGAGTTTAAATGTAAGGTCAATAGACACCTAACACACTAACTCGCACCCATTCCCTCCAACACTCTCCCTATGTACCTCCTAACTCGTCTATCACCATCCCTCTGACATTTCCTATACCCAATCGCTCTATCTAACCCCCTGCGCTATAGTGGCAGTGGACTGCCTTGCTTGGGGTGATATGATTAAAAAAAAAAAAAAAATTGCAATGTGTTGTTAATAAAACCTTTAAGAATGGAAGTAATTATTTAACTTTGTTGGAAAATCTTAATTAGCAGAGTGGGGAAATGTTGATTCAAGTGATAAGGGATCCATGTCTGATTTCACACAAAATGGAATCCTCTTCTGAACTCCTTCTTTTGTTATATTTATAGTTTCCAGCTAGCAGGTGCTGGCTCAAAAAAGAAACCTTTCAAAAATGCAAGGGAAGCACTGTCAGAGGTTGAATATTATCAATTTCATTTTTGAATTTTTTAAAACATTGCCAGAAGTGCCACTTGGAGGAGCCTATACACAGATGCCTGATTTTGGTCATTTAACTCCTAATTTTAAGACCTGACATGTGCAAGAGATTTTCCATATCTGAAAGTAAAAAATAGGTAAAAATTTTGGTTGTGGAAAGATTTATATATTTTTAGTATGTATAAACTGGAAAACTGTGTGTATGTGTATATATATATATATATATATATATATATATATATAGTATTGTGGGAGGTGTAAAAAGCTTACTTGCGACACATTTAGTTTTTTTTTTGTTTTTTTTTGTTTTTTTTTTTAGGACTTCATTGGACTATATATGCACATGACAGAGGGGCTTGAAATTTTAGGATCTTTTTTCTTTCCATCACTGCAATATGAGGTTAATAATTAGTTAAATGTCATAAGAGCTAAGGCACAAATTTACTGTGGATGCCCTTGTGATTAAGGAACAGTCTAGATATTTGTGCCATAGTGAATTATTTTTCTTTGATTTTGAGTAGCATTTTTTATGTCAAAATTGTGGTTAGTCTCATTATGGTGGGCGACTAATGTATTCAATATTATTTTGTAAAATGTCTGCTTTGTGTCCATATTATCTTTCATTTAGATTCCTTAAGGTTTCTCCAATACATTTTTTTGTGGCAATTATCACAGGCAACCAAAATTTTGACATGGAAAAAAGCTACTCTAATCATAGAAAATAATAATTCACTATGATGTAAATTCCTAGAGAGGACTTTGATCATAATATTGATCTTACAATATTTCTCCATTCCTGGCAGATCTTCTGTTATTGCAGTTTAGGATACCTATTAACAAAAGTGATGAAAGGAAAAAGACTCTAAATAAATTTGACTAGATTAAAAAAAAAAATAATTAACATCCCCAGCACCCCTATGATAATAGTATGTATACACACACACACACGTTTGTGTACTGATACCTTTCTCTTCATAAGTTTCAAAATAGTAGAAATAAAAAGTTCTATTTAAATTCTAACATTAGAAAGAAAGTAAACTGTTTTACCCTTAAGAACTGAAGATATAAACAGAACTTGGGTTTTGTCTCACTTATTTTTCTTCTATTTCTTTTATTAATTTCATTAGCAAATACTCAAATTGTCACTCAGTCAATTTTGACTAAAATCATCATTGCTTATATCTTAACTTGTTTTATAAATTGTGCTGTATCTTTGGCCATTTTCATTCCAAATGGGATTAGACACAAATTTAAATGTGTGTCTTTCAATAATTAAAATAAACCAATAAATTAGTGTATTTCCTGTAAATTGTTTTCATACCATTATATATAAAATGTTTGTGCTTTTAGTGTTGTAATCAATAGGCAGACATGATATAAGCTGAGATTTTCTCTCTGTGACAGAGAATTGATTAATTCTGTGATTTGAGTCTCTGCTTGATGTAATTTGTTTCAAGAAAAATAGGTTATGTGTCTTTCTGCACATGTTACTAGCCATTTGCCTTCTTTTTAACCAGGCATTATTCAAATACTGCTTAAAATCATCCACACGTCTTGATTTTCCTTTTGATTCTAATTAGACTCTAATCCTCATGTCTTTATGTATATTTAAATTGAATCTGAACCAATCTAGGCAAGCTGTTGTTGCTGTTATAAATGTCACGTTTATATTAGAGCCTTTTATCTTATTTCAATTTTTCAGGATATATATTTAGATAAATGTTAATGTTAGGACTTCTAACTTCATCCTTTACCCCCTCATCACATTGAAACACTTGTTTCTGTATAATCACTGAAGTTAGCAATGCCAAACTTGGATAGTACCTAGATGGATGACCACTTGAGAATACCAGGCACCATAACTTTTGGTGTGCAGGTTGTGTAATGGATAATGAGTTGGAATTAATAGGAGTGAGGAGTTCCAATTCCAAACATATTCACTTATGTGCAAATATTCTTGGTAAAAGTATGAATCCACCTCCCCCAGCTATGGGTTAATTAGTAAGATTTGTATCACTAAATCATTATCCCTAAAAAGAAAATCTCACAATCTAAAAATATTTTCTGGCTTTAAATAAACTGCAAAGGAATAAGCTGTAAAAAATGAAACAACCAACTCATTTGCATCTGCAGAGAACAGCTGTTGACATTTATGATTTTCAAAACATACATATTTTTATTGCTTATATGCATCTCAAGTTGCTAAGGAATCTGACTTCTTTATTTTTATTTTTTTTTTGTACTAATTTTCACCTTATACAAAACCCAAGAGCCACTCAAGATAGGATACTGTGAGGTGAAAAGGCAAAAATGAAGTTTAATTGGGTTATACAGGAAAGATAAGAGTTAACTCTAGACTTGAAGTTAGTTTGATATTTGAGACAAAATATCTGTTTCTTCTTCTGTAATCTATCTTCAAAAATTCTGTAAATGTCTGTTACTTAAGTGCCATATGTGATACACACTTCAGATATATTTCAAGAGACATGACTGACTGTGCAGATAATTTTCCCACAGTAGGTGGCTATTTTCTGCAGTAGACTAGTTGCCAACCAAGGCTACAGAACCGAATCTGTCTTGCTATTTAACCCATTGCTGGAAGGAAAAGAGACGGATTAACTCTTTTCCAAGTGTATTTGTGTGTAAATGAATGCAATGAATACAACTAGAATTTGAACTCAGCTTTCTGATTTCACATTCCAATCTGATGTCCACTGCATCACAAATGCACATCTGTAAATATAGGGAATCTATATTTTCTGTTCTTTAATCAAAAATTTCCTAACACTGAGATGACTTGGCCAACTATAAGAGACTGACATGGTCAATGTCAGAGTTCATTTTTAATTGCATTTTTTCAATTTATTGTTTCTATTTAATTTAAAAAAGAAAAATTCCATCTATGCAAGAGTGCTCTTAATTGGTCACTGTTGACATCTGAAAATTTAAATTTCATTCGCTTTTTTGTATCACTTGGATTTTTGCTTATTTTTTCCCTTAAATCTGAATATTTCTTTCCAGTTTGTCCCATTAACTCTTAACCATATTTTTTGTTGATTATTGAATCCAATCACACTGGTTAGAGCAGCCCAATCCTCACTTGCTTGTCTTGATAGTTCAAAAACATCTATGCATCCTTGTGGGTGATGAATTATTTTCCCAAAATGAAACCTCACAAGCCTGTCAGCTACTCTTTTTATTTGCATGGCATTTCTGACTGGCTACATTCCTGGATCCCTCTAGTTGTCACAAGCTGGCACCCCCATGCCATATATACATCTTCCATTAGTAAGAAATTCTCACCCAGAGAGCTTCTTCCCAAGAACTGCTGCTTTGTGGAACAAACTCCTGGCATCAATCTTGATTTGTTCACATCTAGGCTGTATTTTTTCTGCATACCTCCATGGGCTTCACTTTAATTTTTGTCCACTGCACAGTATAGTAGTCAGTTGGGCACCATCTGTGAGAGAGAAAAAAAAAAAGCATCCATAGTGCTATTCACTCCATGCAGAAATCTTGAAATGGCATGTTGTACTTCTTGACATTTGCACTGGAAGCTCTATTATGAACATTTATTGGTGACCATACACTAGTGGAAATTTTCTTTTATATGTACAATAACCATTTTTAATTACACATAGATTGATACAACCATTAAAAATACTATATAAAATGTGTAACAAGACTTAGAATAAAGATTAAAACATTTTCTAAAAACAACTGTGATGGTGCCACCAGACTTAGCATAAATTTTCTTCTAAATGTACAATAACTGTTTTCTTTTATGTATACATAAGTACAACTATTGAGAATATTAGAATATATATGTGTACAGTAGTAACAGACAAAAAAAAAATACTTAATAATAATTCTGCTGCTTAGGATAATGGCCAGAAGCCTTAGAAGAAGCTGGGAATTTAACTGGCATCTTAGGGCATATATATATATATATATATATATATATATATATATATAAGGAGAAACACAAAAGCAAGTCACAAAGATTCACAGAACACAGCACTAGTGAATTAGTTAGGTCTGTGGCTTCTGCAAAAGTGACTGATTATTTTGTGTATCAACCAATGGGTGCCAGTCTTGTACCACCATCATCCAATCACCAGCCAATAACATTCGAGTATTTGAGTGAAGCTACACATGTATGCACCCAATTGTTGCACCACTTTTAAGCAGCCAGCCATAGTTTTTTTTTTTTTTTTTTTTTTTTTTTTTCAAATCCTGCAAATGTGTGATTGAAAATGCTGAAGGATGAATAGGTGGAAGCTCAGTGTCATTAAATGATTATGATTTATAAATGTTTAGGCTTGGAGACTGTGATCAAGCATGAAACGGATTGTGTCCACTATATATATTACATTGAAAACCCCTGTGCTGCCTGTAAAACTTTCATTGCATGATGACTCTTGAGTCAGGTATGGTTTCAAGGTCAATCCATCATCCCAAACTTTAAATTCATTCACTTTTAATTTTTTGTGTTCATTTTTGGGATTTGTTTCTTTTTACTGTATTACTCCTTTTTCTCCCTATCTTTTTTTTTTTTTTTTTTTACCAGTAATAAAATACTTACAAATTCTGATAAAACCATGAATAATATGACTGACATAAAAATCACAGATACCAGGCCATTCTGACTGTATTACATTGAGTCTACATTGGACTCCCCACACACACTTTTAGTATTGTGCTCTAACATGTTAAGGTTTGTAAATATCAATGGAACTCTGCAAAGAAAGAACACCCATTTACAGTCTTGTATATAAGTTGACTTGTTTTATACAATTCTATTTTATATTAGGAATATGGAACAAATGCTTAAAATGAGTTCATTGACATTACTCAATATTTATTTTAGTGGGTTTTTATCAATAATTGACATCATTGTTCATGTGACAGCTCGGATAAGAGAAAGAAAAAAGATGATGCTGGAAAGTGAAAGGAAAGAAAAATGCTCCTTTTGTTGAAATTTATTAGAAACAGTCATGTTGTTTTGCTCAGGGTTAATAGAAATTAATTTTATTCAATTTTTTTTTTTTTTTTTAAGTTAGAAAAATTGAAAAAATAAAAACAAATTCATTGAGAAATCGTGAAGGATTTTTTAATATTAAGTGATCTATTAATCATGTGGATTCTATTGAACTGAAGTGATAAAAGTGTTAGATTATATCGTAAAATTCTGTTAAACCAAAGATGTTTTTACTGAGTGTTTTATAATAGATCATGCACCAAAATTGTTTTAAAAAAAACCCACAAAAAAACAGATATATTTATACATAAAAGACAGTGAAGTATTTCTGTCTATATAAATAAATCTTGTAGATTAGCTGTCACACTGCATTGAAACAAATATACTTATTGTTTTTCTAATAATAAATACTAAAAAATAATCTCATTCTTTTCTCTAAAAGAAGCATTTCAAATTACATGCTTCAAATGAAATCTTTTTAGTTGAAAATGTTGCCTTTGATAAGATGAAATTGTTAGATTGAATAAAAAAAGCTTCATTAGTTGAAGGCATGTGTTGTTAGTAGATTTATTTATTGATTTTAATCGTCAAATACTCTTCTCATTTGGGAAGGTTTTTTTTTTGTTTCCTTCATAATCTTGTTTATATTTTAAAATTCTTCAGAGAAACATTTTCGCTATTGTTATTTTACAGTCTTATTGCTGATAACTCTTTGACTATTTTACTTAATGTTACTATTGCTGCTTTTTAAATAAAACATTTTTGCTCTTAATATTTGTCTATGTTTCTGAGATGAGGTGGTATTTACACTATTTACATTGTTAAGACTATTTTCCTCATCTTCATTGCCATTTTCACAATGTTTTAGCCATTGTTTGCTCTCACCTTCTTCAGGTGCTGTGAATTTCATACCCCAGTGATCATAATAAAGGGTTTGGTTCAAAATTCCAAGCACCTGAAAAAAAACATGTAACGACCAAAACATTGTGTAAATTTTTGCTCTTATTTCAATGTAGAAGTAATTTAACAAATACAGGGTATTGAATGTTTTTAATATAATAATTCTTAAACTTGTGACATAACATTTATTTTTTAAAATAAGAGTAAAACAATCAGTGGTTACCACAACTTATCTTATAAAAATAAACATGTCTATTAATAATTAAAGATTATAAATGCATAATGGTAATATAACAAAAATTATATTAAATTAAACAACCAAAAATATAACAGTGAATAATTAAAAAAAAATTAAGACTCTCCTTTCATAAAATGACATCTGTATATTATTCAATTTTTTATTAGCTGAACTTGCCGAAAATACTTAGCATTATCTACAACTAATATTGCAGTCTTTGTAAGAAGAAATATATTAGTTTTTCCAAGAAATATTGACAATTAATGTCGTAGTCTTTAATTCTACAAATTCAGTTTTAATTGTCTTTATTCGAAGAGTTAGAATTTTAGACTGAATTATAATCAGCTTTCCCCTTCCAACTTCCCAAGAGTTTAAATCTCTGAATGTTTTTTTTTTTTTTGTATATCTTAAAATGTTAATGGTGGTAAGTGTTCTTATCTTAAAAAAAAAAAAAATTGTCATTCATTGACCATGAAGTTGGTGCTACTTTTGGTTGAAATTTATAAACTCTTTTTTTCAAAACTATCTTTAAGGAAGATAGTTTTCTCATGTCAATTGTTATCACTCTTTCCAGTACTGATGGGATGTTTCCTTTCTAACCTTTTGTTTGAAGTAATGTGCAGCATCAACATCCAGGTTTGTCATCATTTCCTTCAAGTTACATGTGCTAACCATTTTAGTTGCTGGTGCTGTTGAAACTCAAATGATGTGATTTCTGTTATTTGATACATTTGTGTTTGTGATTCTGTAAGTGCAAGATCATAAAGTTTGAAGAAGGATCTTTTTCACCTACAAGACTCATTTGCTTAGTCATTTTAATGATTGATCTGAGAAAGCACTTGTGATCAGCTGAGAGTTTAGATATTTTTGAATGAGTTTGGTATCATGCCAAGCATCCATGTAAAAGTTTTGATCTGAGAATGTTATTTAAGAACATGACTGGTTTTTAGGTTAATGTTTTGGTTTTGTAGCAATTTGTGGAATTGGGGAAAAGCTACCTCTACTGTAGTTTATTTTATATTGAATTTCCTTAACTTCTGCACTAAACTGGTTATAATTGATCTATACACTAATGTATTTGAAGTGTTTATTGTTACAGATTCCACATCCTGAATTTTCATGATAGATTCAGGGTAGGTAAATAAGTCTTTAGTGGAACTATAGGCTTCTGGATAATAAAATTAATTTGATAAAGCAGTAAAGAAATTATGATGGTACAGTTGAATGAGACTTCATAGATTCAGGTTATAGGCTTAAGAGGCTGCAATCACTTTGAAAAGATTTACTTAGATCAAATTGAGCCTGAATTTATGTCAGAAATTATTCACTTGAAGAACTTTCTTGGCTAATTTCACTTAATCTAAGCTCAGACATGAAATATTACAAACTACTGATGTCTCCAGCTTTGTATTAAACTTTAAAAGGATTAATTTCTTTATTTTACCTGATTTTGAACTAGCATACAGATTTACTTGTATTTAGTAATAATTGATGTGTCTGGAGAGAGAATGTTCTCAAAAATTAAAGATATATATTTATGTGTGTGAACATTGAAGTCAACACTCAGAGGCAAAAGAGTCTGTTCCATGCTAAACATAATTATGAAGCCATGTGCACTGAGTTTTTGTTAAAAAACAATGCACATGAAAATTGCGTTTAGTATGAAAAAGACTGTTGACTCTGGGTGTTGACTTCAATGTCCACTTTTATATTTACATATTCTTTATCCCTGATTTTGAGCACTTTAACCCATAAATATAGTGTAACTCAAACTATTTTTGTCGTATATAAATGTATATTTGGACAGTAATCTTTCTTTTCAGCATCTTTCATTGAATACAGCCAACAAAGATGATTTAATCAATCTTTTGAGTTTTTCCATCATTCTGACATTTTTCTGTTTTTAGCAGTTAAAGAATAAAAGAATTATCTGTAGTTTTTTATTGTTCCAAGCACCTTTGGTCAGTTCTTTAGCTGCTATCAAGGATGTTGTATTTGTCATATTTATTCTTTGTGTTGTACTACATAAGCTTTTACTGTGTGAAAATTCTGATGGAGGAGTGACTGTTTTCAGCAGTTACTTGCCATGTGCAGCTGGGATTTTATGAGGGTCACTTCTAGAAAACACTTAACACCCATCTCCACTATTGATCAATGTCAGATTGATAGCAGGAGAAGGCGTTTAATCAATATGGCTTCTCTAATAGTAAAATGTTGACGGTTATGTAATTTAGAAATTATATAACTTTCCTTAGGGGTTCTTGTAAATAATGGGTTAAACAAATCCTTTTTAATGTTACTTTGATTTGACAGGTGACATGTTAGGTGTCTACTTAATGAGGTGTGTGTGTGTGTGTGTGTGTATATATATATATATATATATATATATATATATACACACACACACACTACAAGAATAACCAAGCACATTTTCTCTCATGCCAATTGAAAATGGTCTCATTAATTTACATTTTTCTGATGGTTTGGAAAAATTTCTTTGCAAAAAAAGCCTTGTCCAATTGAATCCATGATAAAAATATTAGGCTATTTTGAAGCCTACGTTGAATTAAAAAATAAGTGTGATGTATTACCAATTGTCATAGTAAACTGAAAAGAATTATAATCTAATAGGAAATATGTTGCTTATTAAATATTTCTTTATTTGAGGAGTGTATGCTTATGTGGCATTCAACTGATGGAATATATTTGATAACTGATGGTGGTTGATTAAAGCTAGGGTTTATATAGATTGGGTTAGCATTAATTTTCATGTAAGGTTGAAAAGTATTAGAAACTAAATCTAATGTTATGTCTAAGAAGTCAACTTGTTTTATATTAGGGTTAATTATCTGTCATCTCTATAAAGTCCTATATTTTTATGTCAATTTCTTTATACGCCATAAGGTTGTACAAGAGAAATAATCTGAAGACTCAGAATCCAGAATAAATCAAAATTATCCGTTGAGGTTTTGTCCATTGTTCGTTGTCGTGGATAAGAACTGATTTCCTGCAGTTCAAGATTATTTTGATTTCCATTTATGAAATTAAAAATCAGTGACAGTCCCTAAAATTATGATGAAGGAGGTATATATACTTTTAAAAGACCACAAACCTAAATTCCATTGAAAATTACCTACTAAGATTATCAACCCAACAAAATCAGATCGGTAGAATTAGTAAGGTAATACTAGAAAGAGTAAACTGACAAACAAAAAAACCCAACTCCAACTCATGTGATGAGGTGGTACCTTGGAGGTAATTGACTGGTCCAAGAACTTTTGAAGATAAAAATAATTCTACTTTCCGACAATTTGACATCGTAGACTTTTACCCATCTGTATCTGAGAGCCTCTTCTATCTTGCCCTGGAATTCGGAATTTTTTCAGACATTTCCAACTAAGGCTATAGAAACCAATTTGTTTTGCTATTTAACCCATAGCTGAAGGGAGAAGCAGCAAAATAACCTTTCCCAAGGGTATTTGTGCATAACTGAATGCAGTGAATTCAACTGGAATTTGCAAATACTTGTTTCAACATTAAAATGCACATTATATTTATAAACAAAACTGTTACAATGTAGCTGATGAATTTTAGATAATAAAAAATTAAAAGCAAATAGAAAATTCATTGGACTTAGTATATTGTGGGGAAATAATCATATATTTGATTGATTGCAGAAAATGGAGAGAATAATGTATGCATATATTGTAATATTTTTATACAGATGATTGAAGAAATTTTTTTTTATATAAAACTTTCAAAAAGCAATTTTTGAGAAAAAATACCCTTTATTTTTTATATATGAATATAAATTCTTTTGCTTTTATATTTTTTTGTAAATTTTTTTATTTTTAATATAGTGAAAAAAAAAAAATTGATTCCTCACATATAAATGTTGTTCATTCTACAGCTAAAATTTGTTGATATTCATTCTCATAGTTTTGTTGTGATTAGTTAAATTGTTTCGGAGATATTCATTTTTTGGTTCAAATGCAATTACAACGTTTATATATAAAATGGGAGACTAATTATAGTTAATGTCTTTTGTAATGTTTTGCTTGTAAATTAGCTAAAACAAATATAGTTTAGGATTTTCTTTGAAAACTTAGTGGTTAGACTATTTTGCCCTTATTCCCAGGGAAGAAAATGAAAATAGATAACACAAAACTGAATGGAAATCTTTTTTTTTCTTAAGATTGGTGGGTGGGATAATTGAAAACCAGTATATTGTTCATTTTCAATATTATTAAATAATTAGTTGAGATATCAATACTTTTTCCGTGTGTGTGTGTGTGTGTGTATATATATATATATATATATATATATATATATATTGCACATTTTTAAATCTACCATTTATCCGTGCATTGAATACTGTTGCCATATCTGGTTGGGGGCTGCTACTATTCCATCTCCAGGTTCTTGACAAAATCCAAGAATTTGCAATGTGTGGTAACTATGAAATAAAAATAACTTTCTTTTCTTCACTGTTTTCAAATTTGCGAGCCAGTGTGAAATATATTTTTTGACCAGTATGAAAAATGTTGCCTCTATACTGAGGAAAAGATCAAAGAAAATTTAACGAGCAAATATGAAATATTTATTAACCAATAAAAGAATGATTTACAGAAAATAAATTGAACTTTCAATGACCTATGTCTTCCTGCTCAAGAATGAGTTTGCATTTATAGCTGACTACAAGACATTACTACTACTTTGTTGATACATACAGCAAAAACATGGACTGATCTTTTTATGCACAAACTACATTTTGCTAAAACAATTGAACTCTTAATTGTTTAAACTTACTGTACTTTCTCTTAGAACAGTTTCATAATTTCACTTCCTACAAATTGGATGTTATTCTGCTTAATAAATTTCCATTTATTTATATAAACAGATCATTTTTATCTTTAAGTGATCAACATTTGGCATCTTTAAATGCAGGGAGTGTCAGCTATATTTATGAAGTAACCTTGTACCAGACATGGCTGACTGTCCCTCTATATTTAATGGTGAGCTCGCAAAGAACACACAGAGGAATTCTGATCCCTATATAATGGTGACCATTTAATGCAAAGAATGCATGCATCAACCTTCTGCTCACTAAAAGATACTGATCACAACATAGAACGTGCAACCGTCACTACATAAGGTGGTGACTCCCTGTTTTACAGGACAAGAAAAGAAAGGTCAGAAGAAAAGAAAGGCAAAGTTCCATATGTCTGAATAAACCTGATACCAAATTACATGCCAATACATTATCAGTCTCTAATGAGAACTGGGGAATTTCAAAGAACTCTGTTCAACTGACAAGTACTTTAAAATATATCTTTTATTCATGTTAAATAAATCTGTATAACTTATATGAAAAATGAACTCTCATTTTGTTTGAAGCATTTTGGAAATTCATGCATCTGAATAACCCTGATGTCAAATTATATGCTGATACATTATCAGCCTCTAATGAGAGTAGTAAATTTTCAAGGAACTCTCTTCAACTCCAAAGCTAAGTACCTCAATACTACTTTCTCTGACTACTTAATAGGCACATTTCCTCTTCTTGACTATTCATTGAACCTCAGTCTCACATGTTTGAATAACTCTGTCAAATTACATGCTGATACATTATCAGCCTCTAATGAGAACAGCAGAGCTTCAAAGAACTCTATTCAACATCGAAACTATGAACCTTTTTAATATTTGATTACTTTTTTCTGAAACAAGCAATTGACAACTTCAAATGTTTCAATTTGTAAAGAAATTCCTTATTTTATTTTGTTCTGAATAACATGTTACCTCGTCATTATTCTTATGTTATCACACTGGTGACCTACAAAGTGTGAGGAAACTAAACACATACCTATTCTTATGGCTTTCACAGAAGTCAAGAAGTTTAATGAAGAAACAGATGCGAATCAAGCATGCAGAGGCCAAGGAAAAATACAAAGACTATTCATCAAACTTGCTATGTTCATGGAATTGAATGTGCTTGCTTGGGTCACAATTGTTGAAACACATTTCAATCTACGATAAAACAGCAAAACAAAACAAAAACTACTACTTAAAAAAGTGACAACATATATGACTATTATCAACTTATTCAAGTACTAAAGCAGATGCTGTCAAATGGAAGTGATGTGGTAACTATAAAATAAAAAATAACTTTTTCTTCACTATTTGCAAATTTGTAAGCCAGTGCAGTTTAATTTTTGACAAACATGAAAAAGGATTGCCTCCATGCCGATAAGTTCAAGGAGAATTTAACCAGCAATTGTGAAATATTCATTAACCAATAAAAAGAGTGATTCACAGAAAATAACAAACTGAACTTTTATTGACCTGTCCTATGTCTTCCAGCCCAAATTACATCTATTGTTGACCATATGATCAACTTGGCTACATATTTCATGTTTTACAGTTATTCAGGCAGAGAAAGAAGGAAGCAGAGAGTGCTCAACACAGCCATAGTATAACAGATATTGTCAACAGCTGGACACAACTGTCCCTGTAACCTGTATTCGCACTCCCTCACCTTCGCACATGCTGTTTTCATTATCTCTCCTTTCTCTTTGCTTAATTTCTGTCAACACAAGAGAGAAACAAGACATTACTACAACTTTGTTGATACACACTGTGAAAACATGGACTTTTCTGTACAAATCACATTTCACTAAAACACTGATTTTTTTTTTATTTTTTTTTCTTTCTTTTTTATATATATATATATATATATATATATATATATATACTCTTTACCAGAACAAGACATGACTACTACTTTGTTCTCTCTCTCTCTTTCTCTCTCACACACACAGCGAAACAGACTTGTCTTTTTATGCACAAATTACATTTTGCTAAAACAAATGATCTCTTAATTCTTTAAACTGCACTTTTTCTTAGAATGTTTCATATATACAATTTTGTTATGCTGTTTGATCAATAAATTTTTACTTATACAAATGAAAAGCTGTTATTCTAACTTTGTGGGGAAGTTTGATTATGTCTGACACAAGGCCAATTTAATAAATAGGATCGTGCTTCTTACTTCAAATGTACTGAGTTGGCATCTTGATTTTCTCACCAATGTGACATGACTTTCCTTTGTCTTTCTACAAATTGTTGCACACTTTCTTCTCGTGAGTGCAGAGCCAGGGATCGAACCACAGACCGTTGGATTTCAATTCAACGCTCTCCCAGCTGGCTTCTTGCTACGCCTCTTCCTCTTCCTCCTCCACTTTCCTCCTTCCACCTTTCATGTTCACACAAATATTTTCATGGAAACTACTCTGACAAGCTTCTTTTTTACCTGATGTCCTGACCATGTGAATTTAAGCGTGTTACTAGACAGGTATTTAAGTATCATCCTTTTACTGTTGAAATAGTAAAATGCAATCTCCACTTTGACTCCATCAGTTTCTTCTCTTCACTGTCACCCCTTGCAGACTAGTGGTGGTTCCACACGTGCTTGGGGTGAAATGATTAAAGAAATATATATTAGGACCTTGAATAAGTTCTTACTGATTTTTCATGAAAAGTGATGTTTTATTTACAAAAATTAGTGAGAAATATGTCACTGAAAGTATTGTCCAATGCTAGCCCCTACTTTTTCCCCATCTTTCTGGCAGCATTTAAATTCCATGTCAGGCGAGCCTTTATTTATTTATTTATTTTTTTTTTTCTAACCACTTCATCTCAAGCAAGGCAGAACTGCCACTGGTGTGCAGAGGGTTATGTAAGAGGTGAGTTATGAGAAAGAGGAACAAATTACAGGGGTGTCAGAAAATGAGTAAGAAAAGGATGAGAATACAGGTGTGAAGAGGCCTGCATGAGAGAGTGGAAAGGAAGAACATTATACAAGGGTTGTCAGGAAAGGATGTGAGTCAAGGAGATAAAAGATAGCAATTGACTTTGCATTTAAATTCTTGAACATTGTAGCTGTCAGGGAAGCAAGTATATGGAAGGGAATTCCACAGGTGGAAAGTGCAAGCAAAGAAGCTGTCAGAGTAGAAGTTGCAGTTATATTTGATTGGTTTCACTGTAAAAGTGGGTGGGACCTAGCCACTAGTCTAGTAGCTTGACTAAATTCATGCAGAAGGGGCACCAGGGAGTTAAGCTTCTTGAAGCAGAAGCCGTAAAAGTATTTGTAGAAGAGACAGAGAGAAGTCACATTATATTGGTGAGAAAGTGACTGGAGTTGAGCTACCAGGCTGGGATTAATTACATTGCAGATTCTTTGTTGGATTTTCTCAAGAAGTTAGATGAATAGCAGTGGCACCCAACCAGATGTGACAGCAGTATTCAAAGCATGGGCGGATGGTAGATTTATATATGTGCAAGATGGATTTACAAAAACTTCCTGGCCCTACAAAGCAGCAGATTTAGCTATGGATTCAATGTAGTCATTCCATTTAGGGTAAGTTGATAGATTTAGGCCAAGGAAGTGCAGTGTTTTGTTTTCAGGGAGACTAGCCTGATCCATTCTGATGGGAGGTAGGAGTGGTTGTCTATGGTGTTTATAGACACGAGTCAACCCATTTTTTTAGCATCTTCATAAGAATGAAAGTATTACTTATTAAGGCAATGTGCCATCAATTGGCACAAGTAATAATTGGATGGGGGCAATGTCTGGTAAATATGGTGGGTGGGTAAGACTTCTGATTTAAATGTTTCCAAATATTTTCATCTGTTTTGCAACATGTCTTAGCATTGTCATGTTGTAAAATCACTTTGTCATGTCTTTGCTCATATCGTCACCACATATATATATATATATATATATTTTTTTTTTCAGTGCTCAGCTTAAACACATCAATTGTTGATAGCAATCACCTGTGATGGTTTTGGTTGACTTGAGCAGCTCTTAATAAACTACACTTAGCTGATCCAACAAAATCTAGAATAGAAGCTTCAAGCCATGGATATTTGTCTTTGTCACCAATATTGATGCATGGCTGGGTTTACCTCACAATCTTCTATGTTTATGGATATCAAAGTGTATCTAATTTTCATTGCTGGCCATGATACAATGCTTTTGCATGTATCCTTTCCTTTTCTACTCTTGAAGCAGCTGTTCACACATAAACAAATGCCATTCGACATCTCTTGATTTCAACTCATATGCACCAATCTCTTTGATTTTGAACCATTCCTCATGCTTTCAGACATTTT